>JASCZW010000047.1:0-332996 GCA_034211315.2 Aedes japonicus | reverse complement strand
AATAAACCTTTAGGGTTTCTGCGTTATCTTATGCATGTCATGTCAATTTAAGCCGAATGTCGCCCAAATCAGGTCTCTTGTATGAAAGGTTGCAATCAATAGCGTTGTTTTCGTTTGCATTGGCATGCAATTGAATGAGGGAAAAATTTTCGCTTCTGTTAAAATTCATTTTTTTTCTTTGTTGTTTAATTCGTTTGTTTTATTTTGGTGATCAAATCAATAAATATTTTAAGCGTCAGAAATCATCTTAGCACTTTTTCACATCTGAAGCACACAAGCTTGTTAGTTGAAGATCGTTTAAAATACATTGTTTCAAAAAAACATTCAGTTTTCAGCGTTATCTAATGCACATAAAAAGAGAATGCTAGATTTGGAAAATAATGCGAGATGTCATGGAAATTTAAGCCAGATAACGCTTGAATCTAGTCTGGTGTATGGGAGATTGCAAACATTGTTGTATGGAGCATGAAATATTGCAAACAATTTGGTTGTTTACGCTTTTTTGGCTATCGAGGCGAAATTTAACGCGCCTGTGTAGGAGAGTATGAACACGAAACACGGTCTGTACTGTATTGATACATTTTAAAGCAATAACTGATTTTCTCAGCTTCAGGATCGCATAGTATTATTTTCAATTGGTTGAAGTACTAGGGAAATCAGCGATTTTAGTTGAAGTACTAGCCTCGAGCGATTGGTAAAAGTAGTAGGCAAATTAGCGATTTTTTTCCCTTAAGATTTAATGCAACAATGAGGGCTGCAAAATGGTGAGTCGACAACTGTGATGGAGCGTGCGTCCCCGCAACATAGCTCTGGTCCTCACAAGTTCCTACCTCATGCTTCCACGGGTCAGCAGATGACAAAGACCGCCAGCTAAGGGTTGCGTACTTAGCTGGTAGTGCAGCCTGGGCACTGTTGTCCTTCTGACTTCAGCTAGATTGAGGAGGTGCGTGCCGAGCGTCTGTCCACCAAGGAGGTCTGTTCATCAGCGGCTGAGTAAGAAACGCTGTACCTCGGCAGCTATACCTTAGGAGGCAGTCCCACCAACGCAATGTAGGCAGCGCGGTAAGATAGCATGCTGAAGTCTTACCCTACCACGAAAAATTTAAGTATTCTTTATTTCTCTATACGGTATATAATTTTGGATCATCCATGGAATCAGAAGACATGCAGATAGTACACATGTTATTCTCATTTTATATTATAGCATCCCTTCACAATATTTTTTATGCTATTTTCAGCTTCGCATTTATCCATCATCGTAAGTTTTAGTCCACTTACCCCCCCATGGAGCGAGATAAGGCACTATAACCTTGGCAATTATTGCCACGCTTTTGGGTCAAATGCCAAAAGTTCACCCACAGGCAAAAGGAGCATAAACTAATCTCTCTAGCATCTATGCTCCCAACGATAAGGTACAAATTATCACACTGTATAACTCAACATGGAAGCGTTTGGTACGGGAGGTCCACGCTTTCTTCCTTCCCTTGATTCAAAGTTGTAAAGCGATTTTAGATCTTTCTGAAATCGCTCTATTTCTTGGAATCCTCTCTGCGGCACATACTACGCAGTTGGCCTGGCCGATGACAAGAAAAATGATGTATTCAAGAAAACATCATTTTCCAGGATGCTTTCAAGAATTGGCTGCGTTAGTGTGAGATTAGATTATTCCACTTTTGTATAATGGCTTTTGGAGGTGAGATAAACTCTTTTATTGACTGTTGATGGTAACGAAAATATGACTTTAGGGAGTACTGTTTTTTTTTCGTTTTTTTCATTGTTTTTTTTTCGATTATCACCAAATCTTCAGGGAGTAAAAATAAAAAATAAATAATGCTAGTTGGTGGCATCGTTCATTTAATATATTTCACCTTTATATCCGAATGCACGAGCCTTGGCCCCAATCCCAGCCATAAAGTTCAGACCATAGACATAGACCTCAGAATCGACAGTTTTTTTTTGTATATTAAGGGGGGATATACAGTTAGAACGAGAAAAAAAACTCATTTTTTAAAAGAAAATATCAAGGGGAAGTCTTTACTCAAATCAATCATAATTTTTTTACAATTATAAGTGTATCCATACAAAAAGATTTTTTTCAAATATTTTCAACAAAATGGCGGCCGTTAGAGTGCGTTGAAAAAGTCGCTGTATTTTGCTCTTGCCGGATCTCCTGGTCGCAGTTTTGATCTGAAACCTGCTAACCCAAAAAAATTACATTAATTACATTTACAGTTAGAAGATGAATCTATATATATAAAAATGGATTTCTGTCTGTCTGTCTGTCTGTCTGTCTGTCTGTCTGTCTGAACCTAATAGGCTCGAAAACTACTGAACCGATCAGCGTGAAATTTTGTATGGAAAAGGTTTTGAGGCCGAGGAAGGTTCTTATGATGGTTTGAGACCCCTCCCTTCTCTGGAAAGGGGGGCTTCCATACAAATGAAGCACAAATTTCTGCATAACTCGAGAACTGATCAAGCAAAGGAACCCAAATTAAGCATGCGGAAGTTTTTGGAGGCAATAAATGTTTATATGGTCGTTAGAGACCCCTCGCTTCTCTAAAAAGGGGGGCTCCCATACAAATGAAACAGAATTTTCTGCATATCTCAAGAACTAATCAAGCAAATGGAACCAAATTTGGCATGCGGGGTTTTCTGGAGACAATTTTTTTTTCTATGGTGGTTTGAGACCCCTCCCCACTCCTAAAAGGGGTGCTGTCATACAAATGAAACTAAAATTTCTCCATAACTCTAGATCTAATAAAGCAAATGGAACCAAATTTGGCATGCGGGGATTTTAAAGGCAGTGATTGTTTCTACGATAGTTCGAGACCCCTCCTCTCTCTCTGGTAAGAAGGGGGGGGCTCCCATATAAATGAAACAAAAGTTTCTACATAGCTCGAGAACTAATCAAGTAAATGGAACCATATTATTCAGGTAGAGGTTGTTGAAGGCAAAACAATATTTCTAAGGTGACTCGACACCCCTCCGTCCTCTGTAAGAGGGGGGCTCTCAAATCAAACACACATTTGTGCATAACTCGAGAACTAATCAAGCATATGGAACTAAATTTTGCATGTGGAGGTTTTTGGAGGAGTTAAATGTTTCTATAGAAGTTTGAGACTCCTCCGTCATCTGGAAGGGGGCCAGAGAGGGAGGGTTTCATACAAATGAAACACAAATTTCTGAATAATTCGAGAACTTATCAAGTTAATGGAACCAAACTTAGCGTGTGGACTTTTTCAAAGGCAAGAAATGTTTCTATTTTGCTTTGAGACCCCTCCGCTCACTGAAAGAGGGGTCTGTCATACAAATGAAACATGAATTTCTGCATAACTCAAGAACAAATGCCAAAATTTGACATATGGAGGTTTTTGAAGGAAACAAATCTTTCTAAGGTGGTTTGAAACCCCTCCACCTTTTGAAAATGGAGGCTCCCATCAAAATGAAACATAATTTTTAACATAACTCGAGAGCCAATGAACCAAATGAAACCAAATTTGGCATGTTGAGGTGTTTCGAGGCAAGAAATGTTTCTATGGTAGTTCAACACCCCTCCCCATTTGAAGATGGAACCAAATTTGGCATGTGGGGGGGTTTTGAAGGCAATGATTGTATGGTGGCTTGAGTAACCAACCCCCTCTGGAAGGGAGGGCTTCCATACAAATGAAACACAAATTTCTACCAAAAATGAAAATTCCAGGTTACCTTAACACAAAACGTGTATTTCTCGGTTAAGAAGCATGTTTTGATAGAAGTTTGAATCCCTGCTTATTCAAGAAAAAAAAGTTATTCCAAAAAAATAACCATAAACGTGCCAGTTACATTAAATTTCCCTTCATTTACTTGCAAGCGTAGCAGCGCAAGCACCGGGTTCAGCTAGTTTTAAATAAAAGAGTACACAAAAGAAACTGCACTTTTGGCGTAACTTTTTTGAAAAAATCCACATTTTATCACATTTTTCCATACTTAATAATGAACTATGTATTACAATAATTTTTAATTCATCTAGAAGGTAATACTCTAATAAAAAAAATTCTATAAGTTTCAGCTTAATCAAATAATAAGTTATGGAGTTATCACCGGCATAAACTACGAAAATGCTGTTTTGAGAAAAACGCGTTGAAAGTTTTGATTATCAAAAAGCGTCCCTTGATACCTGCTGCACGCGAAAAAGGTGTCGTCGAAAAACGATGAATAGAAACACTTGGAGTTCGAATTTTGAAAAAAAGGTGTCAGGAGCGTATTCTACGGGAAATTTACTAACTTTTTATGCAATAAAAAATGAATTTTTTGGTCATTCTAACTGTATATCCCCCCTTAACCCATGCCTACATTCTTCACCGCTTTAGGTCGTTTTAGATGGTGTTCCTTCATAATGGCCCAGTATTTTTTGATTGGACGCAGTTCCGGAGTGTTTGGGGGTCTGATCTTTTGGCACAAAATCAACATCATTCGCCTTTTACCACTTTAGCACGTCCTTCTTGTGGTATGATGTCAAATCCGGCCAGAAGATCGTCGGACCATCGTGACCCTTCAGAAGAGGGAGAAGAGACACTCTTCCAAATACGCCTGTCCGTTCATGGTTCTTGCGGTTACGAAAGGTGGGCTCTGCCTTCTACAAGTATAATTGGCTTGCCAAATTAATAACTTCTTGGTGAGCTCCGACATCTTCCGTGTCCGGAAGTTCTCGGGAACATCACATTTATCCTTGCCAGTCACATACAGTTTTTTGCGACCGTACTCTGTTTCTCGTCATGGCTTGGGGACTTCTGTACCTTAAATGTACCTAGTCCAGCTCGAGTTTTGGAATTTTGAGCAAAAGTCTTGCTCACTAGTTACATTTTAGCCACATCTCAAACTGAGGCGATGGATTCCCACTTTCTCCGGATCTTTGCTTCAGATCAACAGTCAGACGTTCTCCGAATCGTTTTATGATTTCAGACACCGTGAAATTCACGATACCCAACTTCTTTTTTCCGATGGCACGATGCGACAGATCCTTGTTCTCAAAGTACTCGTGCGAAAAATTTTCGCCCACGCACTGTTCTTTCGTTACTATTTCGATAACTTGCGTAATTGGTAAAATAAACTTACAGAGTGTAAACAATACACATTAAACTATGTCTACGCAAAGTTTCAATAAATTTTACCCAACGGATCAAAAGTTAGAGCAATTTGAGTTTGATACATCCTTTATGTAAACCACAACTGCCAAATCGGAATTAAGTTACTGTTGCTCTGTTGGTACTGTTGGTGTGCTCACTATGTTCCGGCTGGTGAGCAGGAAAGACGTTGCAATCGTTTTGATGTTTTGGGGAGAGAATTGTAATTTTTGATGATACGCTCTTCAGGGCTTACGCTGATGCATTCTCGACGGCAGCCATTACATCAACATTGAGAATTGATATCAGTTGACATCAGTTTGTATGCTTACTTGCTGTGAGCAATCTGATGGAGTTCGTTTCATTGTTCATTTATTATCAATTTTAAATAGCAAGGTAAGTTTGCGAGAGAGAGATGAAAGATAGGAAAAAATACATGGAGCATGAAGTAATGATAATTACAATAACATTCAATAGGTTCAAAATCAATTTTTAAGGGATTTTTATACACAATATAATTACGCATGTCTTCAAGTTGACGATAGGAGAAATCCTGCTGGAATGCTATTGTTTTTGAAAGAACTTCTATGAATGAAAACATCAATTATGCAGTACAATTGCTATTGATCTCTCTAGTAATGGTCATTAGATTTTCGCATTTTAGATTTGTTTATGAAATTTTTAAATATCTAGAAAAATAAAATACAAAACAACCTTGCTTTTTTATAGAAAATTATTGTCAAACTTAAATGTTTGTCAATTTTGAAGAAACCTGGGTATCTTATGAACAACCTGTAACAATGGATAATATTACAGGGTACGGCAATTGAAGTGCTACAGTGAAATAAACATATAAATTTAAAAAAAAACATTTTACTGCAAATCCATTCAACTTCGCTATAAAATTATTTGTTTTTTTTTTTTTTTAAATTCACTGGTCAAGTTCAACCTGTTCACCCTTGAGTTGAACCACTCGCCGCAGCCAATCGAGAAACACATCGTACAAGACCCGCAGGTGCTCTTGTGCTATTTTATCCAAGGCTGCCACCAGATGTCGCTCCAAGATTTTCGCATCTCCATGTTTTTAAAGCAGACTCACCGGCCAACATTGCCAGTTTCACACGTCGAAGAGGATTCAAATCACACGATCTTGGTAGCCAATTGAAAGAACCATTTAGCAAAATCATTTTCAATTGACTCTAAGGCCCAATCTGCCAATCCCCGGCGCATAGACGGTCTGTGGGTTTCAATTCTTGTGCCAGAATCATTCTTTAAGGATGCAGGCCAAGAGCCAACCGCATAATTTGTCACTTGCCAGGTAGCCATATCAAATAGTCCCAATTTCAGAGATCGACGTGAAACAGACTGATTTTGGTTGTCTTAAATAACGTTTGCATTAAAAAAAAATGACTTTTTTTTCGAATGGTGAGGAAAAAAAGCTAGGACAGATAATTGCTTTTGAAAAATTCCCCATGGAAGGTATTTATTTAAGCTTACCTGCAACAAAATCTAGTCCCTTGCAAGCGGCCTTCCGGCAGTTAAGGGGGGATATACAGTTACAATGACGAAAAAATTCATTTTTTTTTTTGCATAAAGAGTTAGTAAATTTCCCGTAAAATACACTCTTGAAACCTTTTTTTCGAAATTTGAACTACAAGTGTTTCTTTTCATCATTTTTCGAAGACGCTTTTTTAGAGCTCAGCTGGTATAAAGAGACGCTTGACCGCGTTTTTCTCAAAACTGCATTTTCAGAGTTTATGCCGGTGATAACTCGGAAACTGATTTTCGATTTAGCTGAAACTTCTAGGATTTCCTTATTATAGTATTACCTTCTATATAAATTAAAAGTTATTGTAATATTTTATTATTAAAGATGAAAAAATGTGATAAAATTGCGGGAAAAAACAGTTACGCCAAAGGTGCGCATTTTTTTTACTTATTTTTTTCAATTCGTCTTTTAACTGGAAATGTAATTCATGTATTTTTATTTGGTTAGCAGGTTTCAGATCAAAGCTGCGACCAGGAGAGCCGGCAGAAGAAAAATACAACGGCTTTTTTAACGCACTCTAACGGCCGCCATTTTGCTGAAAAATTTGAAAAAATTGGTTTTTTATACTAGATGGATACACTTATAATTGTAAAAAAGTTTCAATTGATTTGAGTAAAAACTTCCCCTTGATTATTTTTTTCAAAAATGATTTTTTTCTCGTTCTAACTGTATACCCTCCCTTAACCGGGACGCATGCGTGTAGACATGTTTTTAAGTTCTCTCTTCGTTTTATATATCAATTCTTCCCCAGTTTTCGTGATAAAATTGTTGGAGTAGATCTTACGCTTCAGAAATTCTCAATGGGACGCAGTTGGGGGACGTTGGACAGGTTTGCCGACTTGGGTACCACATCGATATTCAGCCGCTCCACCTCCTCCAACGATTGCTTCGAGTAGTGGGCCGACAACAGATCCGGGAAGAACACCGCGTCTTCACCCTTAGGGCATTTCTTGATGAACGACGCAACTTCCGGCAGGCATTTCGTACTATAAAATTTTCCGTCCAAAGCCAGTCCGGAGAGAATGAAGAGCGGCTTTGATATCCCCTCCTCGCTGATTGTCAGCCACAGCAGCACCTTCTTGGGGAACTTGGTGTGTGAAATGAACTTCACCTAGGAGCTCACTTCCTTCGTGGGGAAATAATATACGAAGTGCCCTGGCAGTCGTTGCCATCCAGGGTGAGAAAGGTCCATCACCACCGCCACGTCGGGATTCGCCGGGAAAATCGAGTTGACCTTCTTAATCAACCGCTGCCGCTGCGTCTTTGCCTGCAGCTCCGAAACCAATGAGCGTGACTTCCTTTTCCTGACATGTATGTTCATGTTCGCCCGGTACTTTTTCACTGTTTGGCCGGTTGAACCGACCTCCTGGCCAAGCGCACGCAGCGATGTAGAAACTTTTCCCTCGGTCTTCCTCTTCAGCATCCTTTGGAGCTTCTTGTCGCTCAGGGTCGTCAGCCATCCGGAACCGGGCTTTCTTTCGGTGCTCTGATTTTCTAATAGTGCCAAGATGTTGTAGATGCCGAAACGTGCGTATCCGGCGTCCACAACAGCCGTTCTTTGAACGCGCACACTTTTGAACGGTGTTGCTTCACTGTTTTTGCCCTCACGAAGAGTTCGACTGATAGAACTGTCAAATTTTGTCTGCTGACTCATGGGTTTATATGGGTGATGCTGCATGGGTAGTTAAGTCAATGAAGTTAAGTTGAATTATTAAAAAATTGACTTTACAACACTGATCACCAAAAATTTTTTACACATACAACACCCAAAGAAGACACTCATTAGGCACGTATAGTATTGATATCTAAAACGAACATCCAATACGCTCGCGTTCTTGAGACCGAGGAATAAAATGTAATTTCCTGAATGAAGTGCATTCTTTTGATTGAAGTGTCAATGTGTTTGAGTTTGACCAAGGAAAGGATAAAGTAGGAGCAAAATAACGCCAAGGATATTCGGAAAAAATCATAATTTGAAACGAAAAGAAACGATAATTTTGATGCACACACAACGTAGGGCCTAAGGAACGAGAAGGTAAAAGGAAACTGGAATATTCTGGCTCTGGAAGGCAGTTGTAGTGTATTGCTCAACCCGCGAACCTTATGCCACCAACAATCATTTTATATAATATCATTCCCTCGCAATATTTTCATGGTATTTTCAGCTTTGTATTTATATATCCTTGTAAGTCTTAGTCAACCTAACTAACGTTATGCATTTGAAAAGATAGGATGGTTGTTTACGTTTTTTAGAAAGGGTCATATGCAACGAATTCTATAAAAAAAATGCATTTCTGTACAGAGAATAAATCGAGAAGATTGTTAAATATCTTATTTGCTGCCGACGTCAGCTGAATTCAGCATACCGTTTACAAAAACGGATTCCGCTCCGAACCCAACCATTTTATCCAACATCCCCGTGATTTTTCGTGGAAGTGCAGAGGTCAACATATTCCTACTAATTCCCCACTTGACCTTGTTCGAAAATTTGTAAAGAATATTGACAATAAATTTTTGGCGTACACAGTAGCCTGATTTTACGCGAGGATCGCAGCAAGCCATGCTTGAAAACTGACGTGTTTTGTTTTTGCTGCGTCCTTTTCGCGAAAAATTAAATCAAAAATATATTCGTTATTCAACCTAAACGAACAGTGAAATCATAAAATCTGTAGGTGTTTTGTGTAAGATGTAGTGAATATAATTGATTCCTTCACAAAATGTGATGGTCGGTAGTTTTTCCCCGTTCTTTTGTTTTTTTTTGTGCTTGGCCCCCGCACCCGGAGGAATAGTTAATATCAGCTTAGTTGTGTTCGTTAGTGCTGTTAGTAATTCGCTACACCAATGATTAGATTAAAATATTTTTCCGCATTGTCGCGAGTGACTTGGTGATTATAAGCAGTTTAGAAGTCGATATACAGTCGCTTCATAGCGGGCGATTTTGATTTTTGGCAGTGTGTGGAGAAAACCAGAACAATGTAGAAAACCGCCATTTGCTGTTTAGAAACATATAACGAAGCTAACGTGCATGCGCGTTTGAGTGACTGGCATTTTAATTTCAGCTCCACTTACCACGTTTCGTTTCACAATGATTGTGATGTTTCAAGTTATATTTCTTCTCGGAAGTGTTTTTTTACCTGTAATTTTTATCGTTTTACATTTGTGTGCGAAGTACTAGTTGTATTCGAGCTGTTCCATTCGAAAAGGATGAAAATATTTCCCGAATAGTGGAGTGCTACTTCTGTAGAGACATAAATGCGAACCTTCCAAATGAAGACTGAACATCAGCAACAATATCCGGTGAGATCTTTCTTAATTTGAACGATACTGCTAAATACGTACCATCATCAAAACAATAAGATTTGATGATGGAAGTGTATGCACAGTACCTACATCCATTTGTTGTAAATGAAAGTGACCTCGGAATGGACGTGAGTAACCAGGCATTCTGATATGGGTCACTGGAGCTCAACAGAGCTATCTCCTTCCAACTCCCGGGCTGAAAATGTTTGTCGAGTCGACAGCAATTCGATTAACTGCAAACGTTTTTCTTCCATAAAAGCACTGCCGGACGGTGGGCGTTGGATTATATATACACACACACCCAAGCAACACATCTCTGTCGTAATTGGTTGCAGAAACTTGAGTGTGACTTAATGAAGTCACATTGCAGTTACTTTGACTTATTTGCAACAAGTGTGCTATTAGGGCACACACTCACACAGTAGCCTGGTTTTACGCCAAGCAATGTGAACTAACCTTCAACAACTGAAATCCCTTTAACCTCGTCTTTACCGCCTGCCTTGCTCACCACCAAACTCTAACACAAATGAAAAAGAATCGATTGTACTAATTATCGATATCGAGTGCCAATTATGGATACAAGATCGCCCAAATCCTAGCATAATAGCTGTCAAATACGTAACAACAAAAGTAGAAATTGCAGTAAATTGACTTCAGGCGACATGTAAGCTGCCAAAAACAATTTTAATTTGAGTGTTTCAGTGGAGTGTTTCGAGTAAAGGCTAGTGATGGTGATTAATTCTACATAACATTCTACAAATGAGAGTAAAATGAAATTTTTTGTTGGATCCAAAGTGGCAGATCGGAACATCAAGAAATAAAAACAGGCAGTTACTATGAGGACAAAAACTGAATGTTTAGTATGCGCTTGTGCATGGTGAAAGTTGTGCCTCTGCTGGACGAAGTTTCAGTTGAACAAAGTCTAAATAAGCTCTATCCGGTTCACATTTAACCTAGATTGGGGACAGTAACGTTTGCATCGAGAAAAAAGGCGAGCGGTACAGGGTCTGTCGAGAACTTGCCAAATACCCAGTTCCAGCAATCCCGTATTGATCAAAAACTCGCCGATTATACTCAGAAGAACAAATCACCCGCTACTTGGGATTTAGCCAATCATCTGGATAATCCAGCGGACTAAGAAAGGAAATGAATGGAGCAGAATGTACAAAAGCAACCTCCGGAGCAGACCAGTCGTTCCAAACTGAGGGTCTGAACGTTCTATAACCTTATTTTGGACAACCACTCCCAGTATATAATGAAAGACAAAGAAACATACGTGAAAGAAGATTTCAGAAAACTGCTGGGGCCTCAATTCTACACCAATACAGATGGAGAGAGTGCTCCAATTGCAGATATGGCTATTGAGACGGAACAAATTAGTGAAAGGAGCTCATTTGGCAAGCAATTTATGCATTTTGCTTGCGATCTTACATTCTTTTTACAGAAGGTAGAATAAATGCTGAAAAGTACCATGACGAGCGCTTGCAGTACAGTTGCTTCCATTTTATTGAAAACATACGGTTCCTCCTCTCTTCTGGCCAGATCTGGCCCCTTCCTATTGTGCCAAATCAACTCTATTGTGGTTTTCTGATAAAAGCGTTGATTTCGTTGGAACCATATTTGAACACCCCACACTGTTCCCACTGCGACCGATCAAACGCTACTGGGCAATCGTCAAGCGGAACCTAAAAAAGACAGGTGCAGTTTCCTGCAATATGTCAGGCTTCAAGAAAAATAGGTCAACAGCGTCAAAGAAATGCACAAATGCGACTTTGCAGAATTTGGTGGACGGTATAAATGCTTAAGTACGATTACCAAAATCAATAATATGATTAATTTGTTAGTTTAATTGCTATTTTATCATGTTATGCTGTAATTAAATACATTGTTTTGAGTATTATTTCAATTATTGAATGTTTATAACTACTTTTCGATACACTACTTGATTGATTTGTAGTCCTTAACCTGAGATAAAGTGTTGATTTATTTATTTTATTTTGCATATATACTAGTGGCATCTGGTAAGAAAATTTCAAATTATTCACAATAATGGTTCTTTTGTGGTAAACAAAATTCTAAGTGGCATCATTTCTTTTTCGAATCTGGTAATCATAGTACATTATATACTTCCATTTTGAATTTTCTACGAAAAACTCATTTTTTCGAAGGCACCATTAGCACACATTTCCCATACTCTAATCCATCACTCACTCACGAACGACCGGGTGAGTTGAGCGTGCCAAATAGTTGAGCGTGAAGGTCAAACGATAGACGTAAACATTTCCATGCTGGTACCAATCCTTCGCACCAATAGACTAGCCTCCGGCAAACCTCTGCATGAAGTTACGGCAGTATTTCCCGTGATAAGAAGTTCCAATCAATGTATGTACCTACCTCTGCAATGTACGACGAGACGATGTACGGACGAGGTAATCATGTTTTGTGTAAGCTTGAATGAAACTTTCCTCGTTCGTGTCGAATTTTCAAGCCCACGAAGACTCAAAAGTTGCCATTGCCCTCAGAGTAAAAAGTTGTAGCTGAAATTGATTTATGGTTATAAAATTGATTCCTGCAGGAGTCCGCACCCGGTTGGAAATTTCTGGGCCAAAAACAAACCCCACTGCGATGGGCTTGTGGGTGGAGCGGTGGGGGGAGGGTGTTTTTCCTTTTATTCTTACGTTTGCGAGTCGAGGTTCGGTGGAAATGAAAAGGCAGAAACCGATTTTGAGGATCGCTTGGGTGGGGAGGAGGGGGAGCAAAATGAGATGAATGAGCGTGGACGTGACGATGATGGTAGCTGATTGGCTACATAAGTAGCTCGTTTGTACTCGCGCGAAGTATGGGTCGGTTTCAATTTGGAGCTCGCTTCCTTTTTATGGGTTGAACAACTTTCTCACAGGCTCCCTGTGACAGCAATGGATCAATCAATCGGGTGAGAATTGTGCTCTGCTGCGTTCGTTGGGGGAGTGAAAGTGATTTGCAGTGTTTTCATAGCGGTAACTTTGCGATAATTAATTCCTGCGTCCGAACTGGAAATAATCGTAAAGATCGGGCTGACCAACGAATCTTTGTTTGAGCATGAGACAAAGGTTAAATGGGCTATGAGCCGGCTGGCGATCATCATAAAATCTGTGGAAAAATGCCAATAAACGCAAAATATGCACATTTTTGGCAATCTGTTTAATACCACCCACACCCAAACAGATACCGCTTGAAAGCTGCCCTACCAGGCTGCTAGAATTAATAACGAATGAATGATAAAACCATAACCGCATACGGCGTTTTCCTTCGCACCAGGTTCTCAAAATTTCCGCCTGACGGCTGAAGGCTAAAACAAACACGATAATAAAATATGGCAGTAAAAATTCATAAGACGACTGACATAAAAGAAATCCCATCTGCCCACGCGAAACTGACAAGCCGAACTGAAATAGAGTTCGAATCAAGTCTCGTCTGCAAGAGGCAGCAGGTTTTTGCTGGTTGTGGATTTATCCAAGACATTACCGTTAGATAAATCGCCAATGTGCACAGGATAAGGTACACCCTTGTTGATAGCCCACGAGTGACTTTGCTGGAACTGATTGCAAAGCCGCCGATGTGATTCGATTTCCCGGTGAAAATATGCCGTCTGCAAACAAGTCAAGGAATTCCGAGGACCACTCAAAGCAGCTTCCCAGTAAACAAATATATCAATTTCGAGAAGTCGATAGACCGACATTTTTTCCGCCTCGAGTGCATCGTAACTTCCATTCATTGGCCCATTCATCATCGGTCGGTGGAGTGTAGTGTGAAATACGCCCCCTCATCGCAGCTCCCCCATCACACATGCATGTACGACATGGACCATTGAATCAAGCAAAGCGGTTCGCTGAAACATGTGCCCCCAAAGCAAACACAGACAACACGCATTCGCTTGATCCAGCATGAAGAAATCCATTCCGCTGAAACGGAAAAGTTATGCTAAGGGAATGCTCGAAAACTTAAACTCGCTGCTCTCGAGTGGTGATATTAATAATAGCAAGTTCCGCAAAGCAAAACAACGACGACGACGACTACGACGCGACGCCCGCGACTTGGTCTATCCATCCAGGCGGCAGAACCGATTGCAACATAAGAGAGTATCAGAGTAAATGCTAGCAGATTGCGATTCGATTTCGAAACATATTCACATTCGAGGCGGCTTGATCTTAATTGTCTCCGCGCGAGCATTTGCCTGTTGGTTTGTGGGGGTGGATCAGGGCCTGTGTGAGTGGAATTTTTATCTGGTTTTACCATCTGGTCTATTACTGCGCTATATGATCAACGCAAGGGATGCATTTGCAGCAATTTTTGATTCATCGAGTGGCATTCAGCTAGAGATTCATTTCGGTAATGTTCGGCAATGGATGCAATCGGAATTCCATCAAATAGGAACGAGTTTTGATCTACTCAATTCTTTTTTAACGGAACCTTATAAACGTCCAGAAACGAGGATTAGCTGAAGAAACTTAAAAAGGCATGGAATAAAGTTTCCTGTCAAATGTAGTTACTCTAAAAAAGCACACGAATTGGTTTTTGGTCATGAAAATCTTTTCTTTAGCGCCAAAATCCGTACAAAAGCTCTCAATTTCGTTTAAGTGAAAGTTAAAAGCGAAAAGCGTTCTTGTAGGATATGGTAAGTTTGCATACAGGGTGTCTGCAAATTATCCGCACAGACTTTTTCGGCATGCCACAACACAATCAAGTGGATTAAACTAAGCATACCGAAGCATACCATACCTAAGTTTGGAACAGTTGTGATTTTTGATTCATTCAAAATGAAGCCGAATGAGTCGCGAGTTGAACTTTTTCGAAAAGGAAAAACTGTTTCAGTGATTGCAAAAACCTTGAATATGTCAAAATCTACAGTAAGTGACGCAATAAAACGATACCAACAGCATGGAACGCTAGACCGATGACTGCTAGAGACAAAAAGCGCACCGATCGGACTATACAAATGCGCGAGATTATCCGGTGACGAATCAAGCGGAATTCTTCGATTTCCATCCGAAAGTTGGCGAAATCACTGAAAATTTCAAAATCTTCCGTAAGAGCCATAGGTCACGACGATTTGAAGGTTCAGTTATATAAAATGTGCAAGAATCACTACCATCAAACCACTATCGGTCAGTGATGTTCACCGAGAAAAAAGTGATCACCAAAATGATCGGCAGTTGCTTCCGAAAATCCCGCTTCTGCCATGGTTTGGGATGGAATAACTCATTCCGGCAAAATCTCTTGATCCGGCAAAATCCCTTTGATCTTCATCGACAAGGGGGTGAAAGTGAATAAAGCGGTATATCAGAAGATACTTACTGACACAGTAGCTTCATGGGCATCGCAGCATTTCGGCAAAAATGAATGGACTTTTCAACAAGACTTGGCGCCGGCTCATGGACCAAAAAAGACTATTAGTCCTTGCGAACGCATTTTCCCAAGCTTTTTAAAGATGAAACGGATTTAAATCCGCTGGACTATAAGGTGTGGTCCATCTAGGAGTCAAAAGCCTGCAGTACACCACATAAATCACCAGATCATCTAAAATCGTCTCTTTTAAAAGTTTGGGAACAAATATCTGTCGAAGAGCTCACGGCCATCGTGGATAACTTTCCGAAACGTTTGAAGGCATGCATCTCAGCACGAGGCGGCCATTATTAAATGAACAAATAAAACTTGTAATTTGCAAGCATATTGCTATAACAAACAATACGGACAATAAGAGATAGTTTTAACACCATTTTGTTGCACGGATAATATTCGGACACCCTGTACATATTTAAAAAAATCTCGTTGATAAACGTTAAACATTTTTGTATTTTTATGGGATGCTCTAGGTTAAATGTACCCGGTGTTCAGAACTTCAGATTGACAGTTGAAACAGTAACTTTCAGAGCTGTATAATGTTACGATATGTATTCAACCATATGAACCTTTTGATAGCTCAGCAGTCATTATTTGATAATTTTGTGATGTTCTAGGTCATACAAATTTTTGTTATGTTCAGAACTTAAAACATACAGGAGTGAACATGTTCTAATGTTGCTGATTAATGCAAATTTTACACAAGTTAGCGATGATGATGATGATGATGGAGGCAGGCTTATACCGTTCATACACAGATAGAAAGAAAAATTTAATTTTTTGCGTTTTCTAGTGCACATAAAGGGAATGCTAGTTTGGCATAAATTAATGAGATCTTTCCTAAAAATTCAAGCCACACAGAAAAAAATAATTAATTTTAACAAGCGTGTAAAATATTCCCTCGTTTAAATCCAAGCTAAAGGTGGCGTAAACAACGAAATTGTTTGCAACTTTTCATGTGCCATACAACAATATTGGAAATCTTCCATACAACAGGCTGGATTCAGGCGTTATCTGGCTTAAATTTACATGAAATATCCCATTACTTTCTGACAAATCTAGCATTCCCTTTATGTGCATTAGATAACGCAGAAAATTCAATGTTTATTTTTATCTGTGCAGATATCGCTGGAATCAAATCTATTATATGAACGATTTCAAATAATATTGCATGCTGTATAAATGCACGGTTGCCACACAATCCTAATTTTAAGCTTGATTCAAAGTAAATCTGAACACACAGTTTAATACACCACCGCGTCCCTGGTGGTTGAAACAAAAAACATTTAACAGGCATTTGTTGATGTTTTATTGACAAAAAAATTGGTGAAAGTTTTTCTCGATTGATAGACGCATTTCAAAATAACGGATCATGGAACTTGAGAAAAGAAAATTAATTGTGCACAAACATCTAGAGAATCATTCGTGGTCTGCCTCAAAAATAGCAGAAGTGTAAAAATTCCCAAAGTCAACAGTGTGTCCTGTAATCAAACGTTACAAGGATACTCTGAATGTGGATAGAGCACAACGCATCTATCATAAAAGTGGCACTAGGGACAAAGAGCTGAGGAGAAAGGTGTTGAGGTACGTGAAAGGCAACCCAAGTGTGTCCAAAGTGCGTAACATTCTTTCAAAAGAAGAATTTATTTTTTTGTGCCAGTAAACATCCCATTCGCTCCCTGAAACAAAATTTAGTGACTAAAAAGCGAGCACGATTACTATTCAAACGAGTTTATACGAAATTTGATGTTTTTTTTTTTATTGGATGACAAAACACATGTCAAAATGGATTATAAACAAGTCCCCGGAGAAAATTTTACCTGGCAACTGGTCGTGGGGGTGTCCTTTCCAGGAATAATTTGTTTTTGCTGATAAGTTTGCTCGGAAACTGATGAAGTGAAGAAGTGACAAATGCACAACAAATGCGTTTAAAATGGAATTAGTTCACCGGTACAGAGTCACCAGCGACTGTGCAGATCATGATCGCATCGATCACAAGTAAAGTGCGTCGGTGAAATGTAATAATTTGTAATAAAGCTGAATAAATACCCTTTTGTTTAACGTTTTGATCAACCTCGTATAATGTTTAATTCTTGAGTTATGATCACTTGAATGCGTCCAAATTAATTTTGTATCGGGCTTTAGGCAGAACTCGTGTAGCATATAATAAAAAGGGGAAGAAATGTAAGAAACTTGCAATGTTTATCTTTGCACTAAAATTCACAGTAAGTGAGGCATACAATAGCGATATTTCAGTCAAAAGGAGTTGACAGCCGGGCTATCCATAGAGTACTGAAATATCTTCATGAGCAATGCTGGATTCGCAGAATAACACTGTTAATGAAATCGTTCGACCGAGTAGATGAAAAAACGCTACTCAAATCATATGAAAAAGAGGTAAGTATGGTTCCTTCTCTACGGCAAAAAATCCCAATGGATCTCTCTGATTGGGCAAAACAAAAAATATTTCTCAACTGCATTTGTAAGGATATTGGTTATTGCACTGGAAAACTGAGAGTAGGTTTTATTTTTAATTTGAGCAAAACACATTTGAAAAGGGCCTAATTTTTGAAGAAAATTGTAAATATGTCGCTAACGGTAAAATTTATCCGCAAGATAGGTCAAAAGTTACATCTTATAATGTTTTAAACACCACCTCGACACAACTTTGTTGCCTAATTTGAAATAAAAAATGTTAGATGTTATCTAAGGAAAAGGTATGGCATGGTAAAGATCTCCACATCTCTTTATTATTGATGACTAATTTCGCTAATGGATACTTTTGTTGTTTGATCACAGTAGCTCAACCGTTCTCAGTTAGAAGTACTGTTCCGTAGTAAGTGTTCGGGAAGAAACACAGTTACGCAAGTTAGAACTTGTCATAAGATAAGAGTGATAGTTGACCGAGAGAAACTGTGACATTCGCAGTGAAATATTCAATAACTTCATGGGAGAGGAAACTAAAACCATTCTCCAAAAGCAGCAAGAGAACTCAGCAGAACCACCAGTGGTAGTTTTTAAATAGACCGATTCAGAATAATTCCCCCTAGATAAAGTAGGGTGTCCCTACTTAAAAACAAGTTTTCCACTCTAAAATAAGAAGTGACTTTTGACCTACAAATCTCTTACGGTTAGTGAGTAATTTGAGATGGGATTCAAATGTGTGTTACTCAATTTTGAAAAAATAACCTATTTCCAGGCTTCGGATAGAATATGCAATAGTAAAAATACTTTCAAATGCTGTTAAGAAATATATTTTTTGTTTGCCCCAACCAGAGAGATCGACCCCAAAAGTTCTCTTTTTGTTCAAGAATCAATGCTAAGACAACTTTGTTGAAAAATTTGAAATAAAAAATTAGAGCTAAATAACTGATTTTAGTTGCAAAAATCATCAGATAGCCACAAAACGTTGAGAAATATCCTACTGGAGAAATTTCATGAATTTTGATTCCCATATTGCGAGGGTTTTCTACTGAAAATGTTTATGGCCACTCAAAGCCCCACGAGAACCTGTTACAGAATGGCCGTTCCAGGAACAAGTTGGCATATGGCCCATAATAGGATAGAAATAGTTTCTAGGAATAATTCCAAACATTCTGACATACATTCCTGCAAATTCAATAGATGTTCCGATATTGTGTCTCCGTACCGAAACACAGCCGCGGTGACCCGGATTCACGGGAACCAGATGCATTCAAATGGTCATTGCTGATAATGTCCCTAAGCGAATGAGTTTTGGAACCTAATGGTGCCAAAAGAATTAAAATCGGTCAATAAAAGTTAGAATTATAATCATTTGAATTTGGTGGGTACCCGGGTACCCTGTCGATCATTTAAGTGGTAAAAAAATCGAAGTCCCCCCCTTCAGCCCCCCTTGCTACTAAACGAAATATTTTTATGCAAAAAGTTGCCTTCCAACTAATTTTAAGATGTCACTGAATTTTAGCTTCCTGGTTTTAAATTAACTATGAAAATACGTAATGTAACACATGAAAAGGTCGATCACATAAGGGTTAAATCGGTGGTGCTCATGCAAGTGAATGAGTTTTCCCATACTTGAAGTGGGGTTGTGATGGCAGTAGCAATCACGCACGATATAAACCGTTTTTTTTCGACGAGGACTAGGACCACAAACTACAAGAATATAGAGATTCTCATCGCTAGTAGCACACTTGTTGCCATTCAGTTGAGATAACATGAATATGACTTGCTAAGTCATAATCAAGTTACTCCAACTAATCATGATCGAAGCGTGCTACTTGGGATATATTCACATTCTCGTTAGTTGATTGGGCATTGTAGATCTGACGGAAATTCCAACCCTGCTATATTTGTGAAACTTCTGGCAAACCTCAACAATTCCAGAAGTGATCAATACGTTGAGGATCCTGGCAAATATAAAAATGGCTTTCCTCCTTTTCATTTTCAAACACGACACGACAGTTTTTCCGTGAATAGAAAACTACGACAAAAATTACTGGACCATATGGAAATTTGTAGGAACAGTTCCATATCCTTCTTACAGTGATTAACTGTAAAGCAAGAATCGATTATTATTCTTTTGCGGATTATGCTGCAGAGACTTGAGGATTGTTCGAGACGTTATATGGTTGGTATGCGTTGTCTCCTCCAGTCCAAAAACTTTTTGTTCGCGGAGCAGCAATTTTCAAGTTCAATAGAACAGTAAATAATATGGCAGATGTCTGCAAAAGGTTGCTCTTATCGTCAGATCCTGTAATTTCGTCGACTACACACAACCAAAATGTCATGTAAATTTCTGTCCCCTGAGACCTACACATGCAAGCTGCCTTTAGCACATAAGAACGAGTTCAAAGAGATAAGAAAATAAATTCAATTAAACACATCTTTCGTCGAATTGCGTATGTGTCAGTTTCAGGAGACAAAATTTTATACGAAATTTTTGTTTACGTTCCCCGAATTTTTACAACCATGAATTACGTCTCGTGTGAAAGTCATAATTTCTAAGTGTGTAACCCAAGTAGCACCGAAAACAAAAATATTCATGATTTATTTTTCATGTGTCATGCTGTAGATCTATAACAGTGAATTTGACTAGTTTTGTCATGATGGGGTTCGTTTGATGCAATTCAAATCTAGATGCATTAGCCGATTAAATGATTTGTCATACATGTGTTTGAAGTTTCTCAGCTAAGACATGTTTGTTTACGTCTGACATTTTGTTTGCAAATTTTGTTTCATAAATGTATCAACATAAGTCTTCCGTATTTCAAGAACAAACATATACGAGAAAGGGCAAACGTTCACAAATATATATATATATATATATATATATATATATATATATATATATATATATATATATATATATATATATATATATATTATTATATATATATACAGCAATTCCATGAAAAAAGTTATACGATCTCTGCAGAATTTTATAATATTCGGTAGGATTGTTCAACATCGAAAAATATTAGACCCGTATTTTTTATTTCGTTATTAGACTGGACCTTTCTGCGTTAGACTGGTCCAAAAATCGTGATTTTTCAAAATCTTCAATTTTCAAAAATTTATAACTCCTAAACCGTTTAACCGATTTTAGTCATTTTTGGCCATTGTATTGGTTTTTTTGAATTTCCAAGCAAAAATACGAAACCTTTGAATATGTTAATTTTTGTATGAAAAAATACAAAACAAATAGTTTTTCTTGAATTTGACTGCGAGGGGCTTCAACGACTCCTTGTTTTAGTATTTTAAAATGAAAGAGCATTTAATTCTTACATAACATATCAAAAATTGGAGATGTTCTGCGTATCGTTTTGGAGATACAATTTTTTTAAATAATAAATCATTACTCTTCATTTTATACATCACCTGCCTGTAGAAACGATGAAGATGCATGGTAGATTACCATGCGTCTCCTACCAATCAAACCTATGACTAATGAAATCTATGAGTTACTTACAAACTTAGTATAACATTCGAATCAGCTTTAAGGCTTTCCGTTAACCACACAGACCAATTGCTATTTTTTGACGATTACCTTTTCAAATAAATAAGGCTTTAAAATTTCAAATATTTTTGCTTAGTGTAAGTTCCAAGAAAAAAACACTTTAAAGCTGCGCGACATGATGAACATGTTAAAAAATAAGAAAACACTTTTATACATTTATTTTTATTTATTAAGTTTTTTCATAACAATTTTAGACATTTTTCTTCCGTTGAAAATGAATTTTGTTTCACAATAATATACTCTTCGTTTTGAGGCTTAAAACTATGGAATGACTGAGTCCCTGAAATTTTGCTTCACACGTGTGTAACGATTTTTTAATTTTCTTTCCATTTTATTATAGTCGGATTCCGAAAAAATTGATAGTGTATTTTCGAGTCTGGCTTAGAAATAGCCCATGAATAAAGTTCTTCGGCCGTTGTTATGTGATGATCTTGCAAACTGGCTTTCGCAGCATTTCGTTTCAATACGCCTCCCAAAGCATCACAAGGGTCCTTTCCACGATAAGTAGCGAAAAAATTCCACTCGGCATCTATGCCAAAATCTTTTGCATGTTGCACAAATTAAAGGGAGTCATTTTATTTTTGTATTGGCTTCCAGATCCATCTGAGAAGAAATAAATTTTCTCTAAACCTGATAACTTACTTTTTATGAACGCTATGCATTGAGTCAGAAAAGACGCACTGCGACATGATTATGTTCAGTGAAATCAGCAATTGCAATAAAACTGGTAAACTTCAAATCATTTGATTCTTCGTCTTTAAAATAAATAGCACAAGGGGTGAATAGTACATTGAGCGTTTGCCCAATGAAAGCCTTGAACTGCATCCTGCACAACGAATGAATAATTCTCCGAAAATCACAGATTATGATACACTCAGTAGCTTTTAAATTGTTTTTCACGTGTTTTAAATAGTTTGCCTGTCGCTCAGCTGTAAAGTTATGTGGCAATAAATTGAGTAATTTTTCTAAAAAGTATCAATAAATTCTTGTGTGTCCATTTCAACTAAGTCCAAACTGCATCTTTCTGCTTGACGCCATTGTTTAAATTGTAATGATTCAACGTGACCGTTATTAAGAATGGTCATAAGTTCTACCGCCAAAATTTGCATTCCTGACAATTTTCGCAACATTGCTGCCAGCAATGCTCATTTGATTTTGACAAATTATTTTTGAAAACATATCATGGTAGGACTGAACACCATCTGGAAGTAATTGTTTACTTTGGAGTGTTTTAAAATCAATTTAACGTTTTGGTGGTAAATGCAAACGCACACCGTATGCGTGCCACTTGTTCCTGCCAAAATGCAGTGTTTTGGACGGTTACTGGCGAACATCGAAAATCCAATCTTAATATCAGGATGAGTATTTTTAAATATGGAGTACGCCTCTTGCAAATTGCATAAAACTAACCTTCTCTGTATGTAGATCCTACCTTCTTCATTGTTGGATATCAAATAATCCCTTTTTCCCAGGCACACGACTTATATCGTCGCTATTATAAAAATTACGAACACGCATTAGCGTTTCCTCTCTAACGAAGCTCTACTAATCCTCTTTTAGGCACTGACATTATTCCCTCCTGTTGTTGTAATACTTTCACTTGGTTGGCCATATATTAGAAACATCAAACTCTTGCATAATCCTATATGTAGACCAACTTTTGGGCAGTGTGGTTAAAATCCTATACCGCTCATTGCTATCTTTGTTTCCTTAAATTTATCCTTAAGCTGTGTTAGCATTTCTTTATCGTCAGACAAAAACGTGTTATTGGTGGTACCGATCGATTCATTGCTGGTTGTTTCCAATGAGCCTGTAAATAAATATAACAAATTATTGATTAAAAATTGATTGATTGGAAATCAGGGACTTTGGTAGGGAAAAGGAACAATGCCGGACGTTCCTGCAAGGGCAATCGTTTCGTGACTGGTTGCTTCGCACGATTCTAAAAGAATGTAAAAATAAAAATGTTCCAGTAACAATTGCAAGAGAAGAATTCAAATTAAAACAGAATTATATGAACTTTTATATAACATACCTGTAGTGCCTATACTGGATGGTCCTGTAATGGGTTCTTCGGTCATGGTATCAATGTGCTTATACAATTTCTTGTAGCAACTTTGACAAATGAAAGAGCTACTCTCATCAATTTTAACCTTTTTTTCCACAGCATGGTCGTACAATTTTGCGTTGATTTTTCTGGAACACGAACTCAACACCCAAACACTACAAATTGAACACTTACGTTTCATTTTACGATATTCTTTGATATAACTGTTCTGATATGATACTTTGTTTTCAACTGGTAACTTCTTACATAAATTTCCGTGTTTTATATGATGTTTATATTGTACCTACGATCAAGTGAAGTGAACTGCAGCCTAGACTACAATAGGTATTGAATTGTTTCTCGGCTGTAGCGATCGAGTCTATTTGCAGACGGGAGCGAGTAGAGCGGAATTTCTAAAGCGACAAAGCAACAGAATAACAGATAACGCAAGCGAGCGACGAGTATGAAATGAAAGAGATGTTGTTCACTCTGCTGCTTCTCCGCTTTAGAAATTCCACTCTACTCCCTCCCGTCAGCGAGTAGACCTGATCGCTACAGCCGAGAAACAATTCAATTCAATCTCACAGGTCGATAAACATTCTACATCTACAGTAGGTAGTCAATACGTATCAACGGTTCTTCTTTTAAATAATAATACCAATGCCCTCTGTGTAACGAAAAGAATGTTAGGTAATCAAATTGTCAATATCTACCTAAAGTCTCATTAGTCTTAGTTGCTATAATATTATATAATTATGTCAAGTAAATATTATTTATTATATAATATTTACTTGACATTCTGTGTACCTACTCATAGATTTCATTAGTCATAGGTTTGATTGGATGGAGACGCATGGTAATCTACCATGCATCTTCATCGTTTCTACAGGCAGGTGATGTATAAAATGAAGAGTAATGATTTATTATTTAAAAATTGTATCTCCAAAACGACACACAGAACATCTCCAATTTTTTGATATGTTATGTAAAATTGAATGCTCTTTCATTTAAAAATACTAAAACAAGGAGTCGTTGAGGCCCCTCGCAGTCAAATTCAAGAAAAACTATTTGTTTTGTATTTTTTCATACAAAATTGATATATTCAAAGGTTTCGTATTTTTGCTTGAAATTCAAAAAAAACCAATACAATGGCCAAAAATGACTAAAATCGGTTAAACGGTTTAGGAGTTATAAATTTTGAAAATTGAAGATTTTGAAAAATCACGATTTTTGGACCAGTCTAACGCAGAAAAGGTCCAGTCTAATAACGAAATAAAAAATATGGGTCTAATATTTTTCGATGTTGAACAATCCTACCGAATATTATAAAATTCTGAGAGATCGTATAACTTTTTTTCATGGAATTGCTGTATATATATATATATATATATATATATATATATATATATATATATATATATATATATATATATATATATATATATATATATATATATATATGTATAAACATAATACATGTATTTATGTTACATACTCGTTTGTCACTGAACCTGGTTCTGTTTTGTCAGAATGGAATATTGAAAATTTTAGTTGCCTATTGATTTCTTGATCAAATATCAGGGTTGATGAAATTGCTTGCATGATAACATCTTGATTCCTTAAATGTCATCGTGATTGACCACTTTTTGTTTATATATCAAACGTTTATATTTCAAACCTATACCCATAGCCTGAATTCTCTTGTATCAAAGTGAATATCTATTTAGTCTCCTATAAGGTTGGAAAATAGGATAATGTTAAAGTTTAAGAGGATTCTGACTTTACTTTATCGCATATGTCGAGATGGTTCTTTTTTTGCAGACGAAATTTGTTTAACTTATGTTTTTGACTTTTTTGTTTATGACAATTGTCAAACATAAATTATTTTTCATAGACTCCACCTTCTGCGCAATTTCAATTCTTTAGTAGTACCCGAAAAGGTTTTCTATCATCGGAATGGTAACATGATCATATGTCATATTTAAGCAAAAATGCAAGCAATCAAAAATTTTCTGTTACTTGGGAATAGGATATCTTTAGGAACATTTGCATTTGAATTACCTGAGAAAGACAGACTCTTGATTATTAAATATTAAGTTTCAATTTTATTATCACTAAGTAATCTACTCTTGCATAAACATTACATTATATTTTTGATGATAATAACTAATCAAGTTACAATGCTAAAGGGTGATACGGTCAAAATTTGGTCAAGGAAAACCACGTGTAAATCGGTGAAATCGTTTATTTAAAAAATCAAATTAAATTTCTTTTTCAAGTTCAATTAGTATAAAATTCAGGAAAAATATTCAGTTAGGCTTCCGCTTTTCCAAATCCGAATTGCCTGGCCTTACGCTTGACCCCTGCCATCAGATTTTGTACAGCCACCTTGTCCACCTTCTTCGCCGCAGAAAGCCAGTTTGCCTTGAACTGCTGCTCGTCGTTAGTAGTTTTTTTTTGGTCTTCTTTAGGTTCCGCTTAACAATAGCCCAGTATTTCTCAATTGGGCGGAGCTCTGGCGTGTTGGGAGGGTTCTTGTCCTTGGGAACCACCTGCACGTTGTTGGCGGCGTACCACTCCATGGCCTTTTAACCGTAATGGCAAGATGCCAAATCCGGCCAAAACAGTACGGAACAACCGTGTTTCTTCAGGAAAGGCAGCAGACGTTTATTCAAACACTCTTTCACGTAAATTTCTTGGTTGACAGTCCCGGAAGCTATGAAAATGCTGCTTTTCAAGCCACAGGTACAGATGGCTTGCCAAACCAGATATTTCTTTGCGAACTTTGACAGTTTCGTGTGCTTGAAAATATCTGCTACCTTTCCCCTTCCTTTTGCCGTATAAAACTCCTGTCCCGGAAGCTGCTTGTAGTCGGCTTTGACGTAGGTTTCGTCGTCCATTACCACGCAGTCAAACTTCGTCAGCATCGTCGTGTACAGCCTCCGGGATCGCGCTTTGGCCGTCGTATTTTGTTTATCATCGCGATTTGGAGTCACTACCTTCTTGTAAGTCGATAGTCCGGCTCGTTTTTTGGCTCGATGCACGGTTGTCGACGATACACCCAGCTTATTTGCGGCATCTCGGAGAGATAGGTTAGGGTTTCGCTTGAAACTTCCGGCAACTCTCTTTGTCGTCTCAGCGGCTTCCGGTTTTCGATTTCCCCCCGATCCAGACTTCCTGGCTGTCGACAAACGTTCCCCAAACACTTTAATTACATTTGTAACGGTTGATTTGGCAACTTTTAGCGATTTTGCCAACTTTGCGTGCGAGTAGCTCGGATTTTCGCGATGCGCGAGCAAAATTTTGATACGCTGCTCTTCTTGCTTGGACGGCATTTTGACAACTGAAGAGTGAATTCCAAAATCAAAATAGGAGCAACATTCTACACACACACACTTTCAAAATGAGGGGTGTTCAGGTTTTTTAAATGCAAAATTGAAAGAAATACGTCAAGTTGATATTGACCAAATTTTGACCGTATCGCCCTTTACGTTACGATAAACTTACGTTATATGTATCAAGAATGTTAATAATTCCCCTAGTTCATAAACACTTGAAATAAATTCGATAATTGTAGATTTGCGGCATAAATAATGTTATTTTTTACGTGCTTCTATTAAGCAAAATCAAGACCTTTCCCAAATTTTGCCTATATGTACTTTGAGATATACTTATTCAACTGGTTTATATAATCATCGGTTTCACTTGCGCCTTTTTGAAATGTAACGCTTGAATATATGGGTTATAAAACAACAAAACTGATGATAACTGTTCACAGAAAAGTTGTACGGGTATGATGTCTTGGGAGCAAATGTGTGTTTGTATACAGAATACAATCGCTTTAAACATAGGGTAACGGGCCAAAGCCTAGCTCCTTGATTCGGCTTATGTACCAAATATGTCATTTTTCAGCTTTAATCAACAAAATCAAGTTGCTATCATGCTGACCAATACATTTAAAGGCAATAGATCTTGACTCCACATGTTAAGCTGAACCGATTATCACCACGATCTTCGGATAATCTTACATTGACCAAATTGAACCGATAAACCTAGTTATGCAGCCTAGATGTACAGACAATAGTCATACGTTATAAATTAATTGTTTTCATAGATAAAATAACAATGATTTGACTAGAAAACCATAGACCCAATGTTAGGGACATATTTTCTCCTATGTTCGAATTCGAATGTTTATTTTTCAACTGTCTCATGTTAACACAAAGCAAAGGAACAAAATCTGTTTCGAGTGAATAAAAATGTTTTCATCAATGGCTGATAAATTATACGTGAAAATAATTGAAGTGTTTTAAAGCAGTTTTATTTAAGTTTGTTCAGATTTTTTTTGTGATCTGCAGAATGAAAATAGCTGGCATTGCTTTAAACCAGAAAATCAGGAAAAAAAATTGCACGATCATTGCATTTAAAAAAAACTAACGAATGGGACGAAGTTGCATCCACGAATAGACCCAATTTGGTGCTTATAGACCGACAGTACATCCATATTCCTCGAAAGTTTTCATCTTAATAAAGTTAGTTGTTTAGTTTGTCATGGTTTAAAATAACAAGCGTCTTATTAAGCATATCTTTGCAAGCAAATAACTAGTTGAATGCCTTTTGTGCTCAATTACTTTATGAGTAACAATGAAAAATGTAACCGACCGCTGCATATTAGGCTAAGGTATGAGACATATACCCTAGTAAGCTTGAAAAATATATGTATAATTTTTTTAAAATATGACAGAATTTCTGATTTTTTGCTTTTGTTTCTTCAAGTACGCTATATTTCAAAAAATAGAAGAGATAGACAAAAATAATCTTGTACAAAGTTTTAATGCTTTTTAAGTTACATAACTGTGTAGAACATTATGTATTTAAATCTATCAAAACAAAAAAGTTTGATAGTGAATTACTTTATTGATGAAATTATGCATTTAGGACATTTTTGCTAACAACGCGACATTACCTAACTAGAAACTATTCAGAAGGAGTCAGTACGCTAACTCTTATATTCTTTGAGTTATTAATTTATTCCACCTAATTTTTCTCTCAGGATCACAGTGCATCGGTTTACTAGTTGGATAGAGAGTAAAAATAGTAAAGATGAAAAACGACGCAACAGCAAACAAGCGTCGTTCTTGAAGCTTCAATATGGATTAATACCGTTAACGTTCGCAATGTTTTTCTTCTTCAAATTACCATTACGGCGTTGACGTCATCCTCTAATGTTCCGCTAAGAAATTAATACTCACACCATCAAACACGCTAATCCTCCTCTTATGCTCACATCAACTCGGGTATCATCCTCCAGTTTCAATATTCACTTTCAATAAATCACTTGCGCATACATCCAATCTGACCGTGAACTAAGCAAACTCAAACAGCGCACGGCAATTGAAAGCAAATAAATCAAGCATCAATAATAAACTGCTTCGGCCTCACGCTCGTTCCCATCAATTAAATGCATTAACAATTCCCACATTAATTCAGCGCTCCAAATTTCCGACTCGGCCGAAGAAAGGCCGGCTCAATCCGATTTACCGTACGCAATGCCAAAATTCACTCGCGCTCACTCACTAAATCACTCTCGCACTGTGTACGTGTGTGTACTTCAATTGATGTTTAATTACCATTAATTTCACTTCATTTCCATCACTGCGATTCATGCATTATGCCTCCGGACATTGGTCGGTTGATGCTGCAAACGTACACTATTGGTTTATCTTTTTTCTTCCGGTAAACTGTGGGTGGAAAACGGGTGGGGGGGTAGAATTTTAATTATGCTCTTTGCTTATTTCCTCACGCAAATAGCGAACAACTTGCGGAGTACCGAAAATTAATCGCCCGATGTATGCAAATCCACGCCCGGGAAACTGTATCTGACACCATCGACGTTCTCCCGAATGTCCATGCTGTGGATACATTCGGGAGAACGTAGATGGTGTCAGATACATTTTTTGCGTCAATTCCCGGCAGCGGATATCAATGCAATGCACTATAAATTCGTTTGTTTTTAAACTATTGAAAAAGCCTTAATAGATTTCCAAATTATTCGACTTCGTATGGAATTCCCTTTCGCCCGGCCGGCCTGATATTTCACATAGGTTACTTCCCCCACAACGGGCCTCAAATCGCGAGAAGAATATCACTATTTAAATATTTGTTCATTTGCTTTGATAATATTTAAAACACAGTTTTCGCGCGAACACAAACAAAGCCGACGGAGGGCGGGGAACGACCATTGACGTCGTTGTCGTCCTATGCAAAGTCCACTCGAATTTGATATTTATTCGATTTATTCGGATTCAATTTACAGTCGACTCAAACGGACACCAAAGCTGGATGGCACTTCCACCAAGAGGAAACCGGCGGACCGAGGGACGGACGAGGCGAAAATAAATACAAACATGTATCCGTGAGCACGAAAAACCCGGAAAGGCAGTTGTTTGTCTATTTTTGTAACACTTGGCCAAAAACCAGCAAAAACCCGAAGCCAACAACAAGCACTTGAACAGAAAACCGTGCAAAGTCCGTTAGAATCGATGATAAATAAAAAAAAAACGCGGATATAGATTTTCGCCAAACGGAGCGGCGCATTCACACACTTTCTCGCTTCTTCCTCACATCCTCAACGTCGATCGGCGGAATGATGTTCGCGAAAATAAATTGTATTCCGATTCGAAACTTGAACCGCCTTGGCAAACATCAACATCAACATCCACACAAACGACAACAATCGAGGCCCGAACTTTGTTTGGGATGGAAGTAGCACTCCGGGATGGACTTGGGCTTCGGGGGAGATGTTATCAAAACATTTCAAAAAAGCCGTCAAGTGAACTCACTTCGACACGATTCCCTTTGCTAGCGCGAAGTGATTTGTTATCACACAATTACCACCATGAAGGCAGTGGCAAAAAAAACACCACACGATAGCGAACCGAACCGGCCCCGTAATTACGTTCTTCGAAGACCGCGCTGGAAGAATATCAACGATCGATCGTCAGTTGCCAAGCGCAAACCTCAACATGCGCACGATCTCGCGGTTCAAATGAGACTGCCGGAGCCGACTCAGAGCGACTCAGCTGATATGATCGCTCCTCGAAACATGTGCGCTGGCCTTAGCTCAATTCTCTCAAGTTCTCCTTTTCCACTTTTTGCCTAATAGCTAAGGCACGAACCAGCTGCTGCTTGCCACCACGACGACGCTGAGCCATGCTGGAATGGGGTGGGTGCGAGATGGTGCGATGATAGTGCGATGAGTCTATTTGCCAGCACTCGTTATCATGTGTCATCATCTAATGGGATGGTTTCGTGCAGCCACACGACATGCAAAGCGGGTCTAAATTTGGGTGGAGCACAGTGTTTTCGCGCGCGCCTGGGACGGCAGTGGGGCTATAATCGATAAAAGGGCGGAAGGATTGCGCTGCTGGCTGCCGGTTAGCCAGAATGTAGGTCACCTGCAATCGATAGTGGTTGAAGTAAGTTGGAATTGGAAGGATGATTGGCAGAAGGAAATATGAATGGATATTGGCTTGAGAAAGTGGATGTCATTTTGATGCATCGATGGAAATGGCGAAAAAGTCATTGTGGATGACAACAATATGGCTCAAAACAAAATTTTGTAGTTGAACATTTAAGAAGTTATGAGTTTAAATAAATATTGCTAGTAGGGGTGAAAAGTTACCTCCTTGAAAATTTAATAAAACATATTTTAATTGTTTTATTTTTTTATTATTCAATGTAGCAATTTAGCTCGATCTACTTATTCCCGCGAGTTTCTAACTTCTTCCCGCCCGAAAAGTAATTTTCAAAATACTCCTCCGCAGCGCCGATGATTTCCTAGCGTGAGCTGATTTTTTTTATTGATGAGCCATTTTTTGAGTTTTGGGAAGTCCGAGTAAGTGAAATCAGGTGAATACGGTGGATGCGGAAGCAGTTGGAGCCGTAAGACTTTAATTTTAGCCGTGGTTGTAATGCTCTTGTACGCCGGTGCATTATATTGCAGAAATTGGTTTTCTCTTGATGTGAGGTCGTTTTGCAACAATTCCGGCCTTCAATCGCTCTAATAACACTAGTCGGCAAAATCGGAACTTTTTTCGCTCCCGTCGGCATTCCTGGTTGGATTTTATAGATTTTGCTACGCTGAATCCAAATATGGGCTCAGAAATGCTGTAACACGTCCAGTTTTTGAGAAAAGTGTGATTTAAACTCACAAAAACACGTACTTCCGTAGTAATATGATCTACCTAAGCAACAACCAGAATATTGGCTCTGCCCTTTGCAAGTTGGACTTGGATTTTATGGAATGGACCTCCCTGAATTCTTTCGTGAACACAGATTTTTCGCAACGCGTAAGATTGATGAAATAAACCGGGTTTTAATTCACAAAATTACAAATTTTCATGAAAATCAAGATTTCCTATTTTGAAAACATGAATTTCAGCTCCACCCTTTGAATGTTGGGTTTGGATTTTATGAAATGGACCTCCCTGAATTCATTCGTGAACACGGATTTTTCGTAACACGTAAGGTTGATGTAAAAATCGGGTTTACATTCACAAAATTACGAGTTTTCATGAAAATCAAGACCCGTCCTTATTAAAATACAGATTTTTAACCACCTCCTTTTTTTATCACATTTTTTGTATGGATTTTTGAAAATTTTTGTGTGCATCGTCACTTTTTAAACCCCCCCCACCTCCCTCTCAAAGCATAACGTAATTTATGAACGATCCCTTTAGCTGTGCCTCTTTGAGTATATTGAGTATATTGATGTTGCTTCTTACAGCAGTTTGGGAACTGAAGACCTTCAAAGTTCATTCATTAATTCAAATGTCAGCTGCACAGAGCCCTTCAGAAACGCCTAATTAAATACTTTATTCAGCAGTGCCGTATTTTTAAGTTAGGATAGGAGTGAGCAAGACAGCATTAAAACACGCAAACACTCAAAAAACAAAAGAATAGACAGAGACAAAAGACTCTGTGTTAGTCACTATTGCTCGAGAGAATAAGGAAAAGATATGTTAAAAAATAAAGCTAGAATCTTCAAGCACGTAGCTTAATGCGGCATTTTATAGAGCTTTTTGACGTTTAATTTGCGCACACTACTGCAAGATTTGAATCGAAGCAGTGCGAGTGAGAAGTCAACGAAGTTGTGGGAAACCAAACCGTGCATTAATTCCCGCATGTTAGACAAAGAAAGACGATTAAATGTCGAAAAGGTCTATTGGCGTACTTGCGGCACAAAATTTGTGTCATTATTGCTGTCTTGCTTTGGCGTCAATTAATGCTCATGTTGACTCTCTTCAGCCTTGCACATTTTTTATTCATTCAAAGCTAGCTATTTGAGTGTTACGGACGCGTTTTTTTATTTTTGTAAAAATGTCGCGAATTTGTCTGAACGATCCGCAAAAATTTTGTTGCATTTGTGGAGACGTGATATGGAAGAAACAGAGAGAGGGGTTTACACTTTTGTTGGAGACAGCATATCAGCTGTATTTTGACAAGAGCTTCCAAATCGTGAGTTTCCATGGGTTCCAACATACTCCTGTTGCTCATGCTACCGAACATTGCTTGGTTGGATGAAAGGTACGCGCAAAGGCTTACCTATGGTTTGGACTAATCCAACCAATCACATGAGCGATTGTTACTTTTGTTTGACAAAAATTCATGGATTTTCCAAAGCTTTGAAGCATAAAATCGAATACCCATCAAGGCCAACATTGCACTCCGAAGCAATGCCAGTTCCAATATCTCCAAATATTGCTGGACGTGCTGATGAGTTGGATTCGGAACCAGGCAAATCTGAGAAATGCTTTCAGGATGATCCAGATTTTTTACCTTCGGAGTCTGAGGAACCGCATGTTATAACCCAAGAGGAGCTGAACGATTTGATTCGAGATTTGGAGCTACCCAAGACCAAAGCGCAGCTGCTAGCTTCAAGGCTAAAGCAGTGGAATGTCCTGGAAAAAGATGTAAAGGTGTCATCTTATAGGAAGAGACATTCAGATAACATTAAATATTTTTCGATGGACGGTGATCTTGTCTTTTGCAACAACATCGAAGATTTAAGAGCTACAGTTAGAGTATCACGCAACTGACTGGAGGCTCTTCATCAACGCTTCAAGCAAAAGCTTGAATGCAGTGTTACTGCACAATGGAAAAAAGTATTCTTCAGTGCCAGTTGCATTTGCAGCTCACATGAAGGAAACTTATGAGACCATAAAAACACTTTTGGAAAAGAATCAAATATTCGGAACACCAGTGGAATCTCTGTGCAGACCTTAAGGTAGTGGAATTGCTCACTGGGCTTCAAGGAGGCTACACAAAGCATTGTTGTTTCCTCTGCGAATGGGACAGTCGTGCGAGGGATAAACATTACCACCAGCAGCATTGGCGAGCACGTACCGAGATGGTACCTGGGAAGAAAAATGTGTCAAATCTGCCTCTTGTCGACAGGGACAAAATTTTACTACCTCCGCTGCATATTAAGCATGGGTTGATCAAAAAATTTGTCAAAAAGCTGGGTATGCAAGGAGAACTATAAGCCAAGGTGAAAGAAGGAGTATTTGTTGGCCCTCAAATTAGGAAACTCCTTAAAGACGACAATTTTCAGCAAACTCTTAACGCGACAGAGTTACAAGCATTGAATGCGTTCCAAAAGGTTTGTGGTCACTTCTTGGGAAATGAAAAGTCTCCGGAATATGTACACATCGTTTAAGAGCTGGTTGATTCGTTTGCTGCACTGGGATGTAATATGTTACTTAAATTGCACTTTTTGCATTCTTATCTGGACTTCTTCCCAGAGATTATGGGAGCCGTCTCAGATGAACATGGTGAACGATTTCATCAAGATATCGCACAGACTGAAAAGAGCTTTGCTGGCAAATGGAGCCCAGCGATGCTAGCGGACTACTGCTGGATGCTACAGAGGCACACACCTTTGGAGAACTATAAAAGGAAAAAGAAAACAAAGTGAATTTAAGTTGAAAAATATAGAGAAAATTTCAACTCAATGAATGACTGACTGACTGGCTGATAGGAAATCTTGATTTTCATGAAAATTCGCAATTTTGTGAATAAAAACTCATTTTTTTCAACACGTATGGATTCAGGGAGGTCCATTCCATAAAATTCAAGTCCAACTTGCAAAGGGCAGAGCCAATATTCTGGTTGTTGATGAGGTAGATCATATTACTACGGAAGTACGTGTTTTTGTGAATTTTAATCACATTTTTCTCAAAAACTGGACGTGTTACAGCATTTCTGAGCCCATATTTTAATTCAGCGTTGCGAAATTTATTAAATTCAACATATATACTTGAAGGGAGTGAAACACTGCCGACTAGTGTAATGCACAGTTATACTTGCTGTTGATGGTTTTATTCTTTTCGAGGTACCCAACAAACATTTTTCATTAGGTAAACGCTTCATTGGCAATGTGTATACCGCGTTAAACTGAGTAATGGTTAAATAGTGATTGCACAAGCGCCCAGCCAATATTTTTACAATCACATCTGGTGAATCTACCCAGCTTCATGAAAATGCAAAAAATGGTAGCTTTTGTACAGCCTTTGAAAAAACCGTCATGCAGAATATGTAATCGGTTTATAGCCTAGGAAGCTTCTATCTAAAAATTATACAACTTATCACGTAACTAGTCTCAAAGACAGTTGTTTTGAAGCGCATATACAACATATTTATTTGTTCATAGCAGTCTCTATTTTTAGAACTGTGGCAAACAGCGTTTTATTGCTAGTCTTAACACGTTGATATAAACGCTTAAACTATACAGCGATCGAAAAAAATATGTTTGTTATACACTGTTTACAATACTCGTGGACGATACTACGGCAATGTTTCTTTTATACCGTTGCAATACGCAATTGACATTTAACTATTTGAATTATATTTATTAACTATCTGAACCCGGTGCGAGCTTTGCAACGTATGCGACTTATTAGAACTGGCGCGTTTATGGTTATTGAATGAATCTGATTAAAATATTTTTGTTTGCTTGTGTGTGTGTGTGTGTGTGTGTGTGTGTGTGTGTGTGTGTGTGTGTGTGTGTGTGTGTGTGTGTGTGTGTGTTATTTATTCGAAACAAAAGGTTTGTGTTATTAATTTTACCCTTGGACCGGTAGTTTCTACCGGTTCTGCTTTGACTAAAATATATACTGGCACTAATTAATGAACATTCAGCATTGAAAATTCACAAAATTGCTACTCAATTATTAAACACGGTGCCAACGAAAAAATAACAATTCGCACTTGAAAAACTTAAAATAGCAATAAAAAATTGATTATTCACTAGCAATAATTCAAAAGTGACCGGTAAAACTTTCAAAAAGAGCAATGGAAATTAGTAAAAACGCAATAATAGGCTGATCGTTCTCCGTCATAATAATAAGTTCTAGCGGTAAACATGTGACAAAAGTCTTCCAATTTTTCAAATCTTTCCAATTGAAACCAAACAAAAATCTTTCAATTTTTTTTTCTAATGTTTTGATTTTTTATTGCGATTTTGTGGAGAGACTTGAAGTGTTTGAAGACTTTTGTAACACGTTTACAACTAGAACTTATTATTATCACGGAAAATTATCAGCTTATTGTTGCGTTTACATCAATTTCCATTGCTTATTTTTGAATGTTTTACCGGTCACTTTTGAATTATTGAAAGTCAATTATCAATTTTTTATTGCTACTTTAAGTTTTTCAAGTGCGAATTGTTATTTTTTCGTTCGCACAGTGTTTAATAATTTAGTGGAAATTTTACATATTTTTATTGCTATTTTCCATTTTTATTGATGTTTTATTACCCTGCCGTTTTGCTTTCTGCGTAGAAGCATTTCAAAAACAAACCAAGCCGTATCCTGTCAGTTTGTACGAAATTTTCTCTTGCATAACCTAAGATTAACTTCTTGTGCATAATGTAGCACTGAGAGTAACTCAACCATTTTTTGACTAAAAAGGGGTTCAAACTTCTATCAGAATATGCTTTTTACCCGAGAAATACACATTTTGTGTTTTAGTCGCATGGATAATTCTCACGTTTGGTTCAAATTTCTGTTTCATTGGTTCGAGAACTCTCCTTCCCCCTCTCCAGAGGGAAAGCGTCTCGAACCATCTAAGAAAAAAAAAAATCCTACCCAAAAACCCCCACATGCCAAAGTTGGTTCCATTTGAAGAACTCCAATTCCAAGAACTCGAGCTTTGCAGAAATTTGTGTTTCATTTGTATGGAAGTCCTCCCCTTCGAGGCGAGGATGGAGTTTCGAACCATCATAAGAACCTTCTCCGGCCTCAACAACCCCTACATATAAGTTTTCATAACAGTAGGTATGATTCTCATGTTTGGTTGACATTTGTGTCTAATTTTCATGAGAGCCCAACACTTCCAGAGAGGAGAGGAGTCTCAAACGTCAATAGCAACATTTCTTGGTTCCGAAAACCCCCACATCCTAAATTTGGTTACATTTGCTTGATTAGTTCTCGAGTTATGCAGAAATTTGTGTTTCATTGGTGTGGGAGCACCCTTTCTAGATGCGGGAGGGGTGTCGAACCATCATAAGAACCTTCCCCGACTCCAAAAATCCCTGAATAAAAATAGTCATACCTGTTGGGATAATTCTCATGTTTGGCTCAAATTCGTGTTTCATTTGTATGAGAGCCCCTTCTTCAAAAAAAAGGAGGGGATCTCAAGCCACCGTCGAAACATGTCTTGCCTACAAAAACCTCCACATGCCCCTATTGGTACCGTTTGTTTGATTAGTTCTTGAATAATGCAGAAAATAGTTTTTAGTTGGATAGGACCCCCCTTTCTAAAGGCGGGAGGGCTCTCGAACTATCATAAGATCCTTTCCCGGACTCAAAAACCGCTACATACAAATTTGCAAAGCAGTAGGCATAGTTCTCATGTTTGGTTGAAATTTGTGTTTCATTTGTATGAGAACCCCCCTTTTTAGAGGGAGGAGGGGCTTTGAACCACCATAAAAACATTTAATGCCAAAAACTCGTCCATTCACCATAGAAACATTTCTCTCCTTCAAAAACTTCCACATGCCAAATTTGGTTCCATTTCCCTGGTTAGTTCTCGAGTTATGCAAGAATTTGCGTTTCATTTGTATGGGATCCTCCCCTTTCAGAAAGGGGAGGGGTCTCAAATCATCATCTTAAAAAACCACCGCATACTAAATTTGGTTCCATTTGCTTGATTAGTTCTCGAGTCATGCAGAATATTGTATTTCATTTGTATTGGAGCCCCCCTTCCCTCCTTAGAATGGGGAGGTGTTTTTAACCAACATCGAAACATTTTTTGTCTTCAAAAACCACCACATGCTAAATTTCGTTCCGTTTGCTTGTTTAGTTCAGTAGTTGTGCAGAATTTTGTATTTTAATTTTATGGGAGTCCCCCTTTTTAGGACGGGGAGGGTTCTCAAGCTACCAAAGAAACATTTTTTGCCTTCAAAAACTCACACATGCTAAATTTAGTTTCTTTTGCTTGATTAGTTCTTGAGTTATGTAGAAATGAGTGTTTCATTTCCAGTGAAGGGAGGAGTCTCAAACCATCATAAGAACCTTCCCCGGCCCCAAAAACCCCCGCATACAAAATTTCACGCCGATCGTTCCAGTAGATTTCGAGTCTATTAGTGTCAGACAGACAGACAGAAATCCATTTTTATATATATAGATGTATTTATAAATATATTTATAAATCATTAACCTGCGCTTACCAGATTCAAACTCTGTATCTTCGCCATAAAAACGGTGACTGCACCCTCTGATCCGTATCAGCTTTGAAAATTTCCACTACCAGTATTCAAAGTGTTCAAACCAGATTTTAGTTTTAATAATGCTGAACAACAATGATTGTTGAAGCTTTACCAACAGGTTCATATTGTTTGAAAATCAGTGTTTCCAAAATTATTTTAATCAAAAAATGATCACCATCCAATTTTCATTGTTATCTGTGCCAAAGTCGGACTCATTTATTGTTTTATATTTTTTTAACGACAATAATATTATTTTTATTTCAAACCGTTGTTGTAGATTGCTATAATAATGATTTTGTTAAACTTTCAGTACATTTGGTTTCCACTGAAAAAAAAATATAATCATTAATGCGTATAAGCAAATCTGACAGCACTTCCCATTTACTCATAATGTAATTACTAAAAGCAGGATGAATGAAAAAACAAATCAGGTAGCTCAAATTCTGATTATTGTGGTGCGTCATGTGTGGTTTTTGTTTTTCATTCATTTATTATCGAGATTTTTAGCCTTGTGCTGGTTTATCTCCCGTCGTAGTCATTTTACTTACTTTTTTGGGTATTTTCGTAGCTAGTCCGGGGGTGAGATTCGAACTCGTGACTTTAGCGTGAGAGGTAGTGATGTTAACCACTACGCCGGGGTCACCCCCTTGTGGTTCTTTTATGTTAGAAATCGTTGGAAAACTTTGGATGTTTTTTGGCGCACAATAATTTAAGACTGGATTCAAATCTAGATAAGTACTTCTAAAAGAGCTTTGAATTTTCATAAAATTCACAGGTAGCATAAGCTGCTAACCATTGATTGCTGAAGCTGCGCAACAACATCGGATGCTTGAAGTGACCGGTTCCTGTGCAAATTTATCCACTCACAAACTAGTACTAAATTCTAACTGGTTTATTTTATTATTTTTAGTTCCCCATCATCATTATTATGCTGCTGAGACACGCAAAGCTAGACGTTCCGTACTTACCACTGTTACCATATCAATTGATAAGCGGAAATTTTCTTTTGTGGCCTCCGAAAAACGCTGATGCCCTGAGGAAAGATGTAGCCTCTATACCGAGCGCTGCTTGGACTATGTTGCCATGTAAAATCAAAAGGCGTTTTATTCCAACTTTTAAAGAAGCGGAACAAGAAGTGGCGAAAATGTCGGAGGTAAACACGGATTTCAACATTGGATAAGTTCCTATAAAAAAAATCGTTAAAAGGCTCGAAAGATTGAAAACCAGGATATGAAATTCAATTCATACTTCACAACGCATGGTTAGTAGAGAAAAGATTTTTTAATCTATTAAAAAACCATGGCATTTTACTAATTATGGATTTTTATTTTCGATATGTAGATCCCGTTACAATTCCAACAATCGAAAACAATTCTTCACCATCCCATTCAGCAAACATGCCTCTTGTGCTCGAAGTTATTTAAATTGAAACCCGCGACGATGGATTTATCTTCCGGAGTAGTTCCATCACAAATGTTATCTTGAAAACGGAATCAACACGAATCGATACACTTGGACTCGGAAAAAATGAGACACACAAAAATGATCACCAAAAATACATTTTAAATCGGATACTTCTCAAATTTTCAGAGATCAAATAACTATAGAGCGTTTCCAGATGAAATCAGCTGGAAAAAGTCAAAATCTTGCACGACCCTCTCCGATTTGGATGAAACTTTGCACATGTCTTCGGAATTGGTGATGATGGATTTTTCGCGGGTTAAGGGAATTTTTTGACTCAAGACATTTTTTTTCAAAAGGGCGTATGTGTTTCGTCATGCGTATTTTAAAAAAAATCATAACTCAAAAACCGTTGGTTATAATAAAATTGGGTCTGAAAAGAAGTTGTAGTTAATTAATTTGACTTTATGAAAAAAATATGTGCACTGTAAGCAAAAAAAATTCTTAAAAAAAAATAAAAAATTAAACTTAAAAATCAATTAGCAAATCTGTCCAACGTACGATTTTTATAATTTTTTTTCACAAAGGCTTTGAGTCATAAGAAGAAGAAAAGAAGTTGTTTTACGATGGAGCAACTTAAGATAAAGAAGTTCTTAGAAGTAAGAAAAATTCAAGTTTTCTTCAATTTGTGGTTTTTGCATGAATAACCATATTTTAATAATATAATACGTTTTTTTCTAGTGATTTTAAACAAAAATGCTCTTGGTGAGCAACATTCTAAATGTACCCGTTTTCGAGATAATTTGAAAGGAATGTCGAAAAAATGGCTTTTTCCATGAAAATATCCCTTTTTCAAAAGTTAGTCGTAATTGTCCATCTACAAAAGTATTTTTTTCAAATTGTACATAACATTTTTAACAACTATCCTTTTGACACCAAGAAGATTGAACATCTTCTTAATTATCGAAATTAACGAATCTTAATTACCAAATAAAAATTTTGAGTTTTTTTGTTAATAAATGATTTATTTATTTTTTCTACCATATTTAAAAAAAATGTATTTACATTTTTACAAACACTATTTCCTAACATTCCTATAAATATTATGACAACTCAGTATTTCGTGCTCGACACTGAAAAAGTCTGTAAGTAGCAGACAAAATAGGCCTATATGTCAAAAGATAAGCTCATAAAAGAATTATTGCTCGCGTTTACTAGCGAAAATTTAAATAAGTGTTTCAAGATTTTATTTTCTATTTTTTAAAAAGTGATCAAATGAAGTGTTAATTTTAAATTCTCCTAGTTTCCCAATAATATATTAATTGAATTTCCTCTCCCAAGCTGAATGCCCGTACATTTCTTTTAACATTGCTTATGAAATCTTGGACGAGGCTTTGTCCATCTTCCTTACACAATTTCTCCCAGTTTTTCTTCAAAGCTTCATCGGTTTTGAATGTTTTTCCGTTTTTCTTCAACTTATTCTTCATTATCGCCCAAAACTTTTCGATCGGACGAAGTTCTGGTGTATTTGGCGGGTTCGCCTCCTTCGTACTAATGCATTAGAGGCTTGGCGTAATGGCATGAAGCGAGATCCGGCCAGAACAGCGTGGGACCACTCTGAAAGCGGAGGAAGGGCAGCAAACGCTTCTGCAAGCATTCCTCTCGATAAATCTGCCCGTTTATGGTGCCGGTTGTAACGAACGGCTTGCTGTACCGTCGCAAGCCTGCCACAACAGGTAATATTTACTTCGCGAATTTGTCCATCTTTCTCTTCCGGAAGTTTTCCGGAACTTCCATGCGGGACGTACCGACAAAAAACTCGAGGCCGGGGATTTGTTTGGTGTCGGACTTGATATATGTCTCGTCGTCCATGACAGCCTGGGTGACCAGCCACTCACGGTACAGCATCCGCGCACGCAATTTGGCCACCGCGTTTTGCTTGCAGTCCGGTTTGGTGCCTTCCATGAATTGCCTGAGCAAAACTAGTTTTGAAGCAGACTGGAAAACACTGCGTCACATTCTGCAAATGATCATACTACCAAAACTGCTATGTGGAGCGCCCATATTAACATGTGCAGACAGCAAAAATTCCCACAAAATCACTTTACCATCAAGGCATACGCCACACTACAAAAGCTTTCCACTCAAGCCCTATAAATCCATTCTCTCAGAAAGCGGCCTTCATCCACTACATCTCGTTATGATCAGAAAAAAAAAACAATTAACTAATAAGACAGTACGCAAGAAGAAAACTAAACCCAAACCTGCATATCATTAACGTAACAAAAATTCACCCATACACACATACACATACACACAGATATGTGTTCAATCGTCGAGCTGAGTCGAATGGTATATTACACTCGGCCCTCTGGGCCACTGATAAAAATTAAAATTTTCAAGGGATCTTAATACCATTCTTTTGGTGTAAGAAGGGTAAAAGGAAATCGCATGAAAACTTCCGGTACGAAACTTGCGGAATACTGCATTCATCGTCGTTTTATGGTCAACACAATCTGTTGAACACCAAAAGTGTACCCTGGATACAACGAACAATGCTAAAGTACTGACAACAGCTTTAATATGATATTACAATGTTCTATTCCCAAGCTTTTTTTTGCAATCTTTCTACAAAAAATTGACACTCCTGCTAACCTTTGGTAATCGGTTCATACATACGTAGTTGGATTGGAAGTAATTATTTTTAGTCACATTAAACCCTTTATTCAACCGGCACCAAAAAACTTACATGCAATACTCAGTTTCCAAAATAAAACAGAACAGATAAAACGGAACACTTTCATACTTTGGACATGAATTATTGAAACTATTACCTTCCTAAAAATGCAACACAAATACTCCATTCACCATCCTGAAGACGATAACGATTGGGTAAACTTTCCCAACCTCACCTACTGCCACCCCTCTCTGCTCAGCATGCAAATTGTTTCTTAAGAGGCAAACTGCAGTATCACATCGTGCTGCACCTTCACATTGGTCCTATCAAATCTCCCAGTCCCACCATCCGATTGCCACCTCTGATTTATTGCACAGTTCTCCCTACCTACCTACTCGGGCAAAACTTTTCAAAACAGCTATAAAAATAATCGGAATGTGCAACACCCGAGCACAGAGAAGCTCGTTAAAACTTAACCAGTAGGAATGAGCTGCATTGCGGGGTCGGACACGAAACTGCCAACCAGCTCAACAGGTAGCCCATTGAGCCCAAATATTCCTAAAGTGCCAGACTTTGTTGATGGAATAGTTTTCGGATTGAGTTTTAATTCAGTTTCGGAAGAATGTTGCCATAAAAGGGCATTCATGTCTAATGGAGTGGATCTTAAAGTTAATCAAGTGCTCGGCCTGTTGCGCGCAAGTGGAGTAGCTCAATATTTGTTGTTTCTCTTCTGGTTTGCACCAACTTGTGTTCGTTAGCTCGAGTGCTGCTGGTTGAGTGGGACTAAGGGCTATCCCAGCAGCCAGCCGGTACGAATATCCGAACCAAAACAACCGTCAAGCATGAGGAGAAAGCGAAATAAAGAGCCGGAGTTTATTCGAGGGCTGCGTTTAAGCTGGAGAAATGAGATTTATTTTGGGTTTTTGATTCGTATGGCGAACAAGGAGAGCCCAAAGTTAAGGCAAATGCGATGTGTGTAAATGGAGCTTACTTTATGAAGGAAGAAAATTTTCCTTGTTGTTGATAAGAAAAACTTCTTGAATGCGAAGACAATGTGGAATCAAATCCTATAGTTTCTCAATGAAATTTAAGATTGCATGAAAGTAAATCGCAGCAAGCTCTGCCTACAAACGGTTGTGTTTTCGAGTGCTGTTAGGTTTTTTTTCTTTTTGTTTGCAATTGTGAGTTTTAAGTTTGAGAATATTTTGTGATGGTTTAAACTTTGAACCAATAGGCCTGGGGAGAAATAAAATCAGAAGCATAGCAGAGTATTTAGAATGGCAGCCAGGAAAGCTGTGCGGTGGTGTTTTCTGTTGAAATTCGCAACGCAAGTGGTGTCAGTTCGCGGAAAAATAATTCTTAATCGGCAAAACCGCTAGTAGCAAGAAGCAAGAATATCGAATGTGTTGAGGGAATGCCCGCTGTTACGGCTATGTATGTGTATGTCTATATGTGTGTATCTAGGACAGGACCTGCCAGCTTAGAGAGATGACCTCTTATAAATTTATTGCTATGATACGGGGGTCGCTCCCGTGTTGCCAGATATGTTTACACAGTAATCCGATTGAAAATAATGTAATTAAAAATATAATCAAAATTCGTCGATATTCTTTTAATACTTGGTAATATTCAATAAAGCAAACGTTTAACAATTGTCAATATTTTAAATGGAGAGGTTCGTGAATTTGAGGCTCTACGAATACAATGCTGCCTTACAAGGAAGAAGAGGATAATATTAAAAATTCAAATAATTAATACGCGTTACTTTTAAATCTTCGTAAGCTTTTTTCTGATCGTTATTTTTCCAGAAAGTATCATTTTTAGGAGGAACGATCCAAAAACCCAACAGTTTATCAATTTCTAGTATGAGCAAACTTCTGATTTTCATAACTCACGGTATTAATGAATATTTTTTTTGCTAGCCACAGAGAAACAATGTGGATGAACTTTAAGGATTAAAAAAAGGCCCTTGGCGTACGTTTTGATCTCTCGGGAAGCGATGAAAATTGAGTCCCGGATGTGACACGTCACTGCGACCACAATTTATCGCTTGCACTTCATTTCGAACTGATTTAAAATAAACCACTGCGAAAGTGAACTTTTATTTCCGCATTTTTTCAGTTGCCACAAACGAAAAAAGTGAAAAAGCAGTGACTAGCAACACCGCCAAACCATCAACAAACTGACTGCTTGTAACGTAACTCAACGGAGGCGGTTGTCACAGCGACCAATAAAAAACGTTATTTTTGACAGCTAAATGGTCTTGATGTAGAAGGAGATGTTCGCTCATCACCATGAGGCACCAAGAGTGAACAACAATGTTTTTTTTGGCTAGAATTGAAAGATATGAAGAGAAAGTTTTGATAGTTCCGCTAGTGTGCGGCAGGATTGGAAATGTAACAGATGTTTTTTTTTTCATGAAAATTGAGCGAAAAGGGCAATGAAGTGGCGGACTAAGTCCGTGCTTTAACCTACCCCGCAGTGGGATGTTAGGCAAAAATGTCGTTGGTTCGAGTACCACTTTATACATGCCCTTTTCGCTCAATTTTCATAAAAAAAAAACATCTGTTACATTTCCAATCCTGCCGCACACTAGCGGAACTATCAAAACTTTCTCTTCATATCTTTCAATTCTAGCCAAAAAAAACATTGTTGTTCACTCTTGGTGCCTCATGGTGATGAGCGAACATCTCCTTCTACATCATAATCGTTACTCCTCGCACGGAGAATATATAACATAACAATTAATGTATAAATGGTCTTGTTTTTGCACTAACAGGCAGGTCCTGTCCTAGGTGTGTATGTATGAATAGCCCAAGTTGCACTACTTGTCATATAGAGTATGTGTCCCTTAACTCAGCCTAATATGCAACAGTCGATTACATTGTTTATTATAACTCATAAGGTATTTGAGCAGGAAGCAAAATTTAACTAGCTATACACTTGCTAAGATATGTTTAATAAGACATCTGGTAGTATGTTTTACGAAAAGTTACTCAACTCATTTTATAAAGCCAGAAACTTTCGAGGGATATGGATATAATGTCGGTCTATAAGCACCAAATTGGATCTAATCATGGATGCAAGTTCGTCCCATTCGATAGATTTGTTATTAAATGTTGTCTATGTGATAGTTGACATTTAGCTCTCTTATCGAATAGACGTATTGAGAAAGTCACTGAGTGAAAATAAAAAAGTGTATTGTGCCACCGAACAAAGTTCGGAAGGCGTGACGCCAAAATTTCGTTCTCCGTGGAATCATTCCACCATATGGGCGACTACCGCAAGGATTCCGTGTATCTAGACTTTAGCGGATTGTCTGTCCGTCCTAAAATAGACAAAGTTTTTGATCTCATCAGCAAGCAAATCAAGCTCGACATGACCAAAGTCAACTGTATCCAGCCAAGCATTTCGAAAGCGCGAGTCATAATCGAACTGAAATCTCAATCTTACGTAGTGGAACTCGTAGCAAATCAAAGTTCAAAACATACAATCGAGCACAACAACAAACAATATGCTATACACACTTAGAAAATTTTACAGTATTCGGTAATTTTTTACCGAACTTTCAACAGCTGAACAGTTCGGTAATCCGATTCAACGGATTTCGGTAAAATTTGACAAGTTCCGGTAATTTTTTTACCGAAATACTGTAAAATTTCACTGAAATTCGGTAAATCGGATTACCGAACGTTCAGCTGTTGAAAGTTCGGTAAAAAATTACCGAAAACTGTAAAATTTTCTAAGTGTGTACCACTAGTTCCCTACGACATCGCGATTGAGGTTAGGGTCTCTGGGTTACTTTTCTACGTTGCAACTGAAACCATTGCCAAGCACCTAGCGCCCTATGGTGAGATTGTGTCCTCGCAAGAGGAAGTTTGGAAGAACTTCTGGCCGGGTTTACCAACCGGAGTGAGGCTAGTGCGTATGAGGATACAAAAACCGATTCCCTCGTACATTTCGATATCCACACACACTGCTTTTATTACCTACTGTAATCAAGTTCGCACCTGTAAACACTGTGTAAGAACACTGCATATCGGCCGTACCTGTAATGAGGCACGCAAAGAGCTGGGCATTGATGGCAACAATTGCCTTACTGCGGCACAGGTGGTCCAAGGCAACATCCCATTGCCTTTATCATCATCATCATCATCATCATCTAATACACAACCATCTACAATTCTGCCGCGTTCATCAATCGAAATGGAAACCGAGAAAGAAACGCCAAAAGAACAAAATGACAACAGCAACAAAACCCTCGTTACTGCGTTATTGGATCGCGTAATGACCAGATCTTCTTCTTCAAGCCGCATCCCTATTGGAGAAACCCAAAACATCGAGAGCAGCAAAACCAATAGTAAAGCACCACAGCCCCCAACAAGTGAATACGATATCTCTGATGATGCAGATGAAGAAATGGTTAACTTTGCTGCTGCAAAAAGGCAACGATCACCAAACACATCGGAAACTTCTGACGCCTCCTTCCAGGAGGTAAAACGCAAGAGCAGGAGTAAGACCAAACACAATTCTTGCTCTCGGTAAGATTTGCAGTCAGTATATGTCAAGCCGAAGCAAACACAGATACTACCATCCATCTCAAGCAAATTTCACTTCTGTTTTCAACATCGTATCATTCACTGTGCGGAAGGAAAATAACTCTCAACCACATCACCATAGTACGTTATCAGATAATCAACCACCACCTCAAATCGCATCAATTACTCGCACCCTATATCTGATCACACCGTAACTGCAAGCGAGGGCCTTTCTTTTTGTGAGGTAAGCCCTAGCATATGTCCGGTCGAAGCCTACACAGATATTGCCGCCCGTTTAAAACAAATTCATCCAACAGTTTTCACAACGTCACATCTGCATCTTTCATCGGAACAAACTCACCTTGTCGGACAGCGAACAACACTAGTATTCTTCATAAACCAACAATCAAAACGAACCAGCGAAGAAATGTCTTACGTTATTGCCAGTGAGGGCACCCCATTCTGTAAGGTAAGCCCTACTAGTATATGCCCGGTCGAAGCCCACATATCAGATACTGCCGCACTAGAAATCAAATCACTTCTTGCAGAAATGCACTGCCTCCAACCTGCCCGTTGCCTCTCGCCGATCTTCAGTCTGCTGTTGGTGCCGGTTGTACTAATCCTACAACACAAAATATTCCGGATGCACTGCACTATCATCTCCTTTCATAAAGGTGAGCAAACTCGGAAACAACAATCAACAACATATCTCATTCAAGCGATGTTTAACTACGATTTTGACGTTCTGACACGACATGACATTTTGAGAGCCACTGTCAGAGTCAAAGATCAGATACTCCAGCGACTGGGAACGTTAGCGGGCTTACTATACAAGGTTGGGCTCCATTATAGGGTAATGGAAATGGCTCTAAAATAGGGTAATGGAATTGTCAAGCTACAAAATTTGCAACGATCAGTATTTGCAATATCTCCAATCAAACAAAAATTTCTGCTTTAAGATCATCCATTCACTGCGTTGACCTTGGTGTCAAATTTCTGCAAGAAGGGCAAAATAAAGACCTAACCTTACCGGGCTTTACGATAATCTTTAACGCAGACGCTCACCAACGAGGTACAGCCATTGCGATGAGAGATCGATATAGTGTACACCAGATAGAGAAAAGTTTAGATAATCGTATAATATCATTGCGTATTGGACCTTATAAATATTTATGCCCCATCTGGCGCTGTCATGAGAAACGCAAGAGAAGACTTCTTCAATAGATCTGTTGCTCACTATCTCCATGATTCCATAGCAAATGTAATAGGTGGTGACTTCAATGGGATTGTGAATTCTAAAGATGCAACGGGAACCAGTAATATAAATCCGATGTGCAAGCGGCTCATGACTACAACGCAGCTAGCTGATTCTTGGGAAGTAATAGAGGGAAACCGAGTTGAATTTTCGTACATTAGATCAAATACTGCGTCTCGTCTGGATCGCATGCTGATCTCGAATAACATGAAAGCACAATTGCGTACTGTACATTTTAGTGCAACGTCATTCTCCGATCACAAGGCTTATGTGGTACGGATTGTCCTTCCGCAGCTGGGAACACTATCAGGGCGTGGTGTTTGGAAGCTTCACCCACACATTCTTGACGATTTGGAGGTCATGAGTGAATTAACAATGAAGTGGCAATACTGGACAAGAACAAAAAGGAGCTACTGTTCCTGGATAGAATGGTGGGTCCAGCATACGAAACCAAAGCTTATCTCATTCTTAAAATGGAAACCATCTCTCATTCATCGTGATTTCCGGGATACAATTGAATTGTATTGCTGTCTACTGAAAGAAGCCTACGATATTTATCTTGGTAACCCAGAACGAATTCGTACAATCAATCATATTAAGGCACAAATGCTCCAACATCAGCGACGATTTTCCGAAAACTTCCGGAAAATCAACGAGACACCTTTCTATCGGGCGAATCAACAACATTTTTTCATGTTGCGAAAGTCCATGGAAAAAGAGCGGGAAGCAGAGAAGATGACCATGAAATGCAGGATCAAGATCAAATAGGACATACTGTTAGAACCTATTTTGAGTACTTGTATGCTTCTACAGAAACAGACGAATCGGCAGAACTTATACCAACCAAAGCGATTCCTGATCATAACGATGTGAACGAAAATATTTTACGACCGGTAACACAAGATGAATTTCACTCTGCCATTAAAATTTGTTACTCCCGAAAATATCCAGGCTCAGACGGATTGCCTAAAGAGTTCTATCTAAAGGCTTGGCGAATCATCGGTTACAAAATTACAAACGTCATTAACGATGCTCTTCAAGGAAATTCTATAAGACAATTTCACGACGGGATCATTGTACTGGATTGTAAAAAGAAAGGAAGCGATAAAACCGTGAACGGATATCGTCCCATTTCCCTCCTGAATTATGACAACAAAATACTTGCAAGAATCTTAAAACTGCGGATGCACAGCTTGCTACCGTTTGTGCGATCAAACCACCAAAAATGCACGAATGGACACCGAACTATCTACGAAGCATGCCGTATCTACGGATGCCGTACTCAGGACAAACTTTGTCAGTTGAAGCACCATCGTAAAAATGTACTTCTAGTTTCATTTGATGTTGATCATGCCTTCGACAGAGTAAGCCACCAATTCCTCAAACTAACAATGGTGAGGATTAACCCACAATGTGTAGATCTTCTTGCTTCAATTTGGGATAAGTCTTTCTCGAAAGTTCTTATAAATGGAAGCCTAACACAGGAAATTAAAATTGCACGTTCAGTTAGACAAGGCGACCCATTGTCAATGCATCTTTTTGTATTGTACTTACAACCACTTCTTGATGCTATTTCACAAAAGCTCCCAAATGCAGTCTTCGACGCCTATGCCGACGATATTTTCATGTTCTTTAATCATGAACGAGAACTAATAGAAGTGCCCAATATTTTCATTAGATTTGGTTCAATCTCCGGTGCGGTCTTAAATAAAAGCAATACAGCTGATATCAGCGGATACCGAATTACTAAACATTGAAAACTAAGTGAATATTTTAGGAGTGCTCTTCGGAGAAAATATCAGACAAGCTGAATTGACAAAATTGAATTGCCAATCAGTTCTGAACGGTGTACGGACCAGACTTTGGCTGCATAGTCCTAGAAAACTAAATCTTATCCAGAAGATCATCCTTATCAATTCATACGTTACTTTAAAAATCTGGTACATGGCCTCAAATTCAGCGATATCTAAGGGTTTCATCAACAAAATCAAGACGGAAATCGGGAAGTTCATCTGGCATGGTCAAACATTGCAAAGGGTAGCAATGGCCAACCTCATTTTGCCGAAACATCTAGGTGGTTTAAACATACACTGCCCTGAAATCAAAGCTAAAGCGTTGCTGATCAACCGCTTAATGAGCCTTTCGCATCAACTGCCCTTCCTCAGTAGTTTTTTGAAAAACCCAACGACACCTGTACCAGCCATGTTCTCTCACATAGCTCTACTAAGAGCACAATTGCCTTTCCTTCCAGACCATTTAACCACCTCATCATCATCTCAAGGAATTTATCAACATTTCCTGCAACAGCTACCAAATCTTGGAATTGTTTCAGCAAAAACACTTCAGCACAACGCTCAAATTAATTCATGGTTATACATAAGAAAATAAAGCATCGAGAACTGCTGTTCCGTCACGAAGTTATTGCTGACCCCTACTGTGAAATGTGCCCCGGAGAATCGGAGTCCACAATACACAAGCTTTTTCGTTGTCAACGAGTCAGGGATATCTGGAGGTTTCAGCGGAGGCAGATTATTATACAAGAGCCTAGTCTAAGTAGCTTGGAGCCTGAATAATACATTCATCCCACCCTGAGAAATATCAGTCGCAAAACGAAACAATCGATAATCAAATCTCTAGGACTTTTCTTGAGCTACTGTATTGATGAACCAGAAAGTGAAATAGGAGTAGACAATTTTATGTTTTATTTTTTCTGTAACAACTAAATAGACGCAAAATATAGTTTTATGTTAAAAAAAAATGTTTTTAAGTGATTTTAACATATGATTAAGCAGCCATTCGGCAATCAAATAATTATAATAAACTCTACACCGATTTTGTTTCTTACGTTTGTGTTGAGATGAGCCATTTGAAAAACATTCAATCAAAACTCAGACATTTGTATTGCAAATGTTACCACTAACAACATTTTTACTACGCTTTCCATACATCAGGCCATAGTTGGGAACCTAGAATAAAATATGTTCCCACTTTTGAGTCAATGTTTTTCATGTTAAATCATTGGTATTTTACCAATGTGACCAAGATAAGCAAAGGTAGTTGGAATTAAATGGAAAATACTAATTTTTCTTCTAATTTCTCTAGAGAATCCTTCGTGGTCTGCCTTTAAAATAGCAAAACCCTTACAATTTCCAAAGTCAACGGTGTGTCTTGTAATCAAACGTTACAAAAATACTCTGAGTGTGGATAGAACACAGCGCATCTATCATAAAAGTGACACTAGGGACAAAGAGCTGAGGAGAGAGGTGTTGAGGTACGTGAAAGGCAACCCAGATGTCTCTATACGTGATTTGGCAAAGAAATACGATTCCAATCGTGCGTAACATCCTTTCAAGAGAAGGATATTAGTCCTTTTGTGCCAGTAAACATCCGAATCGCTCCTCGAAACTAAATTTAGTTGCCAAAAAGCGAGCACGATTACTATACGAACAAGTTTTAACGAAATTTGATGGCTGTATTTCAATGGATGATGGAACAAATGTCACAATGGACTTAAAGCAAAACCCCGGACTAAATTTTACCTGGAAACTGGTCGTGGGTTCCGGGTATAAATTTGTTTTTGCTGATAAGTTTGCTCGGAAACTAATATTTTGGCAAGGAATCTGCAGTTGTGGCCTTAAAACCAAGATTTTCATCACATCTCACACAATGACATCGAAGGTTTACGTTAAAGAATGTCTGAAAAAGCGTATTTTACCCTTCATTTGGCCACACAAGACCAACGCTTTGTTTTGGCCGGATCTAGCCCGCTGCTACTTCTCTAAGGAGGTACTAGAATGGTATGCTGCAAACAATGTTAATTTCGTCGCCAAAGAGATTAAATGGTGTCCACGATGAAATTGCCACACTATGAAATTGCTCTAACTTTTTAACCGTTGGGTAGAATTTAATGAAAATTTGGGTGGCATTATTTACATTCTGCAAGTTTTAAAGTCCTGTGATCAAAACTCGCGGAAATGGAGTCAAAAGAACAGCTCGTGCGTGATAAAATCTTGCGCATTCATCACGAGAACAAGGATCTCTCGCATCGTTCCATCGCTAAAACGTTGGGAATCGTGAATTCCACGGTGTCGCGAGTGATTAAGCGGTTCGAGGAACGGTTGACCACCGATCGGAAGCCCAGAAGTGAAGGAAAAAGTATTCCGTACAACACCAAAAATCACAACCGCGTAGTTGGGGCCTTCAACCGAAATCCGAACGCCTCCGTTCGGGATGTGCCCGAATAAAAAATTCACATAGGTTAACAATTGAATATATGGTAACCATACAATAGAATCTATAGTATGCACAATTAATAGCATTGTTCACAACAATAGGATGACAATAGGAGTTATTGTTCCCACAATAGAATCTAATGTAAATTGAGACATCGACAATAGAAAAGGGGGTGGTTATGTATCTTAACCATAGAAAAAATCATTTTTTTCCTAACAAATTTGAGTCAATTACTATTAATTGTATTGTATCACAATTGTTGAAAATCCTGGTATATGGAGTGAATTGTAGATCTATTATAATGACAATATGCATTTTTCATTTATCTGATTCACGAACAATAAGATTTATGGTCGGAAATAGATTTTAAGGTTATTTTATATTATTGTATTGTAATTGTATGGTTAATTTTATCCGGGTGGCTAGGAAGCTGCACCTAAGCCGAAGTTTTGTCCAGAAGGCCAAAACTAAGGCTGGGCTTTGAACGTTCAAGGTACAAAAGGCCCCTAATCGCGACGAGAAGCAGAACAAGTCCGCCAAAACCCGTGCCAGGAAGTTGTACCTCAACATGCTGACAAAAGTTGAATGCTGCATCATGGATGACGAAACATATGTGAAGGCCGACTTCAAACAGATCCCCGGCAACCTGTTTTTCACGGCCAAGGATAAGTTCAGCGTTCGGAGCATGTCCGCACTCAGAAGATGTCCAAATTTGCGAAGAAATTCCTGGTTTGGCAAGCCATCTGCGTGCGGGAAGTGGAGTGCACCTTTCGTGACCCAGGACACGATGAACGGGCAGGTGTACATAAAAGAGTGCCTCCAGAAGCGGCTGCTTCCTCTCCTGAAGGCCCACAACGTCCCAACAATCTTCTGGCCGGATTTGGCCTCATGCCACTACTCCAAGGACGTGCTGAAGTGGTATGCGGACAATAAGGTCAATTTCGTGCCGAAAATGTTCAACCCTCCCAACACTCCGGAGCTCCGCCCCATCGAGAAGTACTGGGCGATTATGAAGTAGCACCTTCTTAAACGACCTAAGGTAGTGAAGACAGTCGAGGAACTGCAGAATGTATGGGTTTACATGCAAAAAACGGTTGATTCACAGGTTGTGCAAAATCCTTTGGCCGGGGTTAAGGCCAAGGTGCGGGCATTTGCGTATGGACTGTAAATAAAATACGAGTAAAATGGTAAAATGAAGTTTAATAGTTATTTCTCAATCCCTGAAAATTTGACGGCAATCGGATGAAAACTCGAATTTTGCGAATCAATTTTGTGTGTGGCAATTTCATCGTGGACACCCTTTAATCCTCCGAATTGCTCTGAGTTCAGACCGATCGAAAAATATTGGGCACTTCTCAAACGGAAACTTCGTGGATGCGGTAAAGAAGTGAAAAAAGGAGCAACAAATGCGTTTAAAGTGGAAAAAGTTCGCCGGTACAGTGTCACCAGCGACTGTGCAGATCATGATGGCGTCAATCACAAGTAAAGTGTGACAGTCCGTTTGAAACGGTGATATACAATAATTTGTTTGATATCGTTTGAAGGCAGAATAAATACTCTTTTGTTTGAAGTTTTGACCAACCGTGTATGTTGTTCAATCCTTGAGCTATGATCACTTGAATGCGTTCAGATTTACTTTGAATTGGGCTTTAGTTCATGGTCCGTTTTCATTTTTGGAAACGCTTTTTTTTCTGTGTACGATCTTGGTGAGGTTTTGATGGAATTACTGTCTAGGGCTAGGGTTTTGCGCATGTTAGTTTCAAGATAATTTGAAGAATTTAAAAAAAATTAAAATATTCTTTAGTACTGACTGCAACATGTTAAACTCATTACTAGTGCACTCGAAAATAGCAAAAGCCTCAAAGTGTCGCAGCAGACCACTTCCATGCAATTAGGCTTTCATAAACCACGATAGCTTAAAGAAATTACGTAAGGAGTGTATCGAAAAGTAGTTATAAACTTCCAAATAATAAAATAGGCATGAAAACATGGTTAAAATTAACATACTATTTCAGTTTATTATAGCTTAACATGTTTACAAAAGATCCAAACGGAAAAACTAGTCATCATGTTCATTTCTGTAGAATGCCCGTACCTTTGATTTGACACCTGCCATCAAATTCTGCACAGTGACCTTTGTGCACTTCCTGGATGCCGCTGCCCAATTTTTCTTAAAATCGGTCATGTTTTGGGACACTGTACCATCCTTTTTAAAAATACGCTTGACTATTGCCCAATAGCGTTCGATCGGTCGCAACTGGGGACAGTTTGGTGGGTTGATGTCTTTTCTACGAACTTGATGTTATTCTCCGTCAGCCACTGTAGAGTGGATTTGGCGTAATGTGCCGATGCCAAATCTGGCCAGAAGAGAGGAGGGACTGGTGCTTTCTATACAATGGTAGCAACCTGTTCTTCAAACATTCCTTTTGATAAATCTCAGCATTTATAGTTCCTTTGTATAGAAAATTGAAGAACGCAAGCCACATGTGCAAATAGCTTGCCAAATGAGCACCTTCTGACCGAATTTCTCCATCGCAACAGTCGTATCTGCGGTTGGCACACGTTCCCACAACAGATTTAGTATAAAACTGCGGCCCCGGTAGCGTTCTTGAATCTTCTTTAACGTATGTTTCGTCATCCATCAAAATGCACTGGTCGACATTGTTCAAAATGCAGCTGTACAGCTTTCGAGCCCTGGTTTTGGCACGAGATTTTTGTTCCGGAGTTTGTTTGGGCACTTTCTGCTTTTTGTACGTCTTCAAGTCATTCCTGCGCTTGATTCGTTGAATCATTCCGATGCTGGTCCTGAACTTCTTGGCTAGATCGCGAGTAGAGGCAGATTTGTTCCGTTGAATATAATCCACAACTTTTTGGTCCAAATCGGGGTTGCTGGAGCTGGGTTTCCGGCCACTTCTTGGTAAATCCTTGAGGGAGCACTCCTTACCAAACTTTTCGATGATGCGTTTTACACTTGCCGGGTGAACATTTACTCTTTTCGCAATCTGGTTGTATGTAACACCCTTTTCGGTGCACCAAGTGTGCAGAATTTTCTTTTTAGTCTCAAATTCAATTCGCGACATTTTGAATACAACTTTATCAACGGAAATGAATGAACCGAATAATCATTTTTGACATGTAAACAAAGCAAATGGCGCTTACACGCTAAAAATATATACAGTAGTTTATGCGTAATAACGCATCGAATGTTTATAACTACTTTTCGATACACTCCTTACCACCATCCACCAGGCAATCTCATCAGACAGAAATGCAAATGTCATCACATTCTCATCATTTTTAATACTCACAGCTCATCATTTTCATCGCTTCCTCTGCATTACCATCTCAAACAATCTTGAAAATCTACCCTCCCGAGAGCTATCCACCGATCGGCCGACCTTCTCCGTAGTGACTAAATCTATGACCCTGCCTTGTTGGGAGCATAACAGTTCGTTCCGTCGTCGTCGTCGTCGTTGTCTTTATCGTATGCCGCTCTATCCGGTCTACCCGTGGTCTCTGCCTTCTGACTGCTAATATATGCCAGTTAAGGCAACTGGGTCTCCTCGTTTGAAAGTGACTGCTGAAGAGGGGCGCCAAAGGGCGAGAAAATTTATTCATCTCATTAAGATTCCTGTTTGCGAGATTAGAGCGATGAGCTGGGCGTTTTCCATTATTAGCAAACTGTTACACGCGAAACCCCTTTTCTCTCGACGTGAATGGGTGCTGCTGAGCCCGCCAAGAATTTCCAGTCCCGGTCGGAGGAACCGTTTGATCTTTGCTGGCGCTGGTTCTGCTACTGTTATGGATTCGGAAATGTTTTAATCCTCGGCTCTTTCTTTCCATTATTGGGGGGTGAAGATTCTACTGCATTCAACAAACTCTCTAAATAGTATTTAGTGTTTTTATTAAGGATAACGGAAGCGGTTTTGGGGCAGGGGTGGCCTGAGTTAGGCTAACGAGTGTTGAAAGTGCAGCCGGGTGGAAGCGACGTGCTCCGGAGGCCATGCCATGAAGGTGAATCGAATCAGAGCAGAAATTCAATTTGCATATAATTTGAATAAAACAATTGCTTGTGTATGAGCTCTGGGTCTTGCTGTTCGAAGCTGGAGCCTGGTTAGGTGTTGGTGATGCTTGCGGACAGAGCATGTGAGGAAATGTGCTGCCACCTACATCGAGATCCACGTTTGTGGTTTTCTGCACCGAGGTTTTTGCATCCGAGCCGAGCACCATTTTCCGCAATAATTTAAGTGTTTTGTTGGCATTTGTAAGCTTTTTTATGGACGTTCCGCTCCGTTCAGCTCCAGGGCAATCGTTGGCTGCATGAGGTTCTCAGAAGTGTAACATAAAAATCATCCGAATGGGTTGTATTTTCAACAGAAAATGTTAACGATATTTGTCAGCATTTTAATTCCAGCCTTATCTCTATGCTTGGTAAACAACATTCCCTGCGATCCTCATTGAAATCGGTGAGTATCCTTCTAGGAACTTCTAGAGAAATGAATCAAATTTCAATACGTTTCCGAGAGTCCTTGAAGTGTGAACTGCGGGATTGGCGTCTGCTTCGGTAAACATCATCTCAGCATTCAGTAACGGATACAGATACACAATGATGAATGGACTTTATTCAAAGGAAACGACAAACAAATTCACCCCAACTTGAATCCCCACTCGTCGTGTCATGTCGAGTTTGGTTAATTCAAAACCGTCTCGGTAAAACTTTCTCCCTGGGAAAATCTCTCATACACGCAGTAAAGATATACAATGTGTCACATACTCAAGAAAGCCAACTACGGTCGGCCCCGCTTTATGGTAATGGGACTATAGGATGAAAGGCTTTCCACTGTCTCGGTGGCTTGAAAGTTAGTTACCCTGCAAGAGGTGGAAAGTTTGCGCTCTGTCCCGAAAGAGAAATTAATGGCGAAAGTTTTCTTTGTACGGGAAGGCATCGAACTGCTCTAAGACGGGGAAACCTCTCCTACAGTCGAAGGGGCCCCGTCGGTTTATGCAAGTTGAATTAGTTTGCAGTAAATAGTTTGTTTGGTTTTGCGGTTTTACGCTTGAGGAAGAAGGACTTCCGAAAATTTTGGCTGCCGCATTTGAGTGTGTTAGAAAAGCGAATTTCAGGTTGACCCTGAACGCGTGGCTTTCTCATGTTCGAGGCTGAGGTGAGGTTTCATTATTCAATATTCAATTAAGATTTCGAACATGACGCTGGTAATCGTCTGTAGGGTAAATTGTGTCTCTTTTAATTTTGATCTTAAGCATGAGCAAATTGACCACCCGTGGGTATAGTAACCGAGCGAAGATACTTACCTTGCCAATCAGACCAAGGACGGTGTGACCTCTGCTGTACAACAGAAGTTGTTTCCATTGTAATCGGTCCATGGCTGTTCCTCGCCAGCCTCGCTGTCTGCAGAGAGTCCGCGGGTCGCCTTCCACTTGATCGATCCGCCTTGCTCGTTGCGTGCCTCTCCTTCTTGTACCCGTCGGCTCGTTTTCGAGAACCATTTTAACACGGCTGTCGTTCGACATTCTTACGGCATGCCAAGCCTATCGTAGTCGACCGATTTTAGTGATGTGTACAGCAATTCGTGGTTTATTGGTTGGTTGGTAATTGGCTGGACAATGTAACATTGGTACTTCGCTTACCTGCAGGTATAAAATAGATCTTACTGCGATCCTTAGCTTCTTGTTCAGTAATTTCTATCCCTACCTCCCCGTGGTGCCGACTGGGGTATGAGTAACCATTGGAAAGGTCAAGTAATCAACCCCGGTGGGACCTTCGTCATGTGCTGATAGGGAAGGGGCGCTCTTTAACGGGTACAATCTATCTGAGCATCTGTTCTCCATGTAAGGAGCGGCTGATCATCGTTCTCCTGTCAGCGTGGGACTCTAACCAGTGCTGTGTACGATGGTCCTCCGGTGAAACAGGGGGTTGGGGAAGGCCCGACAAGCCACCCTTAAACAAATCAATTTTATTAACAAATGTCTATGCCAGTTTAACATTGTTTGGTTGAATGAATAGAAAATACAACAAAAGAGATACAACAAAAACGATCGTTGGATATCAGAATATGAAGGATTTTTATAATCATTGAGTTCATCTGTTTACGTACGCGTGTCCGGAAATATTTTTTATAACTTTGTAGCATCAGTCGTCTGAGTAAACGTAAGAATTTGTTTCAGTGTATGGTTAAGCAGTCAATTGATCCTTTCACCTTCGCATCGACATGCATTTTGTATACTTAAATCGAAGTTTTGAAAATGGCGTCTCGAAAACAGGAGCTTCGAAACCTTATTTTGAACAAGAGGAAAGAAAATCCTAATCGTTCACTGAAATCAATCGCGAGTTCGGTCGGGGTGACGCAACAAACGGTGTCGAACATCGAAGGCAAGTTTCTACAAACCAAAATGGTTCAGAAGAAGTCAACAAAGCAGCCGAATAGGGGAACACACAACACTCAAGATGAGAAACAAATGATGAAAGTATACAATAGGAAGCCCAATATGTCGGTCAAAGATGTTGCCAAAAAGTGGATGTATCTAAAGTAAACTGTGCAGAACACCAAAGTGAGATGGTGACTTGGGTCATTTAAAGTCCAGAAGATACCTCGCCGAAATGATGCAGGGCTTGAAAAAGTGAAAAGTCGAGTCCGAAAGCTACATGATTCGTTTTTAATCAAATATACAGATTGCATCGTACAGGACGATGAAACATACCAAGTTACATTGCGAAAACCAACCAGCTTTATTAAGTTTTATAAAAGTTTTATGAAAGCCACTAGAAATCAATTTGGTTTTATCATGGCAGCAAGAGGTGCCAATAGCTTTCAAATTTTAGTCAGGTTTATGAGAACCTACACGGCTTACAACGATCTTAATACCTTGTCTTCTATAATTCGTTTTACTCCTATCAATGGTTTTATTTTGACTTGAACTACTTGAACTGGTAAAATGGCTTTTTGAAATGCCGTTTTATAACTTATTCAAATTATCTTAATATGGTCAATTGAAAAAGCATTTTAGAATCCGTTTGCCTCCAGTGAATGCATTAAACCGTAAATTGGCATTGAGGAAAGCCACCAAATGACCAAAAAGTCTTATAGTAGCCATTGCAAAGATAAAGTAGCTTTTTGACAAAAATGTGATTTCATCCAATCGCCATATTGAAATACAAGAACTCATTGAAATGTGAAAATACGCCATCTTATATATGTTATGAAAATAAACTGTAGACCAGAGACCAATTTCGGCATTCTTTTACACAACCTTAATGAATTCCATCAATGTTCAGAAAATGCATTATTAATTTATCGAACATATTTGTTTCAATTTTGTTGTTGTTGTAGTTAACTCTTGTTATTCCTGAGGCACATTTATTTCATGCCAATATTCACAATAAAATTAAATGCGCATACGAATTGGAGTATAATACGCAATAAAAAACTCAATTTGTTTTGGATATTTTGCAACCAAACAAAAATTCTCTAAATACTAGAACTTTTTTCTTGGATATTATTCACTAATACATGAATCAGAAGAGCAAAGAATCGAACAAAGCAGAACAACAAAAACCAACCACGATGTCACCGTGAAGTTTGACAGCTGTGGCCATTTGGCCCTCTGCTGGTTTTGATGGCAGCCAATTGGTTTTATGAAAGTTCTCAAGTGGTCATAACATTTTTCAAAATTTCAAAATCTTGATGGTCTTATGAAGAATTTATTAACTTGTTTTCACAACCCGAGCAAATGATTATACCAAGTTGATAAAAAGTTCTATTATCATTTTTGGATCACTGAATATGTTATCATTAAGGCTGGATAAACAACCAAAATAACAGAATGAATAACAAAAAAATATTCGTTGAATATCATAAAAATAACTTATTTTGTTATCACTGCGAACAACTTGATAACAAATCCTGTATTGTAAGCAAAATTATTGAAATAGTATCAAATTATGTTATCAATTTGAAATCAAATTCTAGTGCTAATAACTGAAAAAAAAATTTTGATTAAAAACTAAATTTCTTGTTCAAATATGCTGAAAATATTCAAAATTTTACAATTCAACTTATAACGTTCATAAAAAATAGTGTTTTCAAAATGATAACATATAATAACAAAATTTGCCAGTGGTGATAACTAAATTTGTTATACGATAACAGCGGAAATCAAAACGATAACTGGGATAACAGAACTTGTTACTTATATGATATCAGCTTGTTATTTTCGTTTGCTAGGGAACCGTCTATAGAGTGGGCCACTCTGTACACAATTCGGCTTCAAAGATGCATAGAAGAGGTGTTGATGGACAAAACAGTTTTGAATGTAGTTGTATCAACAAGGGAGGAGTGCTGTATGGCTGGAATAACACTAAAATTGCTAACTTACCCGAGAAATACACATTTTGTGTTTTAGTTGCCCTCCACATGCCATATTTGGTTCCGTTTGTTTGATTAGTTCTTGAGTTATGCAGAAAATAGTTTTTCATTTGCATGGGAACCCCCTTTCTTAAGGCGGGAAGGGTGTCGAACTTTCATAAGATCCTTTCCCGCACCCAAAAACGCCTGCATACATTTGTTCCATTTGCTTGTTATGCAAGAATTTGTTTTTCATTTGCTTGGGATCCCACCCTTTCTAGAGGCGGGAGGGCTCTCGAACTATCATAAAATGCTTTCCCGAGCCCAAAACCAACTGAATACAAATTTGCAAAGCAGTAGGTATAGTGCTCATATTTGGTTGAAATTTGTGTTGCATTTGTATGAGAGCCCCCCTTTTTAGAGGGAGAAAGGGGCTTTGAACCACCATAAAAACATTTCATTTCTTAAAAAACTCGTCCATTCCAAATTTGGTTCCATTGGCTTTATTAGTTCTCGAGTTACGCAGAAATTTGGGTTCCATTTGTTTGAGAGCACCCCCCCCCCCCTCTTCCTCCTCATATGACGGAAGAGTCTCAAATCACCATAGAAACATTTCCCTCGTTCAAAAACTTCCACATGTGAAATTTGGTTCCATTTCTCTTATTAGTTTTCGAGTTATGCAAGGATTTGCGTTTCATTTGAATAGGTTCCCCCCTTTCAGAAAAGGGAGGGGTCTCAAATCAACCTAGAACAATTTTTTATCTTCAAAAACCTCCACATACTAAATTTGGTTCCATTTGCTTGATTAATTCTCGAGTCATGCAGAATAGTGTATTTCATTTGTATCGGAGCCTCCCCTCCCCCCCTTTTAGGATGGGATGGGGTCTTAAACCAACATAGAAACATTTTTTGTCTTGAAAACCACCACATGCTAAATTTCGTTCCGTTTGCTTAATTAGTTCCCGAGTTATGCAGAATATAGTGTGTTATTTGTATGGGAGCCCCTCCTTTTATGACGGGGAGGGTTCTCAAACTACCATAAGAACCTTTTTTGCCTTCAAAAACGCACACATGCTAAATTTGGTTTCTTTTGCTTGATTAGTTCTCGAGTTGTGTATAAATTATTGTGTTTCATTTGTATGGGAGCCCCCCTTTCCAGTGAAGGGAGGGGTCTCAAACCATCATAAGATTATTTTCCGGCCCCCAAAATCTAGGCACACAAAATTTCACGCCGATCGGTTTTTGCGCTCGCGAGTTAAATCGTGACAAAGAAAACCCCAACTCATTTTTATTATATAGATTACTGTGTTATTTTTAACCAAATTTTATTAAATTTCAATAAATTATCCAACTTGAAGTGCAAAACAACTGTTCTTTTTTTTCTTTTTTCTCTCTTTATCTATGATTATCTGTGGCTTGTTCATTTCTTAATCACTTCAAACCTTTTTTGTGAATTTTTGTCTTTTAGCTAACTTACTTACTTATAGTCAGGATGAAGAATGGGTGGCCTCAATTGTACACAGAAATCGTCTCCAAATTGTTCAGTCCATGGCTGCAATTTACCAGCCTTGCCGTCTGCGGAGGGTGCGCAGGTCACTTTCCACTTTATCGAGCCACCTAGACCGATCCTCTTCTTCTTATGTCGATCCGTTCGTTCTCAAGAGCCATTTTCAATGGACTGTTTGGCCATCGTAGTGGGCCGATTTTTGCATTGTGAACGATGGTGGGTTCTCCCAGCAACTGATGCAATTCGGAATTCATTCGCCTTCTCCACGTCCCGTCTTCCACCTGCATTCCACCGTAGATATAACGCAGCACCTCCTGTTTAAATAAACAAGCATAGTCCATGTTTCGTGGCCGTAGAGGATTTTGTGGATGGTCAAGTTCGTGGTGTTTTGTAGATGGTCAACTTCCACAGTTATTAATTGAGAGCTTTTTAGCTGGCGCCGGTGGTGTAGTGGTAAGCGTAACTTGGCACCCCAGTGGGTCTGGGTTCAATCCCATTCTAGGTCGGTGGCATTTTATGAGACGCAAAATCTTTGGTCGCATCTTCCTTCGTAAAGGATGTAAAGTCGTTGTTTCTTGCTCATGTGTTGATGAGTGCGATATGTAGGATCCAGGTGGTAGAGTCGTCTTGTTAGCATCGGTGGTTATCACCACGTAAAGAAACAAGCCAACGGAAAGTAATCGAATGAAAAAATTTATAATTGTGAGCTTTCGATGTGAGGCGTCAACACATGAATTTGTATAATATGTGAAAAGCACAACAGTACCCCATGCCCAGGGAGCCGAACTTCATTGCCAGAATGGGGATCGAACCCATTACCTCCAGCTTGACTAACCGTGGTCTTACCACGGAGCTATCTTAGGTCACAGGTTTCAAAGCAATGTTGAACAAAAACACGAGGGCGCATCTGGAAAGAGTAGTTAGGAAAGGGAAACGAATAAAGGAAAAGGACCACGATGAAACACTTGAGGAACGGGGGTAAAAATCGACCTCGTTCATGCAATTCAAAATCAAGCTTTTTATTATTAAAAAAAATAGTGTTACAGTGCCCTTTCGAAATGTTTATTGAATGTACTTCACCCTAGTAGCGCACTAGTTACCATTCAGTTGAGATAACATAAATATGACTTGCTAAGTCATAATCAAGTTACTACAACTAATAATGATCGTAGTGTGCTACATGGGCAGGATGTTCAACGATCTTAAAAACGTTAAAACTTATTGCTTATAATTTTTTGAACGATTAAAACTAATTCATGGAAATGTAAGTAATGCACTCATCAGAAAACATACTCGTGAGATTTCTCAAACCATTCTATCTGCTTTCTTGTTCAGGATGTCTTGTCTCATCTTTCGCAAAAAAAAACTGCACTTTGATAGGCCAGCCTTGTTCTTCAGCATACCTAACAAGAATATCGGCTCCATTCAAAGCTGATTCATCTGAAACGTAATTTTTTTCTCTTAAGGATCAAATGCTGCAGCGACATGAAGGAGACTGTCATCGACGTCTTGGTTTGTTATGCTTGAAATGTCATCCTCTGCTGACAGATTGAGCAGTTTCTCGTCCTTTAGGATTTCGAACTCTGCGTTTTCTTCGTCATATGGTTTTAAGACGGTTGATTTTAATCGCAATATTCCTCAGCCTCTCTTGCAATACCGACAACGGTAAGTCGTCCCCATCATCATAATCTGGTGAATCGATGTACAGCATTTTCCAGGACTTCTGGATGGCAGAATTCGGAACCGCTTCCCATGCTTGTGCAATCCAGAACATTGCGTCTTTTATATTGATGTGCTTGACATTATCATGGGAATCTTCGGATCTTCCAAGAATCTCGTTTGTCGTGATCTTTTTGTAACGGGCCTTCACCATGTGTATCACATGCTGGTCCATCGACTGGATGACAACGGTTGTGTTTGGGGGAAAACATTTACAAAATATCGCTCCATCACTTGTTTGTAGTTCGTCTGTACTGTAATGTGCCGAACAGTTGCCCAGCACAAGGACAGCTTTTACAGGATACACGGATTCAATCAAAAAGGTTGGTACATGTGGGACGAACTGATAAAAAATCAATTTTTGAATAATTCCCTCGTCATCCATGCATTTTTGGATGACCTGTAGTAGACAGGAAGTTCCCTAAGGTTTTTGAAGGATCGAGGGTTCTTAGATTTTCCAATCAACATTGATGGAAGCTTGAGAGAACCTTCCATGTTTGCACAGGGCATAAAAGTCAAACGCTCTTTGTTTGACCTTGAGAGCACGGGAAGAATCTCTATCGACATACGTTATGATGAAATAGCTTTGAAATTTAAACCGCTTCCATCCGCGTTAAATATTTGACAAGCTTTCAAATTTCGGGACTGCATTTCTTGAGCAAAATCCTCCACGTATTTATCGATAACCGCAATGTAACTTGAAAGCTTTTCACCCGTATTCTTAGGAAGGCGTATGTCATGCCTTTTAATAAACTTATCAACGTACCCACGACTTCCGTACTCTCCCTCGCCAATCAATAATGAATAAAACTTTTGGGCCTGTACTTGAAGCATCTCATGACTAACAGGGACGTATCTTTGCCGTTGTTGAAGGAACCAAATGAATAGTGCCTCGTCCACCGCTGGATGTTGAGCATTCTTGAAACGTTTCCGATTTGCTATAATAAGGCAATCTTCTATATCATAAAAATGAGTTGGGGTTTCCTTTGTCACGATTTAACTCGCGAGCGGAAAGACTGATCGGCGTGAAATTTTGCATAAATTTGTCTTTCATTTGTATGGGAGCCCGCCTCCCTTCAGAAAAGGGAGGGGTCTCAAATTAGCATTGAAACAGTATTCATCTACAAAAACCTCCATATGCTTGATTTGGTTCAATTTGCTTGATTAGTTCTCGAGTTATACAGAATATTGTATTTCATTTGTATAGGAGACCCCCCTTTCAGGGCGAAGAGGAATCTTAAACCATCATAGAAACCTTTCTTGCCTACAAAACCTCACACATGCCATATTTATTTCCATTTGTTTGATTAGTTTTTGAGTTATGCAGAAAATAGTTTTTCATTTACATGGGAGCCCCCATTTCTAAAGGCGGGAGGGGTGTCGAACAATAATAAGATCCTTTCCCGGACCTAAAAACCCCTGCATACAAATTTGCATAGCGGTAGGGATAGTTCTCATGTTTGGTTTAAATTTGTGTTTTGTATGTATGGTAGCCCCCCTTTTCAGAGTGAGGAGAGGTCTTAAATTAACACAAAAACATTTCTTGCCTTCAAAAACTCACCCATACCAATTTGGTTCCATTTTCTTGATTAGTTCTCGAGTTATGCAGAAATTTCTTTTTCATTTGCATGGGATCCCACCCTTTCTAGAGGGGGGAGGGCTCTCGAACTATCATAAGATGCTTTCCCGGACCCAAAAACCACTGAATACAAATTTGCAAAGCAGTAGGTATAGTTCTCATGTTTGGTTGAAATTTGTTTCATTTGTATGAGAGCCCCCCTTTTTAGAGGGAGAAGGGGCTTTGAACCACCATAAAAACATTTCATGCCTTAAAAAACTCGTCCATTCCAAATTTGGTTCCATTTGTTTGATTAGTTCTCGAGTTATGCAGAAATTTGGGTTCCATTTGTTTGAGAGCACCCCCTCCCCCCTTCCTCCTCATATGACGGAAGAGTCTCAAATCACCATAGAAACATTTCCCTCCTTCAAAAACTTCTACATGCGAAATTTGGTTCCATTTCTCTTATTAGTTCTCGAGTTATGCAAGGATTTGCATTTTATTTGAATAGGTTCTTAAAAAACCATCACATGCTAAATTTCGTTCCGTTTGCTTGATTAGTTCCCGAGTTATGCAGACTATTGTGTTTTATTTGTATGGGAGCCCCTCCTCTTAGGACGGGGAAGGTTTTCAAGCTACCATAAAAACCTTTTTTGCCTTCAAAAACTCACACATGCTAAATTTGGTTTCTTTTGCTTGATTAGTTCTCGAGTTATGTAGAAATTTGTGTTTCATTTGTATGGGAACCCTCCTTACCAGTAAAGGGAGGGGTCTCAAACCATCATAAGATTATTCTCCGGCCTCAAAAATCCCTGCATACAAAATTTCACGCCGATCGGTCTTTCCGCTCGCGAGTTAAATCGTGACAAAGGAAACCCCAACTCATTTTTATTATATAGATAACTAAGTTTCGTTTTGATGGTTAAAAAAAAAATACGTCAAACGTCTGATTTAAATTTACCGTTTCAGTTTGGTCGAGATTTTGCAAAATCGCACTAAGCACTAGCAAAAATCATCAGTTTTGCTAAACATGTTCAAGCAGATCTTTTTATTCAGGATTAGATAGAGTGAGTATATGTTTAAGTATCGCTTTTTAAAGGTTTAAATGCTAGTAGCCTAGCTTTGACACGCCGTTGACGATTCTGTTTTGGCGTACCGGTTTGAAAAGGTGGCGTCAACTGCACGTTGCTACTCAGCAACTCAACCAGTATTTTATCCTTATATTGTACTTGGGCATACAATTGCTCTATCTAATCCCACCGATAAACAAAAGCATATTTCACTTCCATGGCCGCACGCCGACGTAGGCCAGTGCACCCCAATGTGAGGACGGCGTCGCAGACGTTTAGCTAAAACTTGTTATAAGACCACCGGGTGCTCAATATGGAGATGAAAGGTTTATAAGGGACAATTCATAAACAACGTGGTCTTATTTTTTGGTTTCTTAGACCTCCCGCCTCCGATGGTTACATGTCCATACATAATTTTTAAAATTTATATTAAACAAGGTTTTTTCCTGAATGCCTCTTTTTGCACCTCCTCCTCAAAATAACCACGTCGTTAATTGACGGTCCATATGGTCTTCAAATAATTGTTCAAAGTACTCTTAATTATATGTTTATATAAAACCAAATTTTCTAAGACCTGGAGGGGCGAGTGTTATGTACAACGAATCCAGCTCGATGAACTGAACATGCCTGTGTGTGTGTCTATGTGTGTATCTAGTGCATGTGTGGAACGAAATTTCTAACTCAGTTTGGAACCATTGAACCGAAGTGAATGGAACAAATGAAAGGTACTGTGGTCCCACACAAATTTCATTGAAATTGGTTGACTGGTTTCCGAGATACCCCCGGAGAAGTGGCCAAATTAAGACTTAGATCAAAACTCATCTTGTTACACCTTGAATTTTACGAAAATTAGTCCCATGGTAGTCCCAAGTCCAGATGCGGGTTGATATTCCGGCTACTCCCGCGAAAGTGGCCAGATTCGGATTTGGATCAAAATCCCATCATGCGACACATCAAATAACATGAGAACTCAAAATTAAATGCAATGGCGATGTGATGAAGCTTTAAGGACAACGATGACCTCATCCGGATACGCATTCCTAGTATTTCCAGGGAATAAGGGTAAGACCAAGACGATACGTGGATAATTTAAGGTTTTGTTTTGAAGTAAATTTACATGTAATGTGAGAATGAATTCATTGTAGTGACCCCTTTTCCGATTTCGACAAGTCACTACATGGTCCTCCGGATCATCCAGAATATCTGAAGAGTTGTGTATCATTTTCGTTTTAGAGTGACGCGATTTTTGACAAAGAAAAAATATAGATTGCTTGGGAAACCGAAAGCCGTCCATAGAGACGCTATTGACACTGCCTCAAAAGGTGTTACATTTTCTAGTTTGCTCTCTCTTTTTTCATCCATGTTCCTGTTCACTGTTTTGTATGGTGTCATTTCCACTTAACTCTACTGATTCATTTATCATTGTGTTTGCCTTGTTATTTTCATGTGTCTTACACTATTTCATTGTGTCTGTCGTAACTTCTTCAGTTGATTATAATATTTTTGATTGATTTTAAGTTCGTATGTGCTCTGAAAATCATCGATGTAAGCCATGGTATACACCTACCATCCTAGTTTAATTCACCTAACATCCTAGTCAGCTCTTGATATCTGCCTCATTCAGTTAAATTCTACAGTCATTGGAAAAAAGTTTACGTCTACTTGTCAGTTCATTGCCTCCTTTCTATCTGTCTAATGCTAATCTCTAAGTATTGAAAATCTTCAGCGCCTTACATGCTTTGTCAGCCTTAAAATATTTGTTTTAGTCGTGGTCAGTAATATTCACTTTTTTTCATTGGCAAAGGAATGGTTCATAACGACTTTTCCCTACCTATTAGTATGAAATTATCGAGAATGAAGCCGTTATGAGATTGATTGTATACCATTGTTATAATGAGTGGTATTGTTAATATTATTTTCTGAAGTGAAACATAACAAAATAAGACTGGTGCCACGTTCCTAGTTTCAATAAAGCTTCTACTCAGTTTATCCAGCAGTCGATTGTCTACGAGTGTCGATAATCTTGAAAACATTGTCTATCATTATATACCTGTCTGACTGGATTTAAAAAGACCCCCACCAGACTGCACCAGCAATCAAAGTTTCAAGACAGAACGTCCGTAGGATCACATTAATAAAATCAGTGCATCAATGCCCGATATGTGACGTGACAATAAACAAAAATAGTCAACATGTGATACAACCAAGACAGGATATGTCTTTGGTTAACATCTAATGGCGTAGGCCCACCCTTCGTGACCAGCTCACATATCCGAGGGGACGGGAGTTCTTCAGTAACTATTTGTGAACTGTAAATTACAATCATTGTTAGATGTTCTTGATAAAGTATTGAGTTCTGATTATTTGCAAAGTATCATGTTAGTTTCACGGAACTTAGTAGTTTTGAAGACTACATTATTCATAAGAACAACCTGGAATCCTAGCTTCCTCATACGAAACTTGTAAAAATCTTAGCATCATCATTACAGCCGCAGCATATCTAATTTGGAGACAGACAGCTGTCATGACAGCAAGTCTCATCACCTCCGAATACAATCTTCTTCTACATTGCACTGACAACGGGAGGACACATTTCATGAACAAATTTACAACGCCTGTCAAGATTAAATCAGCCTTGTGCTTCTGAAATGTTTCTTGACAAATAAGAAACTTTGACGATCTGATTTTGACAGTCAGAATTTTGTTTGAAATCAACACTTTTTCGTCCCTTCCCCCCATCCACAGAATCGCTTGTGGAAATTTAATGGAGCCGCATGGTTGCTCAAACAATTCCCTGTTCTTTAAAACTTTAGCTTCCATGTGGCTGCCTGGGTGGGACCTTAATGGAAACAAGAAACCGGTCGTCTTTCATTTACTCCACACTTGCTTTTCGGTGGAAAGAAATCGATGGATCACAATCGGGTGGTGGTTGTCGGAGGTTAAGGTCAGCCACCACCCCACAGTGATGAAAACTGTTCTAACCAGCAGCTGACGAGGACGACGAGGACGAACGAACAGCGAAGGAGAATGAATTTTCGAACCAGGGAGCGCGCATGCTCTGTTGGTCTTTGGTCAAATGAACAGTTCTTGTGTGTCATTTTCGTGGACTGCATTCATTTCAGATTTATGTTTTTTCTGGGATCTGTAATTGTTTAAGGAGAGACGTGCTTTAATAAACAAGAGCAGAGAACGATTCTAACAAACGTTGGTGTTTTATGCAGTTTTGTAATAGGAGCCAAAAAAATCGAGACGTCTGAGGGAAGGTGTCGCAATTGCAACGATTGAATTAAAAAAGAACCTGGTAACATGAATTATGTAGTGTTTTATCAGTACACTTCTACAGTTACTTATCTAGACTTTCCTATGTCTGTATTATTGTTGCATTTTCTGATATGGTCATTTTTTAATATGGTCATCGTAAAAGAACCCGATCAGAAGGATTCTAAGGAGCAGCAGAAGGCTCACCTGACCCCTTTGAAAGAAAATCAGGAAAATGCAAACTGGCCGTGTTGCAAGTCGAAAATGTGCACTATCCTTACTCTAAACCCTAACTCGTTGTCCAATCCTATCTGTTTAACGTCTGTCGAACTTTAATGTTCAACTTAAGGAGATGAGCACCTTCACTTCCATAATTTGATAAGCGGTAATCAAAACTGCCAGCTATGCAAAACATCCTCTACCAGCGGTACCGTTGATTGGATAGCTTTTACAAGAATTCAATCCGTTATAGCAAGCGGGAGCAAACTATGAGATGGCTAGGAGTAACGTTGGAGCAGAGGTACGCGAAAGAAGGAATCAACAGTGGAAGCACATTTGGAGTCGTAGAGCTCTAGAATGCACACAAATAGATAGTGACGAAGCACGGTAGCTTGGTGGTTATCCTTTCTGCAACCTGAACAGAAAAGATTCTGTATGATACTTTGCGGTTTGAAAGCTTTACTTTTTTTGAGAATTTTATGCAAACAATCTCGTTTTGGAGGCAACCAGAGAACCGTACAAAGCCATTTCAATACCACATCTCCTCAAACTAATTCGTAATTGACATCGAAGTAGCCTCAAGCAATTGAAGCCATCGTTTTAATTCCATCACAGCAAACTTGGCTTCTTTGACAATGTAGAAGGAGATGTTCGCTCATCACCATGAGGCACCAAGAGTGAACAACAATGTTTTTGGCTAGAATGAAAGATATGAAGAGAAAGTTTTGATAGTTCCGCTAGTGTGCGGCAGGCTCGGAAATATGACAGATGTTTTTACGAAAATTGAGCGAAAAGGGCATGTGTACAGTGGTACTCGAACCAACGACATTTTTGCCTAACATCCCACTGCGGGGTAGGTCGAAGCACGGACTAAGTCCGCCACTTCAACAGGCAAAAATGTCCGGTTGGAAGACGCTCATGTACCACTGTGGCTTGTATAGTTATTCTAGCGATCTATTGTGTGCACTCTGTTTACCGATGCGCACATGGGAGAGGAACTCTCTCCTTTTTTGGGTTTGTTTTGATTCGCACCGACTGACGATCACTAAAGTTTTTTCTCGTCGTCTCCAACGTAGAGACCTCGGAGTGGGATGTTAGGCAAAAATGTCGTTGGTTCGAGTACCACTGTACACATGCCCTTTTCGCTCAATTTTCGTAAAAACATCTGTCATATTTCCGAGCCTGCCGCACACTAGCGGAACTATCAAAACTTTCTCTTCATATCTTTCATTCTAGCCAAAAACATTGTTGTTCACTCTTGGTGCCTCATGGTGATAAGCGAACATCTCCTTCTACATCATAATCGTTACTCCTCGCACGGAGAATATATAACATAACAATTAATGTATTCTTTGACAAGTATTAATCTCCGCATTCCAAAAACAAACTTCTTATAAAGCACACGTTATTATATCAAGCTATGTACTAAATAATAGAGGGTAATGGGCACCTCTACGAGAGAAGCTGTGTGTGGCATCCCACAATGCAACGGTGATCTTACAACCCGAGCAGGAGAAAATAACATATGAATACCTAATTTTGATCTTGATAACTGGCCTTGGTATTAAAGAGCTCAGATTAAGAGGTAAAGTACCTAAGTAAAATACCTAAGAATTGCAAGCAAAATATCTCTCAAATAACAAAACATGTTATTTTGAATACCTGGGAATACCTGAGAGGTACTATTTAAGTATTGTCTTACCTCAATTTGGTATTGGCATAACATTGTGGGAACAATTTTATGGTATTATCCTCACGTATTTTACCTCTTAATCTGAGCTCATAAATACCATGGCCAGGTATCAAGTTATTCGGTCCTGCTCGGGAAGTCTTACATCGTCAGTTTTCTTGCTAAAGAATGCCTGGCGATCGTCTTCCAAACAGAAACGGCCAGAAGAATGTGGAAGACGCTTGAAAACACTTTTGCGAAGCGATCGATCGGCACTCAGAACCTGGTGAGGAAGCAGCTAAATCGTCTGAAGCTACGGGATGGTGACTCGATGTGAACGCATTTGCTGGTTTTCGAAGATTTCATGTGGTCACTGAAAACCTCTAAGGCGAAGAACAAAGAAGCTTACCTGATAATTTTGCTGTTTTAAAACCTACCGGTATGAAATCTTCGACTTTTATCACACTTGCAAGCATGCATGCCAAAATTTTTTAGAAAGAATATCTTGAAAAACGTGTGTTACTTCTCATCCGGAAGCACAAAGTGTTTTGACCTGATTTGGCGTCATGCCACTATGCGCGTTCCATAATGAACTGGTATCGTGAAAACGGAGTCGAGTTTGTAGAGAAGGCGGAGAATCCTACAATTTGTCCAAAAATAAGGACCTTGAATAGTTTTGGGCTTTGATGAAAGCAAAGCTTCGAAAGAAAGTTATAGAAGCCGGTGATGTCGAAAAATTCAAAAAGAATTAGGTAAATTTGAGTAGAAGCGTCCATGAAACGGTTGTTCAAAACCGAATGAGGAACATTATGAAGAAAGTACGTGACCTGACGAAATCAATGAATATCTAAATAAATAAAGCTTCTCCACGTTGAATTTCGGATAGTTTTTTTCAGTGTAGATTTTGAATTATTTCACGGATCACTGAAGCTTTTCACTTTTATGACAATTTAAAGTGTACACTTTATTTCGGGGCACAACAGGTTTACTGAGCATTTCCCCATTATGGGCTTTCTACACTTTGATTGTTTTTTTTTGTATTCTTCCATGCGCCGAGTAACTTTGATGAAGTTTGTCAGAAGCAGATAATTTCTCATCTGCAACAATCAAAGTGTAGAAAGCCCATAAAGGGGGAATCCATTAAATTATACTGGTGAGGATCAGTATGAGCACCACTCACCATCGTTCTCTCCGAGATTTATAAGGAGAAGAACAAATGTGTGAAATCGGCGGTGCATGCTAAAAATAAACCCAACAGCTGGTGATAATTTCTCACCCGTGTTTGGCAGTATTGGGAGAGGGACAAATCGCTAGAACCAGAAAAAAACAACAGGTAGTATAAGAGCCCGATCGGTTGCATAACCTTTCACCAATCAAGGGGATTTCCTCCCCCTTGCTTACCATGCATTGGGTGGTATGGTAAAGGATGATTCGGATACTACCGTTCAATGCCCTCCGCTCGTTTTCAAACTTGTATCTTTCAATTTCAAAGCCTGCCGTTGCCCTATACGGAGCTATCAATACACTTTCTCTTCATGTCTATTCGTTCTCGCAATAAATTACCGTCTACTCCTAGCGCTTCGCATGGAGATGAGAAATTATCTGCATCTGACAAACTTCATCAAAGATCGTTACTCCGCGCATGGAAGAATACAAAAAACAACAATCAGTGCTTAACACTAAGCACTCAGCACTTAGCACTCAGTGCTCAGTGCTCAGTACTCAGTGCTCAGTACTCAATGCACAGTGCTCAGTGCTTAGTGCTCACTGCTCAGTGCTCAGTACTCAGTGCTCAGTGCTGAGCCCTCAGTTCTCAGCATTCAGTAATCAGTGCTCAGTGCCCACCCAAGGAATATTACTGGTTTTATAATGGTTTTATAGCATTCTTGAAGTCTAATTCATGCTCTTCAGAACCCTTATAAAACCAAAATTGTTACTTGGGCAGTGCTCAGTGATCAGCACTCAGTGAGTGCTCCCCTTGAGTGCACTCCCTTGAGTGCTGAGCACTGAGCACAGAACACTTAGCACTGATCACTGCGTGCTGAGCACTGAGCATTGAGCACTGAGCACTGTGCACTGAGCACTGAGTGCTGAGCACTGAGCACTGGGCACTGAGCATTTATCACTGAGCACTGAGCACTGAGTACTGAGTTCTGAGCACTGACTGCTGAGCACTGACTGCTGAGCACTGACTGCTGAGCACTAAGTGCTGAGCACCGAGCACTGAGTGCTGGGCTCAAGCACTGAGCACTGAGCACTGAGCACTCCGTGCTGAGCACTGAGCACTGGGCACTGAGCACTTATTACTGATCACTGAGCACTGAGCACTGAGTTCTGAGCACTGACTGATGAGCACTAAGTGCTGAGCACCGAGCACTGGGTGCTGGCCTCAAACACTGAATGCTAAGCACTAAGTGCTAAGAACATAGCACTGGGGCCTGAGCACTGAGCATTGGGTGCTGATCATTGAGGACTGAGTGTTGAGCATAGAACACTGAGCGCTGAGGACTGAGTGCTGAGCACTGAGCACTGCACATTGAGTGCTGAGCACTGAGCAGTGAGCACTGAATGCTGAGCACTGAGCACTGGGCACTGAGGACTGAGTGCTGAGTACTGAGCATTGCGCACTGTGCACTGAACACTGAGTGCTGATCACTGCGTGCTGAGCACTGAGCATTGAGTGCTGAGCTCTGAAACTGAGTACTGAGTGCTGAGCACTGAGCACTGATCACTGAGTGCTGAGCACTGAGTACTGAACACTTAGCATTGAGTGCTGAGCACTGAGCATTGAGCACTGAGCATTGAGCACTGAGCACTGAGCACTGAACACTTAGTGCTGAGCACTGAGCACTGAGTGCTGAGCACTGAGCACTGGGCACTGAGCACTGGGCACTGAGCACTTATCACTGATCACTGAACACTGAGCACTGAGTTCTGAGCACTGACTGATGAGCACTGAGTGCCGAGTACTAAGCACTGAGCACTGAGTGCTGATTACCGAGCACTAAGTGCTGGGCACAAGCACTGAATTCTGAGGTGTGAATGTAGTTCGCGTCCACTGGAAACGTTACGCTCCCCTTATCGGCTAAACGAACTACGGAGGGAGCGTTTTACGGCGTATTGGGGTGGATGCCAGTAACGGAAGCAGACGCTAGTGCTAGGAGGGGGACGAGTGACGATCCAAGGCGTGGCAGGGAAAGCGACTGAAATAAGGTCCGAACAAAGGGAAATAGGACGAAAAAAGAAAAGGATAAGCGACAGGTGGCCCGCAAGCGTAACCGCGGAGAGGCCCTCATTGTCAAGACCAAGGCGTCTAAGTAGAGTATACGCCGTACCCGCACCGGCGAGATGCTCTTGGAGCTGAATAAGGCGACAATGCTAAAGGGCCCGGCGTACAGAGACCTGGCAAGGCAGGCCTTAGGTGAGGGTGTGGAGGTGCGCGCCCTTGTCTCGCAGGTGACGATCCAGTGTAAAAACCTGGATGAGATCACCGAGGCAGACGAGATCTCCACTGCACTAAAGGAACAGTGCAAGGTTGAGGTTGCTGCGGTCCACTCGGGACTCAGGTGGCAACCATGAGGGTAGCGGCAGTCGACGCGGACACTGCGTTGAATGTGGCGAAGGTGAAGGTGGAATGGTCCATATGCCCACTAAGCCTACATCAGCCGCCGAAGGCATGCTTTAGATGCCGAGAGAGCGGGCACATGTCCTGGGAGTGCAAAGGTCCAGATCGGAGTAAGATGTGCAGAAGGTGTGGCAGCACCAACCACAAGGCGCGGGATTGCAAAGGTCCCCCAAATGCTAGATCTGCGCCGGGAAACCGGATGATAAGCACGTCATGGGTGAGGGGGCTCAATTTCTTGGCCACAAAGGGTATTCCAACGAGCCAACCATAATGCAGGTAACCCAACTAAACCTGAACCATTGTGAGGCCACCCAGCAACTGCTGTGTCAGACTGTTAGCGAGTTGGCATCGGATATTGCCATATAATCCGACCCATACCGCATCCCAGCCGGTAACGGGAAATGGTTTACGGACAGGTTCTATATGCCGGCATTATGGATGACGAGCAAGTACCCGGTTCAGGAGGTTGTGTTTACCACAAACGAAGGCTTTGCGGTTGTAAAAGTGAATGGAATGTTCTTCTGCAGCTGCTACGCCAAGATGATCGATCGAACAGTTTTCCAATATGCTCGATCGGATGACAACGGAGCTAACTAGCCTGAACCCGTTGGTAATAGCGGGAGACTTCAACGCTTGGGCGCTCGAGTGGGAGAGCCGCCTTACCAACCCTAGGGGCCAGATTATTTTGGAGGCCTTGGCTAGGCTCAATGTGAACCTAGCCAACGTGGACACCAAGAGAACCTACCATAAAAACGGAGTGGCATCGATAATCGATGTAACATTCAGCAGTGCTGGGCTGCTTAGCAATTGGAGGGTGGATGATGGCTACACTCATAGCGACCACTTGGCGGATCGATATTGTATCGTCCACAATACAAGGCAGCGTGCGGAAGGAGGAGCATCCACTCCATTCGCCCGCAGATGGAGGACGTCCTACTTTGATGTAGAGACTTTTAAAGTGGCGTTTGAGAGGGAACGAAATTTACGCGAAACTCAGGAACCTTGCGGCGAACGACTCGTTATGACATTTACACGAGCGTGCGATGCGATCATGTCGAGGAAAGTCAAACCGAGGAATGGAAGATCGCCGGTGTATTGGTGGACGGAGTCGATTGCCGACCTCCGAAGAACATGCCTCCTCGCAAGACGGAGGGTGCAAAGAGCGCGGTCAGACGCCGAGAGAATCGAGCGTAGAGGGGCGCTAGTCGCCGCGAAGGCCACACTAAAGAGAGAGATAAAGGCCAGGAAGCGGGCCTGCTTCGAGGGTCTTTGTCAGAAGGTCAATGCAAATCCGTGTGGTGACGCCTACCGGGTAGTAATGGCCAAAACCAGAGAATCGGCGGCTCCAACCGAGCGTTCATCAGAGCTGCTGCAGGTGATCGTTGGGGGACTCTTTCCAAGCCACGACCCGAGTCCATGCCCCCCCCGCCACCGTAGATTTGTCCCATGACCAGCGTTCCAGTATCCCAGACTCACAAGACAACACAAGACAAGACCAAGGCTTTCATCACTGATAAGGCTGTACAGAACGGAATGCCTCCAAGAGCAAATATTTCCATTCATCAGATACCACAATGAACCTGTCATGTTTTGGCCATATCTTGCAAGCTGTCATTACAGTAAAACAGTGCTACAGTGGTTTAAAACCAACGGGATTCAATAAATACCGAGAAAACTCAGCCCACTTAACTGGCCCCAGCTCAGACCGATAGAGAGATTTTGGGCTATTATGGAGAGAATGTTGAAGGTTCCATTGAGAACCAAGTGGAATCAGATTGTCAAAACGATGGATGAGAATAATGTGCGCCGGCTGATGAAACGTATTCCGGGAAAAGTCCGCAAATTTCTTCGAAATCGAGATGATTTTTTTTTTGGTGTTTTCCCACTACAGTTAAAGTAAAGTCGAACATTTTAGTTAGAACAGAATAACATTTGTTAATGTGTATCCGATATAAAGAGTGTATCGAATATAAGCTATCCACATAAAGGGCGATACGGTCAAAATTTGGTCAATATCAACTTGACGTATTTCTTTCAATTTTGCATTTAAAAAACCTGAACACCCCTCATTTTGAAGGTGTGTGTGTGTAGAATGTTGTTCCTATTTTGATTTTGGAATTCACTCTTCAGTTGTCAAAATGCCGTCCAAGCAAGAAGAGCAGCGTATCAAAAATTTTGCTCGCGCATCGCGAAAATCCGAGCTACTCGCACGCAAAGTTGGCAAAATCGCTAAAAGTTGCCAAATCAACCGTTACAAATGTAATTAAAGTGTTTGGGGAACGTTTGTCGACAGCCAGGAAGTCTGGATCGGGGGGAAATCGAAAACCGGAAGCCACTGAGACGACAAAGAGAGTTGCCGGTAGTTTCAAGCGAAACCCTAACCTATCTCTCCGAGATGCCGCAAATAAGCTGGGTGTATCGTCTACAACCGTGCATCGAGCCAAAAAACGAGCCGGACTATCGACTTACAAGAAGGTAGTGACTCCAAATCGCGATGATAAACAAAATACGACGGCCAAAGCGCGATCCCGGAGGCTGTACACGACGATGCTGACGAAGTTTGACTGCGTGGTAATGGACGACGAAACCTACGTCAAAGCCGACTACAAGCAGCTTCCGGGACAGGAGTTTTATACGGCAAAAGGAAGGGGAAAGGTAGCAGATATTTTCAAGCACACGAAACTGTCAAAGTTCGCAAAGAAATATCTGGTTTGGCAAGCCATCTGTACCTGTGGCTTGAAAAGCAGCATTTTCATAGCTTCCGGGACTGTCAACCAAGAAATTTACGTGAAAGAGTGTTTGAATAAACGTCTGCTGCCTTTCCTGAAGAAACACGGTTGTTCCGTACTGTTTTGGCCGGATTTGGCATCTTGCCATTACGGTAAAAAGGCCATGGAGTGGTACGCCGCCAACAACGTGCAGGTGGTTCCCAAGGACAAGAACCCTCCCAACACGCCAGAGCTCCGCCCAATTGAGAAATACTGGGCTATTGTCAAGCGGAACCTAAAGAAGACCAAAAAAAACTGCTAAGGACGAGCAGCAGTTCAAGGCAAACTGGCTTTCTGCGGCGAAGAAGGTGGACAAGGTGGCTGTACAAAATCTGATGGCAGGGGTCAAGCGTAAGGCCCGGCAATTCGGATTTGGAAAAGCGGAAGCCTAACTGAATATTTTTCCTGAATTTTATACTAATTGAACTTGAAAAAGAAATTTAATTTGATTTTTTAAATAAACGATTTCACCGATTTACACGCGTTTTCCCTTGACCAAATTTTGACCGTATCACCCTTTACATTTGGGTTGTACGCATGTATTTGTGATGGTTTTTTATGCTTTGAACACTGCATGCTGTGCGTTTGACTGTCAGCTTTCTTTTGTTTACTTGTTTGTACGGTTCAAATTCTGCGTTTTCAAAATGTCGCGTTTCAATAGGAAGTGAAAATTAAGGTTCTGGTCACATGGCTTAGTGAGAAGGGTATTACTATGCGAAGATTGGCGAAGCGGTTTGGAATTCATCATGCGAGTGTTAAAATCATCATTAATAAGTTTGGGGAACACTATTCTTTGGATGAGCTACCAGGAAGAGGCAGAAAACCCGGTTCTTCCAACCCGAAACTGGAGCAGAAAGTGGTATTTTTAATCATGAAGAACAAATCAATGTCAATACGTGATTTGGCCAAAAAAGCAGGAACGAGTGTCGGAATGATCCAGCGTATCAAGAGGCGAAACCACCTGAAGACCTACAAGAAGCAGAAAATCTCGAAACAAAGTGCAGAACAGAAGAAGCGGCAACAAGGGCCCGGAAATTGTATTCGCGTCTTTTGCAGCGTCCGGATGCATGCGTTTTGATGGACGATGAGACCTATGTAAAGGAGGACTCAAAAACCCTTCCAGGTCCACAATACTTTACTGCCGTCGTTGGAGAGGATGTGAGCGATACGGACAGGTCGATTCAAGTGGAGAAATTCGGTCGAAAGGTACTGGTATGGCAAGCAATATGTTCCTGTGGTTTGAAGTCAACCATTTTTTACACTACCGGAACTATAAATGCGGAAATCTATCAATCTGAGTGTCTCCAGAAGAGATTGTTGCCTTTATATAAGAAGCATAGTACACCTCCACTGTTTTGGCCGGATTTATCGTCGGCTCACTATGCCAAAACCACTCTCAATTGGCTTGCGGAAAAGGGTATAGATTTCGTTGAGAAAAATATCAATCCACCAAATTGCCCTCAGCTTCGACCCATCGAACGTTACTGGGCAATCGTGAAGAGGGTCTTCAAGAAGACTGGTAAGGCAGCTGGGAACATGCAGGAGTTCAAAAAAAATGTGGGCTCAAGCGTCCAAAAATGCGATGCAACACTTGTCCGGAACTTGATGAAGAGCATTCGATCCAAAGTTCTAAAATTCGTGAAGGAATAACTTAAATTACATCCGGTCTTCATTATGTTCAAGTTTAACCTCGTACAATAAAGGATCAATTTTTTGTAAGAATAAAATATCGGTTTTCAACATAATTTGAAAGAAAGTTTGTGGATAGCTTATTTTCGATACACTCCTTATGCGCAATAGTCTCTGTTCCAGTTCTAACTGGGCCACACCTTAGGTCCATCCACGAGGTGTGCAAAAGTCAATCCTCATGCTAATTTGTAAGTTACTAAATATCTCAGCATATTGGGAATTGTGAATGTTCATGGATCTATTTGTCCCAGGTTGGCTTTTCGAGGTCAGCTTTTCTGAATCTATGGGTCGCAATCCACGGCTGTATAGCGATCACACGTGTTGGTCAGGAATTCTGGGACAGACTGCGCTAGTTTAATAAATGGAGTTATGATATCCATAACAATATCAATGCCTCCGTCTTTTTTCATCAACTTGTTTATTAATAATAATGTGCTTATTACAAAAACAACGAGAGTACCTCAATATTGTAGCAATAAAAAATGTTAAGCAATGTTTCTCAGCATGATTTCAATCCAATCTAAATCACTTGCAGAACTTCATTTGACTTTCGCGACCAGCCTCAAGTAGCCAACTCGGCAATACCGGTAAAGCAAAATAAACAACCGTGAGCGCTGTTTGCCCAGGAAATGTGGCCAATCCGAGGCATAAAATTGACCGCGGCAGCAATAGCAGCTTCATACTGCATCACATTCAAGCACCTGTAGTTGCGAGAGACGAAAGGTGGGCCATCGTTGAGGAGGATAATGGAGAAATACGTAAACTTGTTCTTGATTAATGTGCCGCTTCCGGGCTTAGCTGGGTGGGGGTTCTTGTTATTGTTGTTGTTCGAACCGTTTCAACTGCCTTTCCGTTGTTGTTGTTGCGGTTCACGTTTTATTGAAAGTGGCATTTAATAAAGCCACAAGTCGGTTGAAATTTCCATGCCATATCGGACCCACTTTTCAAAACCGGGAGAAAAGTTCCCATGATATATAACAGCGAGCAGGAACTGTCGGGTCTCGTTCGGTCTCGTTCTGCTTATGCCTTCGTTTAAAAGCTTATTTTGCATGATTGGAATTTCAAATGAAATGAATTCTGAAGGTTGCGGAAAGTTCCAAGCCGAAAGAGTACGAAGACATTTTATACATATACATTTAGCTATCAATCGAAACAACCAACGGTGGGATCTACAGGAAGGGGAAACTGCTCTGGTCAGCATAAGAAGTCGAAACTAATAAACCACTAACATCGGTAGGCCGCCTCGTTGGGGAAAACTTCCACCAACTAGTGGCCATTATCATTCCTCTGATGACAGTTATGGCCCACAGGAACCGGAAAGGACTGTTCCCCTTAATAGTAAGTCGTAAGTCGTCTTCGGAATAGAACCATTGCGTAAGTATTTGTGGGACATGGAAAGGACAAAATTCATTTCGCCGCTCCATATGCTCCTAATAGCGGTTCACTTTTATACTTCCTGTTTCCCATCGTTGTTGTCGTTGGCAAAGCATAAAGCTTGCTTTATTGATAATCCGGTATTGAGACAGCTTAACAAGTCCGGCCGATACTTGCCGTTTGTTAGTGTCTAATAATCAGTTTTTTTGTGGCTGATAATAAACTTCCAGTTCGATTGGTCAGCGGAAACCAACCTACTCTTAAAAGGGACATATTTCCATACCATAGTTATTATGTTATCAAAGCGATGCAGGGACATTTCTACGGTTTCTAGATTCGCATCGAAGCAAGCTTTCTGATCTGACCACAGGTTTTACCAGTAAATTGCCATCATCAAAGGGTTGATGAGGCAAGCAACGTGGCGTCCGGTGGTCAATCTACCTGTTCGGCCTTTTCGGTATGGGATGATATAGAAACGTGCCCAGCTGGAAATTTATTGACCCACTGGTATGGTCCGATGGTTCATGAAATAAAATCTGTATTTGATTTACTGTGCAGCACGTAGAGAGAAGAAATTGATTTGCAAATGAGCTTTCTACTGTAGCGGTTGTATCGGTTGTAGTCAGTATTCAGTCGTTCGAGGCCTCTGTGACCGATTAATTGCTCTGCTCTAGCCTGGTCTGGTCTCGGACCTTCTGCTCAACATGGGGGAAAAATTCATCGATTTTCAGAAAACGACATTTTTTGACCAAAATATAATCCTGTACAAACTTTAAGCTCAATCAGAGAAGGTTAAGGGCAGTGCTTAAACAACAGCGTTTGAATTGACAAATAAAATTTATGCAATGAACAATCAAAATCCAGCCTAAAAACTCCCACCTGCCAAATTTGGGTTCATTTGCTTGGTTAGTACTTGAGTTTTGCTGAAATTTGTGTTTAACTTGTATGGGAACCCCAGGTGGGGAAGGAGCTACGAACTATCATAAGAATCTTCTCCGGCCCCAAAATCCCCTACTTATAAATTTTCATAACAGTAGGGATAATTCTCATGTATTATTGACATTTGTGTACGAGAACCCATCTCTGCCAGAGATGAGAAGTGTCACAAACCACCATAGAAACATTTCTTGCCTAAAAAACCTCCACATGTCAAATTTGGTTCCATTTGTTCGATTAGTTCATGAGTGCTGCAGACATTTCTGATTCATTTGTATGGAAGCCATCCCTTCCAGGTAAAGGAGAGGGCTTAAACCACAAAAAAAAAAAAATATCTTCAAAAACCACATGCGAGATTTGCTTGATAAGTTCTCGAATTAGGCAAAAATTTGTGTTTAATTTGTATGGGAACCCCCTTTTTAGACGGGGGAGGAGTCTCGACCCATCATGAGAATCTTCTCCGGCGCCAAAAACCCCTGCATACACATTTTCATAACAGTAGGGATAATTTTCATGTTTGGTTTAAATTTGTGTTTCATTTGTTTGAGAGACCCCCCCCCCCCCCAAGAAACATTTCTCGTATTCAAAAACCTTCACATGCCGTAGAAACATTTCTTGCCTTCAAAAACGCTCACATGTCAAATTTGGTTCCATTTGCTTGATTAGTTCTCGAGTTATGCAGAAATTTGATTTTCATTTGCATGGGAGCCCCTTTTTATAGAAGCAGGAGGGGTCTTGAACAATCAAAAGATCCTATCCCGGACCCAAACCCCTCTGCATAAAAATTTGCATAGCAATAGGGATAGTTCTCATGTAAGGTTGAAATTTGTGTTTCATTTGTATTGGAGCCCCCCTTTTCAGAGGGAGCAGGGGCTTTAAACTGCCACAAAAACATGTCTTGCATTCAAAAACACGCCTATACCAGATTTGGTTCCATTTGCTTGAATAGTTCTCGAGTTATGCAGAAATTTGTTTTTGATTTGCATGGGAGCCCCTCTTTCCAGAGATGGGAGGAGTCACAAACTATCATAAGAACCTTCCCTGGGCCTAAAAACCCCTTCCATCGAAAATTTCACTCTGAGCAGTTCAGTAATCTCCGAGTCTTTAAGGTTCAGACAAACCTAAATTCATTTTCATACGCTTGAGACTAAATGAATGAAAATGTGCAAGTTCAGTTTATCGTTGTTTTTCGGAAAAAGCTTTTTTCTTGACTAAGCAGGGAATCAAACTTCTTTCAGAACATGCTTCGTACTCGAGAAATATACAATTTGTGTTTTAGTAACCTGTGGAAAATTCTCATGCTCGGTTGACATTTGTGTTTCATTTATATGGGAGTCCCCCCTTCCAGAGTGGGAGAGGTCTCAAACGACCATACAATCACTGTCTTCAAAACCCACCGCATGCCAAATTTTGTCCCATTTGCTCCATTAGTTCTCGAGTTATGCAGAAACTTGTGTTTCATTTGTATGAGAGCTCCCCCTTCCAGAGGGAGGAGAGGTCTTAAACAATCAAAAGAACCTTCTGCTGCCCTGAAAACCAATGCATACAAATTTTCACGCCGATCAGTTCAGTAGTTTCCGAGTCTTTAAGGATCAGACAGACAGACAGATAGACAGTAATTCATTTTTATATATATATAGAGATCCTTCCTCCAAAAACCCCTAAATGCCAAATGTGGTTTCATTTGCGTGGTTTTAGGCAGTAATTTGTGTTAATTTGCATGAGAGCCCCTCCACCCCCCCCCCCCTCCAAGAGGGAAAGGGATCTTGAAATACTATAGGAACATTTCTTGCGTCTAAAAATCCCGCATATGCCAAATTTTGTTCTATTTCTTGATTAGTTCTCGAGCTATGCAAAAAAAATGATTTCATTTGTATTGGAATCCCCCTTACAGAGAGCGGAGGTTTCTCAAACCACCATAGAAATATTTCTCTCCTTCAAAAACCTCCACATACCAAATTTGATTCCATTTGCTTGATTAGTTTTTGTGTTTTGTAGATATATGTCTTTAATTTGTATGAGACCCCCCACCTCTTTCATAGGGAGGTGAGGTCTCAAACCACCATAGAAATATTTCTGGAATTCAGAAACCTCAATATGGAAAATTTGGTTCCATTTGCTTGGCTATTTCTAGATTTATGCAGAAACTTCTGTTTCATTTATGTGGGGCCCAACTCTTCAAGAGGGGGGTCTTTAATTTATATGAGATCCCCCCCCACCTTCCACAGGGAGGTGAAGTCTCAAACTACCATAAAAACATTCTTGCCTTCAAAAACTTCCACATCTCATATCTGGTTCCATTTGCTTGATTAGTTCTTGAGTTATGAATTTATGTTTCATTTGTATGGTACCTCCCCCCCCCCTTTCTATGGGTGCTCGTGTCTCAAACTACCATAGAAACATTTATTTTCTTTAAAATCCTCCACTTGCCAAATTGTGTTCCATTTGCTTGATTAGTTATCGAGTTATGAAGAAATATGTGTTTCATTTGTATGGAAGTCCCCCTCCCTCCCTTTCCAGAATGGGGAGGGGTTTTAAGTCACATTAAAAAAATTGCTTACCATCGAAAACCTCCAGCTGCTAAATTTGGTTCGATTTACTTAGTTTAACCCCACTTTCAGAATGGAGAGGGGTCGCAAAACACCATAGAAACATTTTTTGTCTCTAAAATTTCGCACATGCCAAATTGTATTCCATTTGCTTGATTAGTTATCGAGTAATACAGAAATGCTACCAGAGAAGGGAGGGGTCTCTTACTATCATAAGAACCTTTCTCAGCCTCAAAAATTCCTCCATTCAAAACTTCACGCCAATCGGTTCAGTAGTTTCCGAGTCTATTAGCTTCAAACAGACAGACAAACAGACAGACAGACATAAATTCATTTTAATATATGTGTAGAAAAAAATGTGAAATGATACCATCCTATCATCAATAAAAAACAAACGATAATGATGGTCATCGTCAGTACCAAATGAATCATAAAAGTGGAGTAAGGAGTGTATCGAAAATAAGCTATCCACAAACTTTCTTTCAAATTATGTTGAAAACCGATATTTTATTCATACAAAAAATTGATCCTCTATTCTACGAGGTTCAACTTGAACATAAGGAAGATCGGATGAAATTTAAGTTATTCCTTCATGAATTTTCGAACTTTGGATCGAATGCTCTTCATCAAGTTCCGGACAAGTGTTGCATCGCATTTTTTGGACGGTTGAGCCCAAAAGTTTTTGAACTCCTGCATGTTCCCAGCTGCCTTACTCGTCTTCTTGAAGACCCTCTTCACGATTGCCCAGTAACGTTCGATGGGTCGAAGCTGAGGGCAATTTTGTGGATTGATATTTTTCTCAACGAAATCTATACCCTTTTCCGCAAGCCAATTGAAAGTGGTTTTGGCATAGTGAGCCGACGCTAAATCCGGCCAAAACAATGGAGGTGTACTATGCTTCTTATATAAAGGCAACAATCTCTTCTGGAGACACTAAGAAGGATAGATTTCCGCATTTATAATTCCGGTAGTGTAAAAACTGGGTGACTTCAAACCATAGGAACATATTGCTTGCCATACCAGTACCTTTCGACCGAATTTCTCCACTTGAATCGACCTGTCCGCATCACTCACATCCTCCTCAACGACGGCAGGTCTCATCGTCCATCAAAACGCATGCATCCGGACGCTGCAAAAGACGCGAATACAATTTCCGGGCCCTTGTTGCTGCTCGCTTCTTCTGTTCTGCACTTTGTTTCGAGATTTTCTGCTTCTTGTAAGTCTTCAGGTGGTTTCGCCTCTTGATACGCTGGATCATTCCGACACTCGTTCCTGCTTTTTTGGCCAAATCACGTATTGACATTGATTTGTTCTTCATGATTAGAGACACCACTTTCTGCTCCAGTTTCGGGTTGGAAGAACCGGGTTTTCTGCCTCTTCCTGGTAGCTCATCCAAAGAATAGTGTTCCCCAAACTTATTAATGATGGTTTTAACACTCGCATGATGAATTCCAAACCGCTTCGCCAATTATCGCATAGGAATACCCTTCTCACTTAGCCATGTGTCCAGAACCTTAATTTTCACTTCCTTTTCAATGCGCGACATTTTGAAAACGCAGAATTTGAACCGCACAAACAAGTAAACAAAAGAAAGCTGACAGTCAAATGCACAGCATGCAGTGTTCAGAGCATAAAAAACCATCACAAATACATGCGTACAACGCAAATGTATGTGGATAGCTTATATTCGATACACTCCTTACAGTAAACCCTCTGACATGCGCAGACTCTCTTGGTGGTTTCAAATGATATATGGGCCTTTGTTGTTTCATCAGTGTATTACCTGTATTTTGCGATCTAGATCGTGTATAAATTTACTGTTTTCAGGAATATTTGTTGTAAAACTATGAGCTTCCAGATGCTCGACTCAACAGTTCAGAATTATCTTACTCCGTGGCACTAGTGTGTCTCTCAACTTACTCTATAATCTGGATATCGGATTTTTTGAGATATAGCAAGATGGAATCTTGAAAAAAGATATTCGAGGGTTCAGAGCTTTTTGAACTGTTTATACATTTGATCTGAATTCGTTCGCTTCATGGTGCTAGTGTTCATGGTAACTATTTATGTGCGCAACCCCTCCGTTACCGACTAACGCTACTGCTTCTATCGAATGACATCCGAAAGAAACGCCATAAGCAATGATATGAAAAATTGAACTTTTTATTGTTTTCACATTATACAAAGCCATAAAGCCAAGCAGTAGATTTCTTTCCCTGAAATTGATTCACCTAAAATTTGTTATTCTATAATTTGCAAATAATATATAAAATTATAAAAGCTGTAGTGTGTAGTTTGTTGCTAAATTAATCGTACATTCATCACAGCTATAATTTGTTTGTTACAAGTTAGACGGACAGTTTGCGTAGAAGACAATAAATCTTAAAGTTTTTGTTACGATGACGGTCGCGTTTCGGACCCTACTCTAGCAAAAAAACGGGTTTGCTATTAAAGGGTGTATTCGATAAAAATGGCACACAGAAAATCTTCTGTAACTTTTGAATCGTATGAGTAAAAAACCTAGAAATTTGAGTAAATCTTATCTATAGTGTATTATTTACATCTGCCAAGTTTCATAGTTATACATTCAGTAGTTCCAGTTATGTCGTCGAAACAAGAAATTGTTCGTGAGAAAATTTTGTGCACTCACAATCAAAATCCAGGGGCGTCCCACCTGTGGATTGCTAAAAGGCTTGGAATTGCAAATACAACTGTGTCTCGTGTAATAAGAACCTTCAAGGAGCGTCTGAGTGTCCAAAGGAAGGAAGGGAGTGGTCGTAAAAGTGGTCCAATGGACAGTAAAATGGCCAGGAAAGTCGTACAACAATTCAAGAACCGTCCAAACATGTCAATTCGAGATGTCGCTAAAAAGTCTAAGGTGTCAGTCGGTTTTGTGCAGAAAACCATGAAGCGTGCTGGGTTACATGTTTACAAAGTTCAAAAAGCCCCAAACCGGAATGAAAAACAAAACATCACTGTGAAAACCCGCGCCCGGAAACTTTACACGAAGCTGCTCACCAACTCCGGTTGCATCGTGATGGATGACGAAACATACGTCAAGGCCGACTTCCGCCAACTTCCTGGGCAAGAATATTTCGTTGCCAAGTCGAAGTTCGATGTTCCGGAGGATGTTCGAAAGAAGAAACTATCGAAATTTGCAAAGAAGTTTCTAATCTGGCAGGCGATTTGCGGATGTGGTGAAATAAGTGCTCCCTTCATCACTTCCGGAACAATAAACGGTGCGATTTACACGGAAGAGTGCCTTACGAAGCGCCTCTTGCCATTCATTAAGAAGCACAAAGGATCAACTCTGTTTTGGCCTGATCTAGCATCCTGCCACTACGCTCGAAACGTATTGGAGTGGAACCGAGCCAACGGAGTCAATTTTGTGCCAAAGGATATGAACCCACCAAATTCACCGGAACTTCGTCCAATTGAAAAATTCTGGGCAATTATGAAAACGGAACTTCGCAAACATCCCAAAACTATAAAAACAGAGCTAGAATTGAAGAAAATTTGGGTAAAAACAACAAAAACACTGGGAAAATCGGTTGTACAAAATTTGATGGGTGGAGTGAAAAGGAAGGTGCGGGCATTCGGAATGGGAGACGAAATTGAATAAAACAAATGTTGTTAATCAAAACTCATTAGTAGTTCTTCATTCCCTGAAAATTTCAAGAAATTCCGATAATCAGTTTAATTTTGATGAGTATATATGTGTGTGCCATTTTGATCGAATACACCCTTTAGTATATGCGAACGTATTATCGAAGATTTCAATGCACTATCACCAGACGTCGTTGCAATCATATAAAGAGAGTGTATCCTCTAGTTTATTTTAGAAAATAAAATCTGGGACATCTTGTTCATTTACCATCTTTGCCCATATCGAAATAATATAGCCATTATATCCTGGGAATAATTCATCACTTTCGTTAAATCCATTGACGCATTTTTTCTCCACCGTCTAAAAACCTCCTGCTTAGCATCAACCGCCAGCATATCTGTCTATGATCCGAACCATTTTGAAGCTTTTTTATTTCCCCGAGGGTGAAACGTTTTGACCATTCAATTCAATACTCTCGGCCACTAAAATATTTAAAAAAAAAAAAAAGGACAATTAAATCAACATTAAAAGGCACGAATAATCGAAACGGAAGAAAAAGTATTTGCTGCCGTAATCGAACAAAGAACGCTTCGGAATAAAAACAAGGCTCTAGTTTCTAATTTGTCTTTGAATGTTTGTAACAACCGATTTAACTTGTAAAAATCATACATGTAGGCACTATTTAGGGATCTAAAAATAATAAAGTCATTCCGCAACTAATACGGCTAACAAGTACGGTAATTTGAGTTCATAAAAGTAAAGAAATGATCCTAATTTGCTTCCTAGTTGATACACTCCCGAGGACCTCATTATATCCCTCTAACAACGAGCAGTTCGATGACTTGTGTTTTTGGCGGAAATTAATTTCCTTTTTCATCATCCACTAAAATATCCAAGCTGGTCCTGTACAAAGCAGACAGATAAGGTACCGATAACTACACCAAAATGGCGCAATATCCCCGCGTAATGTAGTTAGGAACCTTCGAGCAAAAATCGCTCCAAACTCGCTGTTAACATCCAAACCAAAAGCCCGCGATGATATGGCAGATCGCTGCGTGCTCCCAGTCGTGTCGTCGGTGCCAGTCCCAGGCAGTCGTCAGTGGCTGAAGCTAAAGAGCTGGAGTGGAACCACCTTCACTTTCGGTTCGCCTGGTTTGCATGATATTGCTATCAATTTAGCGCATCGATAGGGATTGGCAAGCTCGGTTCGGTCGGTTCGGTCGGTCGGTCGGTCGGTCGGGATCAAACATGCATACGCATGGTACTTGCCGCGTTCAACCTCAACGTCATAACCACCAAATGTTGTGGTGGAAGTTTCCGGCGATGTTCGCGAAGGATTTTCGGCTTGCTATGTTGCTGTTTTTTACTGGTTCAAAGGCTTCGGGGCAACATTTACCATCATTGTAGGTACTCCGGTGGCGGTGCTTCCCGTGACGTCCATTCAGGGATGTACCTCTCGAGCACAGGGTTTACACGAAAATCGATTACCCGCCACAACACAACAAACCTGGCTTGGGTTGAAGGGGAAAATCCGCTACATGTTAGTTACAGCTTCGGCGGATGGCACGATAGTTGAACACATTCGAGTGCGGGCCCGTCTCGCCCAAGGCTATTTTCGTTCGGGTGGATGATAATGGGAGAAACAGCACGGTAAGTACTTTCTTTTTTTGCTGGTTCAAATGATTTCGGCCTGCAAAAGTTGACTTTTGTTTTGGGATTTTCTCCCACTCGCACAAAGGTGAAGTCAGGTCAGGGAGGGTGAACTTCAACCGCCAGACCGGGAATGCCGCCCGAAGCCTACTGGCATGACTTTGCAGGGGTAAATAAATGTTGATTTTTACGAGTGCTACAACATCCGGAGGATTTACCGTAATTTATCTTGTAATTTGTATATATGCGCAGCGCATGGTTCCCCCGGGGCAGTCTACCTTATAACAGTAGTTTTGCCGAGCGTGCGGTTGTTGAAGTTTTTGTTTCGTTTGGTGAGGATTTTGGACTGGAAAACATTGCACGAGAGGAGAAAATTTCTTATAATCCTGGGAGGATGGCAACAGTTCTGAGCATTTCTAGTTGAACCTTGCTCCGAGCGCCTTAATTAATTGCGTTCGAAGTGTCCTAGGCATGCTTCTCAATTTTCAAGTTTGTTGGAACAACTTTCAGAACACATCAGTAAACTTTTCGTCCTTCCCTGGGTACACAAAGCTGCTGATCACTTATTTAATCCATTGTAAAATCGTTTTGTCAATTTCCACCCAATCCCACCCTTGGCTGCCGTACTCATTTCTCAAAACATCCAACAGAACAATATGACCAGCACTAGCAAAGCTTTTGTCACTACAGAACTTCAATAGTGCCTTGAAAAGTGCAGGCACGAGTATACTCTTGGCAGCATGCAGAACGACTTGCTAATGCCCCGCAACAGTCGCAGTGGAAGCGGCAGTGGAAGCAGCAGCACACCATCTGTCGTTTGACTTTGGTTCGCACTTTGCCGTCAGCTTGCCTGATCCATAATCACTTGAGCCAACAAGTTGACGTCACATAAGAGGATTAGACGTCCTGTTGAATCTTTGGTCGGTTTGTGCTTTCATCCTCGTACGTCGCAGAAAGGGATGACGGCCGTCGGTGGCACGTTTCTTTTTCGGCTGATGTGGAAAATTTCCTGGGGTTCTTTTATTTCCAGAAATTCCCCGATCCATTCCCATTCTGCTCTAATAAGGTAAATGAAGTCACACAATGAAGGCCGAGCATTGTTGTTCGGGTATTCAAAATCTCCATAGCTTTTATTGTGATTATTGTTGGTGATGTAGCGGCGCTGGTTTCGAAAGAGAAAAGAGGAAAAGCCAAGTGCAACTCAACCGGAGGCCATTTCTCGACATGCATATGGAATAGCACTCCGTTGAGTAGGTCCCATCTACGGTAGACGTGCGGTCGCTGCTGGTTGCTTTAGCGAATAAAACAATATTCATGCCACTAAAAGTGGATGTCATGAATGGATGGCGAACGTTGGTGGGATAACACTCTCTATGGTGAGAGTGTTCAACCCGCAGTTAAGGGGTAGCAAACATAGACGTAGGATGGTACTGTTCTTCGCAATATTTGTTTTCAAAGAATGTTTCACGTTTCTTGTATTTTCTGGCTATTTTTTTTCAGCATTTTCGTTAATGTCTTTGCTCAAGTAACACTCTAAAAAATGGTGAATTCTAATAATTTTTAAAACATTTGAAATATTCAATATCAGCGTTATTCAATGGTTTCTAAAAGCATCTTAAGACCAAAAATAGTTAAATATTTTTTTAAGAACGATCAACGTTGGAAAAACGTGGTAATTGACTAGAGCTTTTATTCCAGGAAGTCCCGGAATGAAAAATCCCGGGATTCTTTCATATGTTTTAACTTGTTCGGGGATCCAGATTCCAGAGCAGTAGATATATGTCTATATTAAGGTCTGTATCCTCAATAATCCGGAAACTTCAAAACATGAATAAAACATAGATTTTGCAATACATTTCCGTCATAGTTGTTTATTTTAGATTCATGGAATGTGTTTTAACAATTTGTGAAGACAATACATAGTTATTCGGTATTTGCATACAATTTTCGAATTTTGCGCTTAACTCCGTCCATTAGGGTTTGTCCGAATTTGCTGGAAATGATTCCTTGCTTCTTTCCAAAAACCTTCCGCTTCATCAGAGCCCAATATCTCTCGATTGGTCGTAGCTCTGGGCAATTTGGCGGGTTTGAGGTGACTTTTGATGAAGGCTGGCAATCACTTCTGCAGACACTCTTTCTGATAGATCTCCTCGTTTATTGTGCCTGTAGTGACGAAAACTTTACTCTTTGTGCCACATGTGCAAATTGCTTGCCACACAAGATGTTTTTTGGGAAATTTCGATGCCTTCTTCATTCTGTAATGCTCAGCTGGAGCATTTCTGGCCACAGCAGAATAAAAAGTCAGCCCTGGAAGCTGCTTGAAATCCTCCACGACATAACTTTCATCGTCCATAACAACGCATGAAAACTTCGTCAAATATTCGCAGTGCAAACGTCGAGCCCGTGATTTTGCTGCCAAGTTCTGTTTGTCGTTGCGATTTACTTTATACGACTTAAGTCCCAAACGTTGTTTTGATTTTTGGACAAAACCAGGCGTCATCCCTATTTTACGAGCCACCGTTCGAATGGAGAGATTTGGGTTTTTCGTTAATATCCTTTTCACCTTTCGGTCCATGACAGGATCAGCGCGTCCAATGTTTTTGTCACTTCTCGGTTTCTTCACCACCGTCAAACGTTCCGAAAATGATTTGAGCACATCGTGAACAGTGGATTTAGGTTAATCCAATGTTTTTGTAAGGTCTCGTATTGACAAGTCAGGATTTGCCGTACGCTCGTACAAAGTTGTTTTTCTTTCGACGCCATCTTGAATACTAAACATGAAATGTAAACATCAAGCATAGTCTTTTTCATCATAGACTCTCAGCTATACCACAGTTTCATTCCTACGTGCAATATTTCAAAAGTTACAATGATTTGAAAGTGTCCGGATAATTGTGGATACAGATGCTAGTCATTGGTATACGGAGAGAGTGATTCCTTTTCTGACTTGCAAGGAATAATATTGGGTTCGAATTCTATCTTAAAGAGACTTCCGATTTTGCAAGTTTGAGCGATCTAAGGAACCTAATATCTGTTGCATTTACACAACATTACAAGCTGAAGCAAACAATATTTACGGCCGATGCAAATTACTTAGTAACTTAGTGGTTGAGTAATATTTTCGGCTCTAGCTTTAGTTTTAGTTTGATGATTAATGAATATCGTTCGGAATGTTTGTATCACTATGTTATCAGTTTTCTCGAAAAGAAAAATTCACTTTTTGCGTATTTGAGTTGTATGTACTTAAACATGAGTGAGGTTAGACGCCCGTGTATATTTTGAAAAAGAACATTGACAACCGTTCAAAGTTTCATCGAGGCTTTTGCAATGTTCGTTAGGATTTGATATTCATGTGTTATTGGATGGCTTTTAACGTAGGATTACGTCTTTGTTATCCATACTGTGGTACAATTTAAAAAAAGAATCGAATTGCGACCGTCACGAAAAGCGGTCAGTTCTTGGGCATTAATATCTCAGTCGTTTTTCCTAACATTTTCAAAATATTTGCCCCAACCGATTGGAAATATTTCTTCGCGGCGATTTCAGTATTGGAAACTATTGATTATCAACATTAAACTATTGAACATAACGCAAATATAAGGTGATGTCCGATAATATCGTTTTGCAGAGTAAATTTTCAAAATTCCAAGTATTTTCCTATCACAGACTTCAAATGTGAGTCTGGGAGATCTCACATGCATCAGAGAACGATGTCATAGGGATACATCTTCGCAGAATGCTTCATTTGCTCAGCAGCCTTGGAGCTGTTCAGAGCGGCAATGAGCCAGTATTGAATTGACAGCTGGCGGTGACAAGTACCCTCAAAGGTGCTCGGACGAGAAACCATTGGTCAGGTAGCTGATGGTTCTATCGCCTTTGACTAGGCATTCAATGCTAGGCACCCATTCGTTATGCAGTCAGTTAACCAATCCAATGGTAATTTTGTAGCATTTCACGAGTGAAATAAGTGTGATCAGCTGGCAACCATATCTCGGTAGGGTGGTTGAGTGGTATTAACAGAATAAGCCAGCCAGCATCATCAGTGCTAATGTGTATAGAAAATGAATGAACTAGCATGGCCCGTTGCTAGTAATTAGCAGATAATTGATTTCCATTATCTGCTAACAACTGTTGCAAATATGACAGGTCCAAAGAAGATCGATTAAACACCGACCATTCAAAATCCGTCCTATTAAGGACGACAAATTTGACCTAAAGAGTTTGAGCCAGCGATGGCTAAACAAGTTTCAGCTTTCCTTTCGTCGCATGCCTTAAAATTTTTGTACAATTTCAAACACGGCTCGGAAATTTATACGGTCTTAATATTATTCCGATGCACAAATATAAAACAAGCTTATGTCAAGAGCATCATGTCAAATTGGCGTTTTCCAATTAACGACCGTCACGAAATATTGAAACAAATGATTATAACATTCATTGCACATTTCTACGTCGTCCTACGTCACCTTTGCGTACAACTTTTCCACTCTTCATTCTTATAATGCCTATTCAGTAACATGCTCTCCAGTGAGTCGTGCTCGTGATTCGTAATTAATATACTAAAATTCGGTAAGTAAATTATCTCTAATATCCAAAATATTAATTTCAAATCGTCAAGCGATTGTTGAAATGACTGACGTTTGGCAATATTTTACGAACCTATCAACTAATGGCGAAGAAGTGCAATGTTCTAAATGCCCACAACAGCTTTCGTGCAAAGGTGCGGTCCCAACAGGACGTCGCTCCAGCATAAGCAGCTTTCGTCATTCGTTTCGGAGATATTATAAAGCAAGTACGAAAAGTCGTTAGAATTTTCCGATAATCGCCAGTGAAAAATGGAATCTTGCATGATAAAATCATTGCAGCTCATCAAAAACCGCTGCAATGCTTATCGATACCAAGCAAGAGTGGAATAGCATTGAACGATACTCGATTTATACGTGCTATGAATGCATCAAAGTGATATTAACAGAGCTCGGGCATTCAAACTCACTGAGTGACAAAGATGTGCAGAGTCTGCAAACACTTTTGGATGCTTTGCAACCATTCAGACCAGTGTCTGAAATGATAAGCTGACAAGATGCGACCTTGCAGCCTTCAGCAGTTAGCAGCTTGAGTTTTTTGCTTTCTAAACTTAAGCAGCAGAATAGCACAGTATTCGCATTCCCAATGAGCTATACGACGTAATTTACGATAGAATCTGTTCGCGACGAAATCAGGAACTAGTTTCATTGATTTTTGTTAATAAGCATATGGGCCTAACTAAGGAAATGCCAACGAGCTCCACATCGCAGATAATAAAATTCCTGAAAGACACTAACTGGTTAAATCCTAGAGTGTTTGAGCTGTTTAGTGGAATACCAGTAACTAGAAATGAGAAGAAAAATTAGTATTTTCCATTTAATTCCAACTACCTATATTGCTTATTTTGACAGATACGCGTATTTCGTCTACGATGTACAGACTTCTTCAGTGTCTCGTACTAATAACTCGAATGGGCGAGACGAGACACTGAAGAAGTCTGTACATTGTAGAAATGGTAGATCATGAAACATGCCTGTCATCTAATTCAAGCAATTTGTTTGCTGCACCTGGAGGAACTTACTCTTCAGCAGCAACTTTAGAGTGCTATTAAAGAACATTCCGAAAGAAATCACTCAATTGGGTCAGCAGTCCGTGGAAAAATTATATGCTTTACGAACTAACCGGCAAGTTTACCAACTTGAAATCCATCAAACCAACCCCTAACGTTTGCATTAAAAAAAAACGTCAAAAGTTGCCGATTTTTCATAAGTTTACCTTCACCCGCACTGACGAAACTACCTATGCAGCATAAAACGTAGTAACCCATGAGTCATGACCCGTAACGCTGGTAGATCACCTTTTCGTGGTGCGTTACGGGGTATCAGATCTACCACCGAACCCTAGTCCGAATTAATTCAAACTAGGGAACATATTTGTTTTTTGTAGTCAGAGGAACATATTTTAGTCCTTATTACATTTTGTGTCTTATGAAAAGTGACAATACTCATTTTGCGCTTGTGCGAGGATGAGCTTACAATAAGTTAAACAAGCTTAGTCTTCATTTATGTGAATTCTCATTGTCAATTTGATGTTCTATAGTTTGAATTGGTTATGACTAGGGTTCTGGAGCTCGAAATAATTGACACCCGTCGTGAACGATGAGTAAAAAAAATATTCAGTACGTACAATGTTCGCTCTCTTCATTTCGTTCCATCCGTCACGCAATATATTTGTGTTTACTATTTTGATATGCTCAGTCATTCCGTTGTCCTCGTGTTCCACACAACGCATTCACACCACAGCAAAGTACACGACTATTCAAGCCTCAAGAGATTTTGGTTGCTTGACTGAATGTTGTTGTAACCAGTCATTCATTTTCGCGTTCGCGAATGATTTTTTTTTTGCCACAGGATTTCAAGTTTTCCCGAACATGGCGGAAGGCAAAGGAAGCCTAAAGGCCAAATGGCCGAAATCGCTACAGAGTTTGTGGGGCATTTGTTCGAGAAAAGGCATTTGCAGGATCGATTCGAGAATTTTTGGTTTTTTTCTCTTCATTGATTCTCTAAATGCATGACTGTTCTTTCGTCTTCACGGTAGGACGTTGAAATTGAATGAGTTGTTTGCACTTACGTACATTCACTGCTTTCTGGAACGAATGAATGATCAAAGTAAAGCAACACAAAACAAGTTGACTCATCTTGCACAAGAGATTCATGAAGGCAAATTTGTGTTTACTTCATGTTCGCTAGGAACAGTGCGTAATGACTTATATTTTGACTCAGTCAGGGTGCAATTTGAGAATTGAATATGATATTTTTAAGCTCTGGTTCTGATACATGGTCAGTATCAGAGTCATAGTTTGTTTTTTTTTGCAATGAATATGATTTTGACTGATGAAGGGGCGCGTCTTTGAAGAGTGCTCTCACTCCTCAAAGGGTTCATATAGCGGAAACTTTCAATAAAATTCGATTTATTGCCAACAAAACAAACAATTACAACTGTAACAACACCGAATACTTCATAATTTCTCAATAGTGATGAGGTAAATCGACATGCACTAAACAAAGGTTACGGGATATACTACAATAGATCTAAATACTGGTCGCAGTGGTTTATGTCCCGAACAGAGGAAAAAAAAACCCATAAGTCAGCAGACCAATCTCACCCTGGATGGAAACGACTGGTAGGGCATTTCGTATTTTACTTCTCCCACGAAGGAAGTGAGCTCCGAGGTAAAGTTTATTTCACACACCAAGTTCTTCAAGAAGGTGCTGTTGTGGCTGACAATCAGCGAGAAGGGGATGTAAAAGCCGCACTTGTTTTGGTCCAGACTGCAAAAACCCATCGAACGTTTAATGATTTGTTAATGCTTGTTTCATATCACTTATGCTTATATAAAAACTTATTGATGATTTTCAACATTGTGTAGAAAATGTACTTTCCCAGGATCCCGGGATTTCCCGGGAAATAGAATTTAAATTTCCCGAATCCCTGGATGCCGAAAACCGCAGGGAAATGAAAGCTCTATAATTGACCAACACAGAGGCCACAGCGACGATAAAAAGAGTTGCCCGCTGTTTCGAGCGGAACCCCTACCTCTCAACCAGGAAATACACAGGCCTACAAAAACGTCTTCTGCCTTTCCTGAAGCGACACAATTGTTTCGTTTTATTTTGGCCGGATTTGGCATCTTGCCATTACGAAAAAAAGGCCATGGAGTGCCAACAACGCTCAAGTGGTATCCAAGGACAAGAACCCTCCCAACTTGTCGACTACGATGGGCTGGGCATGTCGTAAGAATGTCGGACGACAGCCCTGTGAAAATGGTTCTCGAAAACTAACCAAGAAAGGTGGATCGATCAAGTAGAAGGCGAGGCTGGCGAGTGACAGCCATGGACCGATTACAATGGAAACAACTTCTGTGTACAGCAGAAGCCACGCCGGCCTTAGTCTGATTGGTATGGTAAGTAAGATGCTACACACACGCATCTTCAAAATGAGGGGTGTGCAAAAATTGTTAAGGCACGATGAAAGGAAAGTTTAAGTCGACCAAACTTTGATCGAAACACCCTTTATATTCAGACAACATGGAACTTCACATGGAAATACGTTAATCATCTGTCATTGAAGTCTTCCAAAGAGAAGTTGATAATTTCCATATTTGGTGTACAGAAAATGCTTGCAAGTGATTTACGTAAAAATGTGCATCTCAGTTTTATTCACTAAAAAGCGCAATGTAAGGCACGACATCATTATTATTGGTCAACAAACTGTTAAAAGATGCAATCAAGTTAGAGATTTGGGAGTCATACTTGTTTTCAAGCTCTCGTTTGTAGAACACTATAACAATATAATTTAGAAAAGTAATATGGTCGGGTTCATTAATAGGTTAAGTTTTCATTTCAATGATCTCTATTCAATAAAAACGTTGTATGTTACATAGGTTAGGCCTCCTCTTGAGTATTGCAGCGTGGTTTGGGCTCCATATTAAAATACACAGAAAGACCGTATTGAGTCAGTGCAGGAACGGTTTGTTACTGTATGCTTTGCGTAAGTTAGGATAGAGCTCTTTTTGGGAACCTTCTTATGAACCTCGATGCATGATAATTCAAATAGATAGTCTTGAAAAACGACGTGAGTTTGCAATCCTATCATTTATAAACTATGATATCGGGCAAAGAGTAAATGACGCAGAAATTTTAGAGAAACTCAACTTATACGTTTGCACCCGTTATTGAAGAAACCGGCTTTATTCTACATAAACAATCAAAGAACTAACTAGGCCCAAAATGATCCCATATCTGTCTCCATTATACGTAAAGACTGAAAACTAAAGAAATCATCGTAAGTAGCACAACAAAGTCACAGTTGATAATCAGTTAGTTCTTCTTTTCTTTTCCATTATTTAGGTGGCTTTCAGTGTTAGGTTGCTTCGCATATGAGCTGGTTTCCTTTGTTCGATACAATATAATTAACATGTTTTTTAAATGTCAAAGAATTAGTTTCCTTTGTTCCAATAGCGATACATAGACTCTCATTTTATCTGTAAAATGTATGCCTGTTCACTCATGATCCACCTCTCGAATCGCACTAACGATGTCAGCAATACGAAACCAATTAACTGTTAGTGCCACTGCTGAAGGCAAACTTCAACCGCACGGTGGGAAACCACCACATTTCCGGCTTCCATCACGCGGTTAGTTCCCCTCCCAAGCCAACTGCTAGCCGAATAGAATTCACCATCCTGACCTTTGGAAAATTCACAGTGATAACGGTATAGTGACAGCCTTCGCAGGCGGGAAGGAAGCCACCCGCTTTAAACGCTTTTCCTGGGAAGCGAGTTCACAGCAAGCAAATTAAGCTATCCGTGTCAAATGCTCATGTTTAATTATTATTATCAGGGTGATCCGATGTCGTTGTGCTTCCGATAGTGATCTCCAAGTGCTTTGCGTTAATGGAAATTGACATTATGCTTCAATTTCTTCCTTTCAACAGCCGCGGAAATTTTTACATGGATAAAATAACTAGAATGATCCAATTTAAAAAAACGAAATTCCTGATTAATCTCATCTTTCAAGAGTGATTAGTAGACATGGGACAACATTTCGGCGCAAATATTGATACGTGCTGCAAAATTCTAATCAATATAGCAAAGTTTGATATTATCGCAAGCACGTTCAACGCAATCAACTTTTCACCCTACTCGGCTGCGTCATCGAATTGAACGATAAAGTTTTACTGACAGCCTTTCAAGTCACTCTATCGGCGCCAGCTTCAGCGGAAGGATGAGTTTATTAACTGAAATTGTCTTAATTAGGTCTCACCACAGAGAAGGCGATATTTCTCCAGAGGCACGTTTCAGCCGCAAGGTGATAATGAGGTTATCGTGTTGGAATTTAATAAGTCAGCGAGCAAAAAAAAAAAGTCCGAATGAAATCGCTAAATTGCTTTCGGAGCTGCTGCAAAGTCCATTCTTCTCACGAAATTCGCTCGCTCAAACTATGAAATTCCGCACCTCGCGCTAACAAAGCATCACAATCCTTCCGCCTGCAAAAGTTAAATCATTCATCCACCTGGTTTCGATGAAGAACAAACTTTAAATTGAATTTGATCGACCCTCGTTACCAATCCAACATCCATCGATGATTTCCAATGAAATTTAAAAAAAAAGCGGGGGGCGAGGCAATGGAAAAGTTTTTCAACATATCATAGAGTATCGGTTTCGAGGGATGAAAAATGGCCATAGAAAATGTTCATCAATAGCATATATCTGGGATCAGTTCCCAAATGGTTCCAGCTTTTTTCTGCAAACTGGGTAGAATTGCGTTGAGTTTGATTGGGTAACTTTGATAATTGCTCAATTGAAGTGTGTTTAATTTGAAGCTTTTACAATGAAATCGTTTTTTTATGGCGATCTGGTTGACTCAGAGTTGATATCGTCGATATCGAACCTAATACTTAGTAGGTTTTTCCCTATAAATCATGGTCTCCGATAGTGGAATAGGAAAGCGTTCTTGTAATAGAAAAGTACACCTCGTACTTGAATAAAGCCTGTCCACGTTAAATTTCGTACACTTAGATCTAATCTAGATCTTATTCAACAAAACATGATTGATTTTATTTCAGTATAATAGAGTTTTACGCACAATAAAAAAAAATTGATTGAGTAGTTCATCCTTCTTTCTGTTAAATTCTTGAACTTTCTATGATGATGATGATGGTCCCGCCCTTACACCTACAAAGGTTTGAGCTAGACGATTTTATCTCTAAGATAATTAATTTGGTAACAATTCAAACCAGTTATGCAAAAAAAACGAACTGATTTCATTTACAGATATAAATTTCTTCAAAAGTATCCATTTGCTTCACAGCGACATAATTATGAAAAGCTTTGATGTTAACCACAAAAGTTCGCAAGTATTCCCAGCGATCAGGAAATTCTGTTGCAATTCAGATCACAGAATCCAGTAAAAGGACATTATCAAAAGGCAAGTCAATATCCGATCTTGCCCGCTACAGAGTCAGAGGTTCCAACACTAATGGAACCGCCACCTTAGTTTTGGGCTGACCAAGGATATCCTCAATCAGAGAGATCGAGAAAATTTCCAATACCGAAAAATCCTCGACCGGCATTAGTCAAACTTTTACTTTCAACCACAAAAGAATTGACGAAGAATTCCCCGACATTCAGCCAGACAACTCGCTACTATTTCATAGTACCATCTAAAGCATCAAAGGCCATTTTTTTACGAATTCAAAAAGAAGTCCATCATATCTGTATACCGCGCGCGAGGCTCAAACAATTGTAGACTACTTTCTTTATTTTATTTTTTTAAACTAATACAACATTATACAAATTTCCATCATCATCATTGTGACGAACAAAATAGTGAGTATTGTAGTATTGTAAATGTGAAAAAATAAAATTTAAAAATAAAATAGCCAACTCATTATAATCCGTTTGTAAAGAACTTCGTCAGATACATTCTTCATTTTTACAAAAAGCAACATAAATGTTACAAGAAATGGTCCACACAAAATAATCCGTTTTATAATAGTAAAACATCGTCAGGTACAATCTTCATAAATATTTGAAAAAAAAAATTTTACGCTTGCTGCTCAAAATACAGTTTTAACGTGTGAAATACATAGTCTTTTAAATTCTGAAAGTGTTGGTGCACGTTTAATGTGTCTTGGCATCGAATTGAAAACATTTATTCCTTTAAAATATAATGAGTTTTGTGAAGCACATGTCAAGAAATTCGGTGTTCTTATTTCATCCGCGTTTCTAGTATTATATCTATGAAAATCACTTCCTCTTTCAATTCGATCACACAAATACCGAGGAAGCAAATCATTAACTACTTTAAAAATGAACACCATAGTTAAATACACAATTCTTTGCTTCACTGATAGCCATTGTAAAGCGTCTAACATAAAAGTCGAGGAAGTGAATCTGGTACATCGTAAAATCAAACGCATAATTTTATTCTGCAAACGCTGTAACCTCAATATTTGTGTTTGGTTGGCCAAGAATAAAATGGAAGGGCAAAAGTCCAAATGAGGGGAGATGATTGATTTGTATAGCTGTATTTTACTGCAAGTAGTTAAATCGTTTTTTAATCGGCATAGAATTCCATACTTCTTGGCAATTTTCTTGATGACATTGTCAATGTGAGCGTTGAACTTTAGCTTGTCATCAATAATCACGCCAAGATATTTAATCTCCCGAACGCGATCAATTGTCTCACCATCAATTGTAACTGAGACATTCTCATTTACTGGATTCAGTGAAATTACCATATATTTAGTTTTACTTATATTCAATTTCAATTGCTTACATTTCAACCATCTACTTAGAAAACGCAAATCTTCGTTCAAATGGGTAACGGCTGCATTTAAATCTTTAGCTGCAATGAACAACACAGTGTCATCTGCAAACAGATTAATGTCACAAAATCGTAAAACACGTCGCATGTCATTAATATACATAATAAACAAAAGGGGCCCTAATACACTTCCCTGGGGCACACCAAGGTTATTCCCCACGGGACTGGAAACAGAATCATTAAAAACAGTCCGTTGAGTTCTGTCAGACAAATAGCTTTCAAACCATCTGTATGCAGTACTCGAAATTCCAAAGCGCTTTAATGCTTTCAACAACAAGGGCCTAGAAATTGTTTCAAAAGCGCGTTTCAGATCCAAAAAACAGCAAAAATTGTTTGTTTACTCTCTAAGTTATCTTTCCATTTTGCTAATACTAAATTCAACGCGGTTTCACAAGAATGGCCTTCCCGGTAGCCAGATTGTTCCGGTATCAACAAAGAATTACTATTTAAATATTCCAGCAACTGGCCTTTCACAACAAGTTCTAAAATTTTCTCTAATGTGTGCAGCATGTTGATAGGACGAAACTCTTCGGCTTTAATCGTCCCAGCAACCTTTTGAATCGGAACAACCAACGATTCTTTCCACACTTCAGGCACGTGCCCAGTTTGCAATGATTCATTAATAAGGTCCAGTAAAGTGTGACCAATGATATGAAAGCAATCTTGAATAACTCTAGCATTAACATTATCTACTCCAGCCGATTTTCCTAGTGAAAAGCAAATATTTCTAAGTTCATCTATTGTGATGGGGTGAAAACCTTCAAATCTGCAATTACTATTAACTGGCTGCTTTATTTCATCAGGTTCATCAACCAATTCAATAGATTGATTAATCAATGAAACACTATTGACGAAATAATCATTAAACTTAGACGCAATTGCTTGTTCAGACTGTTCTATTGTGCCGTCAAAAGTTATGGATCGCGGTCTGCAATTGCTAGGTTTCAATAATGATTTCAAAATTTTCCATAACTCTCTGCTGTTGTTTTGATGTTGATCAATTTTCCTCTGTATATATTCACAACGAGTTTTTTAATGGATTGTGAATATTTATTCCGCGCGATTGTGTACTTATTCCAATGATTATCACTATTAGATCTACAAAACTTTTTGTGCAATTTATCCCTCTTGCGTTTAAGACGTAAAAGATCCAAATTGTACCAGCTGTTCGAGTTCTTCAAAGAAACAAATTCTTGTTCAACTAGCTTATTTGTACACGTTTTCATGGTATTAGTAAGAACAGCTGCAGAACATCATCTAAGACTACCGCTCGCGATTGGAAAATCCACGCTTCTTGAACAAGGTTAGAAACAGCCTGTTTTGAATATTTCCTCCAGCACTTCAATTTCACAAAATCATCGCTATTATTCAAGTTATTCTCAATTACGTTAATACCTACTGTCTCATGATCATGTTATTTTCAAATCAGTATCGACAACTGAACAAACAGAATCAAAGTTAGAATAAACATGATCAATCAAAGTTCTACTGTGCCTGCAAATTCGCGTATATTCATCTACCGTTTGTCTCAAATTGAAAAAGTTAGCTAAATGCTTCAAATGATTCGAATTTTATTATCACGCCAATTTATGTTGAAATCACCAGCAATTATATTTAATTTACTCGAATCAAGAAATACCTCAAGCCAGTTCCTAAATTTCACATAAAACGCTGGTCACTAGAACTGGGAGAGTGATATAAGACACCATAGTTACCCATTCATCATGCTATCGTACAACTGTTATTGCACCAAGAACCAGTTACCATCAACCATTTCATTGCGGCGAAGATTGAATTGAACTGATTCTTTGACATAAATCAGCAACGACCGGCACGAGCTATGTCTGAATGCTGATTAACATAGCAGCAACATTATATTCCTGAATTGCAATATTGTATCAGTTTACAATTTCAACAATGTGCGCTTCTGCTAACAACACGCAAAAGTGGACGTTGCTCTTCGACAAACATCATCGTATTGCATCGTTATCGCTTGTTTGGACTTTACGCTTATATTGACAATTTACAACAAATCGGATTCGATTACGAATTCTGCCTCAGAACTGCGCGCGGGCATCATTCATTACAGCGCAAACCTTTTCTTCGTTCATTAAGTCTCCAATACACCGAACATTGAGAGCTAAATGCGGCAAATTTACGTCACAGATTAATTTATCAAAAGACTCATTTATACTCTGTCTCAAATGTTCCATCCCGTTTTTCAACGCGTTGTCTATTTGGGCAGAAATTTGATCTCGCATGCAAGTGATCGAGTCCGAAAGTTTTTTCATACCTTCCTCCATCCACTTAGCATCCGAGATCGCATCTTCTTGCCCACCACAACACTGGTCTGATAGACAATCTACACATTTAAAGCAAAGGTTTGCATTATCGGTCACAAGCTTTGCCGTTCCCTTCGTAAGTGGTGTACACTTGTAATGGAATACACGCGCACACTTCCCTACACAAGTTAACGGCAGATCAGCCGCAACCATTCCCTCATTGCATGAACAACAGGCCATTGTCAAGCAGTAGGCTCAAAACACATTATACACACGTCGACGCTACCGATAACCAACGACCTTACCAAAGAAAAAGACAAGGCAAAAACAATATAGCACAAATGGTCTCCCGGGGGCGCCGGTTGAACGACCAATAAAATTGAAATTTAATTAGAACAAGCTGCAATCGCAACTGTTCTTTTACTTAGCCTGTTCTCAAAAAACACTCTAGATGCGTGTTAGAAAATTTATTTTGCTTATCGCAACACTTTTCACACGTAAATTAATTAAAAATTATGAGCACAAAAAAAAAACACAACACTATTCCGTTCGTCATCACAAACTTTGCACTCATTCTCTATGGTGCACTCATTCTCAGATTCCGTACAGTATCCTCAGATACACTCCTGGGACTGGATCTCCATTACTTTACCTACTTGCTGATGCTGATCCAACGTCCTATTCGAACCGCACCTGCATCACGATATTTCTCCATAAAACTCAGTTAAAGGCTGCGTGACTCCAGTTACTCGAATGTCCCACACTTTCAAGGTCTTGCTCCACTGGAATCACCACCTAGCTCGCTGCGCTCCTCTGCGTCTTGTACCAGCCGGATTTGACGCAAAACATGTCTTTAACCAGGTTGTTTTCCAACATTCTAACACCATGTCCCGCCCATTGTACCCTTCCAGCTTTAGTGATATTCTGGATACTATGTTCGCCAAAGAGCTGCGCCAGCTCGTAGTTCATCCTTCTCCTCCATCCACCATTTTCCCATGCACCGCCAAAGATAGTCCTAAGCACGCGTCGTTCGAAAATTCCAAATACTTGCAGGTCCTCTTTGTGCATTGTCTACGTTTCATTCCCGTAGAGAACTACCGGTCCCATCAGCGTTTTGTACATGGTTCACTTTGTACGGATTGAAGTTTACCGGACGTAGAGACGTTATAAACCACGCATTTTGAACACTCAAGCCGTCTTGTAGACTTTGCCCATACATTTTTAGTTTTGTATGGCAGCGGACTTCCGACGCCCCCTCCCCAGAAAATCGCGTGGTTCATGAATATCTCTAATGTCTTGCGGAATCTGTTGAAGGCCCGACTTCCGGTAATAATGCGTTTCAGAATTTACCTGCTGCAGTTGGTATCCGACGTTCACGTTGATTCGACGTTCGACGTTCGACGTTGATCCGAAGTACACAAACTTATCCACAACCTCGAACTCATCTCCGTCGATTGTCACAGTTCTGCCTCTACGAGCTCTATCACGCTCGGTTCTTCCAGCCAACAGGTACTTAGTCTTCCACGAATTCACCTTCAATCCAACCTTTTCCGCTTCACGTTGTATCTAGGCGCACTGATCAGCTGCTGCCAATTTCCACTTCGACAGCGAAGCAGATAAACTGGCCGGATTTATTGAAAATCGTACCTACCCCGCATCTTAAAGCCGGACGTTTCATAACACCTTCTATCGCAATGCTAAACAGTAGGCAAGAACGACCATCGCCTTGTCGAAGTCCTTTGCGTGCTTCAAACGAGTCCGATAGCGCCCCTTATATCTTCCCGGAACACTGTACACTATCCATCGTAGCCTTGGTCATTCTGGTCAGTTTCCCGGGAAAAATAGCTCTTCACGATCAATGGTATCTTATGTGGCCTTGAAGTCGATGAATAGGTGGTGTGCAGGGACTTGATATTTACGACACTTTTGGAGGATATGCCGCAACGTTAAGATTTGGTCGGTTGTCGATCGATCGTTCCAAAAACCGGCTTGATAACTTCCCACAAATCTGCTTGCTATCGGCGATAGACGACGGAAGGTAATCTGGGACAGCACTTTGTAGGCCGCGTTGAGGATAGTGATCGCTCGATAGTTCTCACATTCTAACTTGTTACCCTTTTTGTATATTGGGCATATAACTCCCTCTTCCCACTCCTCCGGTAGCTGTTCTATATCCCAGATCCATAAGTGGATCTCAATCTTCTCTTAAAATAGTCAATTTCATTTGCTCTCTTCATAGTTTCGAAAATGTTTCGCTGAAACAGAGCCCAATATTTTTCTATCAGACAAAGTTCTGGACAGTTAGGCCGATTGGTTGTTTTTGGCACGTATTGGACCTCTTGTTCCTTAAACCATTTCAGGACCAATTTGGATTGCGACAGGAGGCCAAAACAGAGCTGGAGATACGTGGCTTCTTATGAACGGTAACAACCGCTTTTGAAAACATTCTTTCTAGTCCACATCCTTGTTGGTAGTGGCGATAGAGCTGAAAGTTTCAGATGTTCGAACAAAACTACAAATGGGCTGCCAAACCAAATATTTCTTGGATAATTAAAACACTTTCTTTGTCCGGAAAAACTCGGCAATGGCGTTTCTTTGCATTGCGGTGTAAAAATAAGACCCAAAAGCTGTTGAAAGTTTTTGAGCACATTTTTCCTTTATGGTTTAAGAACTTGGTATGAAGTTCCTTAGCACGTCTTTTTGCAGTGAAATTTGCTTGTCACCTCTATTGGGTGCCTCTTTCATCTTGTACGCCTTCATTCCATCAATGATGCCAAAGATCAATAAGATACCCAACTCTTTTGATTTTGCGGGGATACGATAAGCGCCGCAGGTGATTAAAAACCAAACTATTACACTGTTAATCTTTAAACGATCAATTTTCCAAAAAAAAAAACGTCTTCAAAAACAGCACCGACAGCTTGTTCGTAGAACTATGGGAGACTTTCATACTCTCTTTGATTAATTTCGTAATTTCTCTTCAATAATTTCGATTGTTTTCTATATTTGCATTATTCTGTAGATATCTTGCACTCAAGTATCCAATATTCATTTGCGCATCTAAAATATGAAATTTGGAGCTTATTAACGCTATTGTAATGTGCCAGCCAGTCTACGAGTTATATCACTTAATATAGAGTAACTTGACATCAATGGTTTTACATCTCGTTTGCACTGACAATTATGCATATGATGTTTCATATCAAGATTCGCTATATCAAGTTATGTAGCTCGTTATGGAAACGGGGTCTTACGTTATATTTTAAATGTCAAAACCAAAATATTTGCATGAGTCAAGACAACAACAGTAGCAGAATATTTGAATAATGGAAATTTTTCTTTTTTCAATTAACGGCCTCTGCATTGTGCCGTGTAAACGATTAGATAAAAAGTAAAGATTAATAAAAAAATTAAAAATTGAAAATGCAGGATCGAATCATAGGCATAGCCAGGATTTCAAATAGGGTGGGGCAAGATATTTTTTTGAGAGAGAGAGAAAGTGAGAGAGGGGGAGAGAATGACACCATCTTCAACCAGCGGTTGCACACACTGAACACATAACATTATGCAACGGACAACACAACGCTCGGTGGACCAGTAGAGTAGCGACATTTCCAAGTTCCACCGGCTGATTATCTTCTCTACGCTCACCCAAAGTACTTTACAATTACCGTCAAATTTTGGCAACAAGATTCAACAATTCTAGGATTGTTCATGAATTAAAAAAATGGGTTTTTATCTTAAGTTTTTCACCTGCGTCAAAATCGAACCGCATTAAAATCTAGCGGGTACTGTGATGTGTCAAAATATTCACTTTACAGTCGTGTTAGATTTTTGTGTAGGATAACTACCGAGTTTGTTCACAGTTTGTACTGAAAATGTACATGTCCTCCAGGACCCTCTCATCCACACTGAAAATTAAATTTCTTTTTAATTACGAAATCGAAGTCTATTCGTTGTATTATTTGTAATTAAATCATTTGCTCCCATAGAACCAGAAAACAAATCTTTGAGGTTGCTCATTGAATGTTCCGGTCCGCCTTTAATCATCTTACTATAAGGTACTAGGTGGGTCTTCACAGATTGCTTGTCAATATGAAAAATTACAATAACGTCTGTATTGAGTTATCTCAAATAATATTAATACATACAATACATCACAAAACAAAGCGATTAATTGAGCGGATTGGAGATAATGATATCATTGGGTATAGGACCAAGTCTCCCCTCGTTGGTGCTAAACAAATGAGCCTAAACATCAATAGTAGCATGAAGTTGCCAGCAGGCAAGGAGTGCATCTACGCACTCTTAGTTTTACCAAATCCCACAATCAAAATTTTCAATAGATTCGCATAGATTGTTCTTAAAAAGCTTCTACAAGATTGATATAGTTGTTAAAATTGAAAGATTACGAAATAAACGTTGGCTTCGAGCATCGGCTGTGAAAGGTTGTGTCGATCCTTTATGACGCACTATTCTGCTATCGGCCAGGGCACGTATTGTTTCGGTTATCTATAATTCGGCGATGGTCCGGTGAGATGCTTCTTGGTAAGATGTGCGGGTTCGCCGGGCTGGTGGTCCAGTGATGGGTATCCCTCCTTATGAAATTTTCTTTCCTTATTTGACCTGCATTCGGGCGAGGCAGGCGCTGGTTATTGCTTTAGTTTGAGATCACCAGCTTTTTCACATTGAATATGCATGCTGGTCTAAAGCATCATCTGTTAATTGTCTATGTAATTTCAGCTCATCTGGCGGCAACGGAGTAGCAGCATCGGGTGGTCAATCATGTTTATTATGATACTCATGAATCCTAGAGGGTTTGAGCTGTTTAGTGGAATACTTGTAACTATAAATTAGAAGAAAAATTAGTAATCTCCATTTAATTCCAACTACCTTTGCTTATCTTCGATAGATACGCGTATTCCGTCTACAATGTGCAGACTTCTTCAGTGTCTCGTACTAATAACTCGACTCGAGTCAAGTTATTAGTACGAGACACTGAAGAAATCTGCACATTGTAGACAGAACACGCGTATCTATCGAAGATAAGCAAAGGTAGTTGGAATTAAATGGAGATTACTAATTTTTCTTCTAATTTATAGTTATAATACTCATGCTCTTAGCAACGGATAAAATCTTTGAATAGGATTAAAAAAATCTGCTTTTCGCTCTGATTAGCATGCTGTTTTATCTCTGAATTTTAGATATGAGTCGTTTCGTCTCACCCGTAGAATATCATAGTGTGCTCCATTAAAAATCGCTTGAATACGGAAACAAAATTTTAAAATACCGAATTAAACTGTTAAATATGATTAACATATATTCTCAATAATACGGTGCTACAGTACCGTAAAACGGGAAAACATTGATCAGCCGGGTAATATTGACCGGTTTGTCCAGGGGGTAAGTCACTCGACCACCATGTGGTTCCACCCTCAAAAACACACTCCGACACACTTCAAATACACGCACCACCTTCTGAATTATAAATTCATGTCTGTCACCACTTACAAGAATTAATTGTTTGTTTTCTCACTGCTTTATTTCCCCCTCGCTTACACTGATGTGATTCAGATGATGCGTTAGTGTTCGTAGAATAAACGTCAATTAATCCATGGTTGCCAAATATCATTAATTTTCAACTATAGTATTGCCAGATATGTTGAAACACAGAAATACCTTCCAACACCCTGAAACACAAAGGCAACGTGGCACAGTGACTAACCCCCTAGGTTTTGCCCATATTACGAATTGTTTAAATAAACATTTTCCATTGATACACTTTGTAACTATGAATTATGTTTCTTAATCAATTATTATTTGGCTTTCGAAAGCTATAATATTGGTTTAAATATTCAGATTTTTGCCAAACACTGAAATGCAGCCTTGTCCAAACACTATACTGCACGCCGAACTACTTTTTAACACGCTAGCGTGTGCATTATATTCGTCACTTTGACTTCGTGCCTCCAGACTAACACCCAACGCGGTGGGTACAACACCAGTGTCAGTGCTCGTGGTTTGGCTTCGGACACCGTGATTGATGTTTCGGCGAACACCACAGCCGAGTGTTTCCGATTGTATCCGATTGCAGAATACACGCGTGGTTTATATATTTTCTAACCGAGCCGTGCTTGCTAAACTCAATCAACTTATGCGCCCGTCACCCAATAGCCTAGAAAACAAACCAATAAGCCAATTATCAAATTTTTAGAATCATCCGACGAGCATTGCTCTATCCGTGGCAACCAGTGTCATACTGGGTGTATGTTGAGAGCTTTCTTGTGATCGTAACCACTCGGCTAGTGTATTTTCCCAAAAATCAAACACGGTGTCAAAAGCAATATACGAGCGTGTACACTCGTGTCGTGTCCTTTGCGTTGCGGGTTCATCTAAAATCACGAAACTAAAGTGGTGAATTACAGCCACATGGTGGTGTGTTTGCAGTCTAGTTCGGCTCTCGTTTAGAACGGTCTGATGTTTTTACCAAGGCTGCTGAAAATTGAATTGAGCATAGCTTTTTCAACTTTCAGCTGGCGGGGATAAAAAGCAATCAATGCTTGTCTAATAATTTACATCGTAGGTTAGAGATATTTGTTCGGCTAAGATAGGTTAGCCAAGGTTGGTTCTCGATTAAAGTAAAAAAAGCGTTTTAAATTTTTATTCTTGACTATTTAAAAAAAAATCTCATGGATGTCCACTTTTTGCTCTTTTTTGCTACATCTTATTACAAAACCGAGGCAATCTCGTACTTTTTCATTGAGTCAAAGGGGCAATCTATTAAACATTAACACTAAAAAATTAAAAATTGAAGCAAACATTAAAATTCCAAAAATTGATTCAAAGGTAACTGAGGGGGGGGGGGCAACGGCCCTCTGCCTCCCCCCTTGGCTACGCCTATGGTTATATAGTTTTAATCAGACCCATGGCTGCCTCCTTAATGACACTACATGTTGACTCGTAAAAATCAAAATCTCCGACGTTGATTCGTAATCAATTTCATGCACTCGCGAAAAAATAAGCGTAAAAATTAACGTTGCTAGACTGCCCGTGAGATATGAAACCTGCATAACAAGATTCTGTACACCACGTGGTGAATGCATCTGAAATTATGTGCCAGCCTTTCACGCGCGCATGCGCTTTGTCTTCGTTTTCTACACTGCACAAGTCTTCTTTTTTTCACTCCAAACTCTGCCAATAATCAAAGTCGCCCGACTCTATATCGAACTTCAAAACTGCTAATAATCATCGATTCACTTGCAACAAAGCGGAAAAACACTCTTACTTAATAATTTATGTCCGGGTGTCACAATACCGCCACTAATAAGAGATGGTCCATTAATTATGTCACGCAGTAAGGGAGGGGGGCAACGTGAAGATCCATACAAAAATATTAAGGTCCATAGCGTGACAGGGGGGGGGTAGAAAAAGTCACTTTTTGCGTGACGTAATTAATGGACGTTCTCTAAACATAACTAAGCTGATTTTACTCATCTTCTGGTTGTAAGGGCGGAGCTAAAAAAAGCAAAATAAAAACGGGGAAATACTACCGACACTCACACAATTCGGTAGGGAATCTACTGTATTAACTACGTATTGCAAAAAGTACGCGGAGATTTCATGATTTCACTGATAGTTTAAGTTGAATATCGAATTATTGTTTGATAGTTTTTTCACTTAAACGACGCAGCAAAAACAAAACACGTCACTTTCAAACCACGGCTTGCTGCGATTCTTCCTTTGTTTTGGGACATTTCATGTAAGTTTATGCCAGAATACGTCTGTTGTATGGCGCATGAAAGATTGCAAACCATATGAATTGAACGAAGGAAAATTTTAAGCGGCTGTAAAAATTCATTAGTTTTTTCTGTGCATGCATTGGAACCATAATATTTGAACTTGACAGATGGAAAATAATCGAATAAGTCTGCTACTCGAGCAGTCAGCAGTATTTCTGACAGACGGGAACTCAGTTTTAAAGGGTGTATTCGATAAAAATGACACACAGAAAATCTTCTGTAACTTTTGAATCGTATGAGTAAAAAACCTAAAAATTTGAGTAGATCTTATCCATAGTGTATTATTTACATCTGCCAAGTTTCATAGTTATACATTCAGTAGTTCCAGTCATGTCGTCGAAACAAGAAATTGTCCGTGAGAAAATTTTGTGCACTCACAATCAAAATCCAGGGGCGTCCCACCGGTGGATTGCTAAAAGGCTTGTAATTGCAAATACAACTGTGTCTCGTGTAATAAGAACCTTCAAGGAGCGTCTGAGTGTCCAAAGGAAGGAAGGGAGTGGTCGTAAAAGTGGTCCAATGGACAGTAAAATGGCCAGGAAAGTCGTACAACAATTCAAGAACCGTCCAAACATGTCAATTCGAGATGTCGCTAAAAAGTCTAAGGTGTCAGTCGATTTTGTGCAGAAAACCATGAAGCGTGCTGGGTTACATGTTTACAAAGTGCAAAAAGCCCCAAACCGGAATGAAAAACAAAACATCACTGCGAAAACCAGCGCCCGGAAACTTTACACGAAGCTGCTCACCAAATACGGTTGCATCGTGATGGATGACGAAACATACGTCAAGGCCGACTTCCGTCAACTTCCTGGGCAAGAATATTTCGATGCCAAGTCGAAGTTCGATGTTCCGGAGGATGTTCGAAAGAAGAAACTATCGAAATTTTCAAAGAAGTTTCTAATCTGGCAGGCGATTTGCGGATGTGGTGAAATAAGTGCTCCCTTCATCACTTCCGGAACAATAAACGGTGCGATTTACACGGAAGAGTGCCTTAAGAAGCGTCTCTTGCCATTCATTAAGAAGCACAAAGGATCAACTCTGTTTTGGCCTGATCTAGCATCCTGCCACTACGCTCGAAACGTATTGGAGTGGTACCGAGCCAACGGAGTCAATTTTGTGTCAAAGGATATGAACCCACCAAATTCACCGGAACTTAGTCCAATTGAAAAATTCTGGGCAATTATGAAAACTGAACTTCGCAAACATCCCAAAACTATAAAAACAGAGCTAGAATTGAAGAAAATTTGGGTAAAAACAACAAAAACACTGGGAAAATCGGTTGTACAAAATTTGATGGGTGGAGTGAAAAGGAACGTGCGGGCATTCGGGATGGGAGACGAAATTGAAAAACAAATGTTGTAAATCAAAACTCATTAGTAGTTCTTCATTCCCTGAAAATTTCAAGAAAATCCGATAATCAGTTTTATTTTGATGTGTAAATAGGTGTGTGCCATTTTTATCGAATACACCCTTTAACACACATCTTATCGAAAGTTTGTTGATCAATAACAAAGGGATTTTAATCGATTATTTTCCATCTGTCCAGTTTAAGTAAAAATAAAATTAATTCCCGAGCTCGTACATAGCCTAAGGGAAGGTCCATTAATTATGTCACGCAGTAAGGGGGAGGGGGGGTTTGGGAAAACGTGATGACCCATACAAAAAAATTTGAAGGTCCATACAAAAAACGTGACAAGTGGGGGAGGGGGGGTTGTTAAAAGTCAAATTTTGCGTGACGTAATTAATGGACGTTCCCTAAGGTGCCAATTCAATGTATGCATAGAAAAAATGATGTCGAATTTGCCGTCTGTCAGTATATCAGATAGCAAACAAGTACTTCTAATAAAGCTGAGATAGGGTAGGGAACGGCTTAAGCACCCCGGGACCCTATTCCAAGCACGGGGTAAACATTAACCTACAACGCTCATTTTTTGAAGTATGGTGCTTCACTAGATAGAGCATCATACTGCAATAAATGAGCTTTGTAGGTTAACGTTTACCCCGTGCCTGAACTAGGCTCCCGGGATGCTTAAGCCTTTCCTTACCCTATCTGCAATTTCATGTTACGAGTTTTCAATCGTTAGCCCGTTTTTGTTGCTTTGATCTATGTCGATCAATCCGTTCCCAGTTTTTTTTTTGAGTATCCGGTGCAATTCTGTATGTTTTGTTCCTAGCCTGGGCAATGTTGTCAATCTGACAATAGCAAAGTGAGGGGGTGCGACCGGTAAATCATATCATAATTTTCCATTATCATATCTTTCAGGTCTACCAGGTCATCAGGTATTGTAAAATGATTTAACATTTAAAATTATTTTTTTTCTCATGGCAGTCATACATTGTCTAAATTTTCTGGTTCATAATGGATGCGGAAGTTTGTCTACAATTGCAACAAAACAGCAATCGGCACATATGTAATTTTCAGTTCATATTATAATATCCCTTGACTATATATTATCATAAAGGGCATTGTTTATTCATAACCATTATCAATCTTCTTTATCACCATCATTATCATTTTTATCATTAGTGGTGTTTTCGGGATTTATATTTTAACATATTTAAAAAAAAATAATATCTCCTAATAGGTTATATATACTTTTAATTATTATGTCTTATATGTCCAATTATCATTATGATTTAGAAGTATCTAGTTGAACAAAAGAAACTGCAACGGAATCTATGGTAGGCTTTTGCACTTATTACCTAATGTATTTTTCAATTCCGGTTTGCAAATGCTCCTTTTTCCAAATCTGAGCTGATAGTGTCTGATGTGTCTGTATCATAACTCACAATATCATTATATTTGATGAAATTGTTTTATTGATTTTACTTCTTAGATGATTTAAAAATTTCTTGTTGTTTGTTGTTGTTGTTGTTTGTTGTTTTCTCCATTTGTCTTTAACTCCCTTACACAGGAGCAATAATTATTAGGCCAGCACAAATAAAAGCGTATTGCTGTTATAAAATCAACATCAAGCAGCAAATAGTGACCATGGCAACAGTAAATTAAAATGTATATATGTTATTTTTGTATAATTTAACAAACTTTTTTAGGATGCCTTAAATCAAGATTTTTGGGAAATTGCTGCTATCACTGTAAACAAACAAAAACGTGCATAAGCGTGAAACCACAGAACTCTACACTTTAACACTTTACAACATTTCTTACATTTCAGGACCCACCAAAGGGAGATTATAAATAATAGATACCGAGTGATTACAGTATTTTTCATTTACATTAATACATACACTATTATATAAAGATTTCATGGAAATGGGAGGGACCATCAGGGCACCCGATTGAAGTACTCTGGATGGGGAGAGTGGAAATGCCAACTCCCCATTGCTAACAGTTTGTGAATAGAGGGCGGGCTCTTCTCCCCGCCCATTGGGGCATCCTCATGTTAGATAGCTTGCTCTCTTGACCAATTGTTCAATCTTGTTGTTGGAAGGAGATTCTTTATATCCCTGTGGATACGTATAGGTGATGTTGCCTATCTATCCACCCAACCCCTTTTTGGCCCTTCAAACGATGGCATGATTAGGATAATCAGTGGTTATTAAAGCTTGGTCAAGTCTAACAGCGAGGAGAGCTCACTGCTGTCGGACTTAGTTTCCGTGCTACAATGGGTGGTAGTACATATCATACACAATTCTGTATGTTTTGTTCCACGCTGGCTTGCAAGAACTTCAAAATTCAACAACAAAACCCCCAGACTCGCCGGAGATCCATCGTACAAGGGCTGCTTTAATGTTTAATCACCTAATCTGGTAAACAGACGCTGTTTTGAGGCGCCACAAACATTGGATACAGATGCTCGGATAGGCTGTCTCGGTGTAGACATCAGGAGCCCCCTTTCCTTACACCCTTCCCTTTCAGCACACGACCAAGGTCCCACCGTTACCCGATCCCAATCGATGTTTATTCGTAGCCCAGTCCGCGCCACGATGAGATAGGGTAGGAGGTACCCAGGCAACTAAAGGGTGTTTCGATCAAAAATTGGTCGACTCAAACTTGACACATTTCCTTTTATCGTGCATTAAAAATTTTCGCACACCCCTCATTTTGAAGATGTGTGCGTGTAGCATCATGCCTCTATTTTGATTTTGAGACTAGACCTTCAGTTATCAAAATGTTTTCGAAGGATTTAAGCAACGCATCAAAATTTTACACGTGCATGGCGAAAATCCAAACTACTCTCACGCCAAGTTGGCGAAATTGTTGAATGTGGCTTCATCAACTGTAACCAACGTAATAAAAGTGTTTGGTGAACGTTTGTCGACAGCCAGGAAAGCTGATTTGGGGGAAATCGAAAGCCGGAGGCCACAGTGACGACAAAAAGTGTTGCCCGCTGTTTCGAGCGGAACCCCAACCTCTCCGTCCGAGATGTCGCAAAGAAGCTGGGAGTGGCGCCTTCAACCGTGGATACAGCAAAACGAGCTTACAAGAACGTGATGACTATAAATCGTGACGATAAACAAAACACGTCAGCCAAAGCACGATCACGGAAGTTGTACACTACGATGCTGACGAAGTTTGATTGCGTGGTACAGGACGATGAAACTATCCTCAAGGCAGACTTTAAACAGCTTCCTGGACAGGAATTGTATACGGCAACCGGACGAGGAAAGGTGGCAGATATTTTCAAGCACATTAAACTGTCAAAGTTCGCGAAGAAATGTCTGGTGTGGTAGGTTATCTGTACCTGTGGCTTAAAGAGCAACGTTGACATAGCTACCGGAACCGTCAACCAGAAAATTTATCTGAGCGAGTGCCCACAAAAACGTCTACTGTCTTTCCTGTAGCTACACAATGGTTCCGTTCTATTTACGGAAAAAATGCCATGGAGTGGTATGCTGCCAACAACTTTCTAGTGGTGCTCAAGTACAAGAGCCCCCCAAACACAATATTGGGCCATCGTCAAGCGGAACCTTAAGAAGGCCAAACAGCTGTTGTGAGCGAGAAACAGTTCAAGGCAAACTGGCGTTCTGCGGCGAATGAAGTGGACAAGGAAACTGTAAAAAATCTTATGTCAGGTGTTGGACCAAAGACTCGGCAATTCGCATTTGGTAAAAAGAAAGCTTAGCTGAATATTTCTCCTGTATTCTGTATTAACTCAACCTAAAAAATAAAATGAATTTGACTTAATAATAAAAGCTTTTATCGACTCACACACATTACTGTTTGACCAAATTTTGATCGGAACACTCTTTAATTAGCATTAGCATATGCAGTAAAAAAACCCAAAATGTGCATTACAGATGCTGCAGGCAATATATTAGCATTATATCTGCACCTTGAATGCTATCTCATGCTTGTAGCCTGAAAAAGCATATTCAATTCAAAATAGCATTAATGAAGCATTATCATAGTATTGCAGTGAAGCAGCCGTATAATAGGCCCAATGCGGTATTTCTGTTGCATATAAGGTGAATTAATTGCTTGGCTGCCGTAAAGACGCTTTGGAACTGCTTATTGGTAACCTGGATAGGGATGAAATGAGCCCCGCTTTTTAGATAACTGTTTTCCCGTGAAACCATCTCTATTTTAAAACAAACAGCTATTCTGTTGAACGTCATCAGTCTCATTTTCATTTCAGTTTGGAACCTCCCAAACCGTTTCGATCGCTGAACAGGTCCCGGTTAGGAAAACAAAGGCATTTTCTAGATGAAAACGAGGTCACTGCTGTGAAATATCGATATGAGTTTCATATTTTCTCCGAACCCTAATAGCATTTTCCATTCCAATTGCTCTCACCACGCTCCGCAGTTCTGTTTTTTCGGGGTAGTTATGTGTGTGGTTGAAAATTGAAACTCTATTTGGCAAATGCGCAGTGAACTCGTGCATATTTAAACAGCAAAAACCCACAGCAGCTGCTACCCGGCAGCAAGCGAAGATTGCTCCCGTAGCTTTCGAATAACATCATTTAAATTAATTTCAAATTATTTTATCGAATCTACGACAGGCAATTCCAGTGACATACTGGCGATAGAGGCGGATGGGTGGCTGCTTTCGGAACATCCAGCTCGATGTAACATGGTCGGCTTCAACAGCGGAAGCCAAAATTACGCTGCATGTTGAACCTGTTGGACGAACGTGTTTACATATTCGCTGTCCTCGTCTCTCACTCTCGCCTGCTTAAATAACAACACAGCACAGTTGCAGCTCGCCGTTTGACATTGGATTGTAATTATAAATTACCAGTGCATACCCGGCAGAACACGACCTCGATGTCATACGGTTGGACAATTCCTCGATTCCAATCCCGCGGGACACATTAGCTATTGCCACAGAATTAATTCGTTATGAAGGTTAGATTGTTTGTCCGACGTCAACCGCAAACTCGGGTATTCCTTTAAATGATCGACGAGACGTCACGTAGCAGGAAACACGGCTACAAAATCGTTAAAACTGATTATTTGCCATCCAAATCCAGCTGTCAGTCTACAGCCATTTCTCTACCACGTCCACAGGGAGGACAAAGACCGACACCTTCCTTTCCTTCTTTTCCTCCCGCAAATGCAATATGCAGGCGAAGCGTAGCTCTTATTCAATTTTTTCCTTCGTTCTGCATCGCCAAACAAAAACTGCACCGAGAGCGAGCAAGCTTCTTTCGCGATTTTATCCCTCCGTCAAACCTGAGAAAAAGATTTTCACGTTCCGTTGATTTCCCCGTGAACACCGTTAAGGATGCTTCGCCGCTGTTTTCTTCGCTCTTCACCGGGGTCTTTTTTTTCCCTGAGGTAAGCGATCCTAGGATGAAGACACTGAGGCTGCACTCCAGCCCCCAGCAGCAGTGCATGGAGTGCAAAGTCACTTTACTTCTCGTTTTAACAAATTTGCATCTGCCCGGTCGGCGGTCTGGCGGGGCGGGAGGTTGAAGGGACAGCTCGCCTCCGGGAAATGCGATGGAGCATAGAAATGTGCAACGTGTGCATACATCATCGTAATCACACCACCATCAACGTCTCGTTGTAACTCTGGGATGTCCTTGCTGCCGGAGGGGGCAAAAAAAACCCAGCAAAGTACGCGAGAAGGTACCTACTTCAGAGTCGAGTGAGCAGCGAATAAAAAACTAAAAAACCGAAATGGCTTGAGTTGACGGAGAGGATGTAACATCTCAGCTGAAGGACAGTAAGTTGAAACGCGTGTGACATTGTGACAAATGACCCAGGGTGGCGTGGATGGCAGGGTGATGAAGAACGAAATAACCTTCCAAAGGGGTTGTAATTGCTGGCAGTTACAGTTTTTGGAGAATAGCACTTCGTTTAATCCTTTGAAGCGGGAGAAGGACATTGCTGCTCAAAAGTCTCGGTAATGCCTTTGAATGATTTGGTAGCACGATGGATGGTGCAGGTAACTAATCTGAGTTGACATTTAACCCCTTCAGGCCAAAGGGGTCATATATGACTCTAAAAAGAAAATGACTGTATAAAATCACAGATTGAATATAAGTGAAAACTGTTTCCGACAAACTTGTTCTTCATCAATTCTTGTATCTATGGAAAAATAAACAAACATTTGAGTTCAAAGTCTAGTTGACGACCCAGAACAACCTTAATATGAAAAAGTTCCGAAAGACAAAACAAAAGATTGATTAGCGTTGTTCAAGAATATGGTACATATATATGCATAGGTATTATTAATTTCTCGTTGATAAACGGTTAACATTTTTGTATCCTTCTTGAATGTTCTAGGTTATCCAAAATATACTTGAGTTCTGAACTTCAGAGCTACAGTTTCAACAGTAAGTTTTTGGAGCATGCCAAGCAACAATATATATATTTACCAATATTCATTGAACAGTGTGTAAAGTCAACAGACATAATGTGGCAACTTTGGGATATTCTAGGTTATCTAAACTGTTCTTAAGTTCAAAACCTATGACCTACAGTGGTAACAGAAGTTTTTTGGGCTATATAAGGTGACGATATGTATTGAAATATATTTAATGAATCTTTTGAAAGGTCTACAAACATTCTTTTATAAATTTGTGATCCTCTAGAGATGATCCAAACTGTCTTGGAGTTACGGACTTGAAATCTACGGTATCAATAGTAATTTTTTGGGATTTACAAAGTTACGTCACATATTCAAGAATTTTCGGTGAATATTTTCGAACGCAAAATTACGAAGAATAATAAGAAGATATTTATTGGGATGGTGTAGGTCATTCAAATGAACTGTCCGCTGTGTAACTTTTTATAGTCCACACTTATCGTAACTTTGTACAGTCCAAAAAGCTACAGTTACAACTGAAGATCTTAAGCTTTGTACTCCAGGACAGTTCGTTTGACATAAAATATTCCAAAATTATCTCATAGTGGCTGTTGAGCTTCAAGGACATTCATGGAATATGTTTAAATACGTATCATGACTTTGTACAGTGGATAAAGCTACAGTTACAATAGTAAAAAAACTGATTGTTAGACATAGATATTCCCAAAATTATGTCATAATGTCTGTGTGTCTTTCAGGGCATTCATTAAATTGCATTCATTGATTGAACACATATAGCAACTTTGTACATCGGATAAAGCTATCTAAAGTCCTGATCTCCAGGACAGTTAGGATGACAAAAAGTATCCCAAGATTACCACATTGTGTCTGTTGGTCTTCCAGAACACTCATTGAATTTGATTGAATATATACCGTTACTTTGTATATCGTATAAAGCCACACTTCAAAAGTAAATCTTAAGTTCCGAACTCCAGGGCATTTTGGATGACCTAGGAAATTCCAAAAAAAAATCCAATTCTTTCACTAATTTTTATGTTATTGAACACCAAACCAATCAGAATTCATCAAATTTCTTGTATAATAACGCTTGGAAAAAATTGGCAAGAAAGGGTTACTTGACCAAATACCCTGACATATGATGAGATGATTTCACAATGCACACTTTATCTTGACGCAGTTTGTGTCAGGTCATGGCTGCTAAAGCAAGTACCATCACAGATTTCGACATGCGATTTCCCCTGTTTTTCAGGAATGGACAAACGCCGAAGAGACAGCAGACCATGTGTCCACGGTTTGGGTCAATGCGAAGCGCGATGATTGTCAACAGTGGGTATATAATACATAATACAGCCATTCGTATCATCTCAAGTCTGCTCTCATCAACCTCCGAGATCCAGCCTGCGTAGAGGCAGGGATGCTTCCAGTCCAACAGTACATTGCGTCCACCATTTGCCGTCGAGTTGCCGGATTCCTTGCAAAAACCACCGGGCCCAGCGATAGTGGATTCCTCCAAGAGAAGGCCAACAAACTCCCCCATAGCCTCACCAACCAAGTGTTTTCTCCGATGGCTGAGGTCCTCTGGTATGACCAATTGTGGCTATCGATGACACTATCCATAGAGACTTTAGAGCCGTATCAAACGCGCAAGTGGTGTAAACATCCTTGAGCAAGATGATCATCGATTTACCGGACACTGCGTCCGATACACAAAGAGCTTCGTAGGAAGAGACGAAACAGTACTCCTAAACAGTGCTCAATTTTGGGCCCGCCTGGTTGGCAGTGGCCAACCCATCTAACCGGCCGATCCAGTTTTGTTGTGGTTCTCCCCTCTTCACTGGAAACAACAAGCGTAGACATTGTAGTCTTCCTATAGCATTCCTGGAGCATTCCTGAAAATTTCAAGGCTACGATGGGCAAATGATTCAACAACACTATTTGTGAAAAACTTCTCGTTGCTGGAATTTTCTAAGCAATTCGACTGAAATATATTTATCCATTAAATTCATGAATCACATTGAAGGAACATTACCTTACAAATTGGTCTTCAAATGACTCGATTGCAGCGCACTTAGAGGTTTGATTTTTCTGTAGGATAACTGTACTTATTTTTAAGATTATTTAAATTTCTATTAAAGTTCTACGTTCAATGTGAATATTTATATAAATCACGTATTGTTTGTCCCACGTTATATCTATGTTTTCTTGTATGTTCCTGTTTAGATAATACATAGGCATTAATTTTTAGGCAATTTCAATTAATAAGTATTAAGTTTACCACTTCAAGTAGGAAAACATAAGTTTAAAGAAAAAATATGTTTGTATAACTCAATAATCTATCTATATAAATAAAAATGAGTTGGGGTTTCCTTTGTCACGATTTAGCTCGCGAGCGGAAGGACCGATCGGCGTGAAATTTTGTATGCAGAGATTTTTGGGGCCGGAAAATAATCTTATGATAGTTTGAGACCCCTCCCTTTACTGGAAAGGGGGGCTCCCATACAAATGAAACATAAATTTCTACACAACTCGAGAACTAATCAAGCAAAAGAAACCAAATTTAGCATGTGTGAGTTTTTGAAGGCAAAAGAGGTTTTTATGGTAGCTTGAGAACCCTCCCCGTCATAAAAGGGGGGGCTCCCATACAAATAAAACACAATATTCTGCATAAATCGAGAACTAATCAAGCAAATGGAAACAAATTTAGTATGTGGTGGTTTTTGAAGACAAAAAAATGTTCTATGTTGATTTGAGACCGCTCCCCTTTCTGAAAGGGATGGAACCTATTCAAATGAAACGCAAATCCTTGCATAACTCGAGAACTAATATGAGAAATGGAACCAAATTTCGCATGTGGAAGTTTTTGAAGGAGGGAAATGTTTCTATGGTGATTTAAGCCTCTTCCGTCATATGAGGAGGAAGGGGGGAGGGGGTACTCTCAAACAAATGGAACCCAAATTTCTGCATAACTCGAGAAATAATCAAGCAAATGGAACCAAATTTGGAATTGACGAGTTTTTTAAGGCATGAAATGTTTTTATGGTAGTTCAAAGCCCCTCCTCCCTCTAAAAAGGGGGGTTCTCATACAAATGAAACAAATTTCAACCAAACATGAGAACTATACCTACTGCTTTGCAAATTTGTATTCAGTGGTTTTTGGGTCCGGGAAAGCATCTTATGATAGTTCGAGAGCCCTCCCGCTTCTAGAAAGGGTGGGATCCCATGCAAATGAAAAACAAATTCCTGCATAACTCGAGAACTAATCAAACAAATGGAACCAAATATGGCATGTGGAGGTTTTGTAGGCAATAAATGTTTTTGTGGTAATTTAAGACCTCTCCTCACTCTGAAAAGGGGGGCTACAATACAAACGAAACACAAATTTAAACCAAACATGAGAACTATCCCTATCGCTATGCAAATTTGTATGCAGGGGTTTTTGGGTCCGGGAAAGGATCTTATTATAGTTCGACATCCCTTCCGCCTTTAAAAAGGGGGGCTCCCATGCAAATGAAAAACTATTTTCTGCATAACTCAAGAACTAATCAAACAAATGTAACCAAATATGGCATGTGGAGGTTTTGTAGGCAAGAAATGTTTCTACGGTGGTTTGAGACCCCAAGCAAAAAAAAAACAAATTTAGCATGTGTAAGGTTTTAAAGGCAAGAAAGGTTTCTATGATGGTTTCAGATTCCTCTTCGCCCTGAAAGGGGGGGGGGGGGGCTCCTATACAAATGAAATACAATATTCTGTATAACTTGAGAACTAATCAAGCAAATTGAACCAAATAGGTTTTTGTAGATGAATACTGTTTCAATGCTTATTTGAGACCCCTCCCTTTTCTGAAGGGGGGGGGGGGAGCTCCCATACAAATGATATACAAATTCATGCATAACTCGAGAGAACTAATCAAGAAAATGGAACCAAATTTGGCATATGGAGGTTTTTGAAGGAGAGAAATGTTTTTATGGTCATTGAGACTCTTCCGCCTTCTGAAGGAGGGGGGAGGGGTCTCTCAAACAAATGAAACACAAATTTCTGCATAACTCGAGAACTAATAAAGCAAATGGAATCAAATTTGGCATGTGGAATTTTTTGAAGGAGAAACATATTCCTATGGTGGTTTAAGACCAATCTGCTCTCTTAAATAATGAGGGAGGTCCCATAGAAATGAAACGCAAATTTCTGCATAACTCGAGAACTAATAAAGTAAATGGAATCAAATTAGGCATGTGGATTTTTTATTTCTATGGGGGTTGGAGACCCCTTTGCCCTCTGAAAGGGGGGTGGGGGCTCTCATACAAATGAAACGCAATTTTCTGCATAACTCGAGAACTATTCAAGTAAATGAAACCACATTTGGCATGTGAGGGTTATTGGAAACAGGATTTTTATTTATATTAAAATGGATTTCTGTCTGACTGTCTGTCTGACCGATCGGAGTGAAAATATGCATGCAGGTATTTTTGGGGCTGGGGAAGGTTCTTATGATTGTTTGAGACCGCTTTCCCCTTCCGGCTTGCATACAAATGAAACACAAATTTCTGCATAGCTTGAGAACTAATCAAGCAAATAGAATCGAAAATGGTATGCGGGGTTTTTCGAATGCAAGAAATGTTTCTATGGTGAATTAAAACACAAATTTCAACCAATCCTGAGAATTATCCAGGTAACTAAGCCACAAACTGTGTATTGTCTGGGTAAGAAGAATGTTCCGTTAGAAGTTTGAACTCCTTATTACTCAAAAAAAACTCATTAAAAAAAAGCGTCAGTTCTATGTATTGTTCATTCATTTAGTTGCAGGCGTAGCAACGCTCGCACTGCACAGTGGTCCAGTAAGCTACTTTAAGAGGACATGAGGTTTTCAATGGAAATTTGTGGTATTAGAGCATTGGTTACTTCTGAGAACTTGTTGCAAACTAATTGTACTACAATTTGTATGAAATTATTTTTTTCTTGCATTAAACGCAAGAGTGGCGTATACTCTAACTTTTTTATGAGCCAATATCGTGAGATGGTATGTTCAACAAAGTTGTAGAAATTATTATTATAAAAAACTTTGTAGAACATATTTTTTGTCTAGCTTCAAAGCCTACTGCGATAATTCAGAATTTTAGTAAATAATCATTTTTCGACTAAAAGTCATTCATTTTTAACTTTTAGCAGCTTGCTATGTTCTACAAAAATGTTTGTTTAGACATTTGCTACAATTTTGCTCAATACATCATAGTTGTATTTCTTCTTGTTTTCATTTTATAGTAAACTTTCAGTTCAATTTACGCCATACTATAGGTCTTACAACATAAAATGGAGCACCTGAAAAAAATATGGCATACCATGACTTGATTCAACACACCTTAGAGTACGTTTAAGGAGAATTTGGGAGAGATGATATTTTTCTATCTTTTTTAAAGCGACTTTCTGTAACATACAGTTTTCAATAAAAACATACATCAGGAGCTCAAATAGAATCAAAACACACAGAAATCATGGCTATCTCTGTTCAGTATATGACAATTACCACGTGTTATCTTAGAAAAACGCTTAATAGGATATATTATTCAATATAAAGGGTGATACGGTCAAAATTTGGTCAAGGGAAAACGCGTGTAAATCGGTGAAATCGTTTATTTAAAAAATCAAATTAAATTTCTTTTTCATGTTCAATTAGTATAAAATTCAGGAAAAATATTCAGTTAGGCTTCCGCTTTTCCAAATCCGAATTGCCGGGCCTTACGCTTGACCCCTGCCATCAGATTTTGTACAGCCACCTTGTCCACCTTCTTCGCCGCAGAAAGCCAGTTTGCCTTGAACTGCTGCGTCCTTAGCAGTTTTTGGTCTTCTTTAGGTTCCGCTTGACAATAGCCCAGTATTTCTCAATTGGGCGGAGCTCTGGCGTGTTGGGAGGGTTCTTGTCCTTGGGAACCACCTGCACGTTGTTTTCGGCGTACCACTCCATGGCCTTTTACCGTAATGGCAAGATGCCAAATCCGGCCAAAACAGTACGGAACAACCATGTTTCTTCAAGAAAGGCAGCAGACGTTTATTCAAACACTCTTTCACGTAAATTTCTTGGTTGACAGTCCCGGAAGCTATGAAAATGCTGCTTTTCAAGCCACAGGTACAGATGGCTTGCCAAACCAGATATTTCTTTGCGAACTTTGACAGTTTCGTGTGCTTGAAAATATCTGCTACCTTTCCCCTTCCTTTTGCCGTATAAAACTCCTGTCCCGGAAGCTGCTTGTAGTCGGCTTTGACGTAGGTTTCGTCGTCCATTACCACGCAGTCAAACTTCGTCAGCATCGTCGTGTACAGCCTCCGGGATCGCGCTTTGGCCGTCGTATTTTGTTTATCATCGCGATAGTCCGGCTCGTTTTTTGGCTCGATGCACGGTTGTAGATGATACACCCAGCTTATTTGCGGCATCTCGGAGAGATAGGTCAAAATCAACGCGGCGTACTACAAAACTGAGGTTTTGGAAAAGGTTGTTGCCCCCAGTCTCCGAAGCCTCTACGGCGATGAGCACTACGTGTTCCAGCAGGACGGTGCACCAGCCCATAAGGCAAATGTGGTTCAAGCCTGGTGTCGGGACAATTTAACCGACTTTCTGGACAAAACTTTGTGGCCTCCCAGCTCCCCGGACTTGAATCCTCTCGACTTTTTTGTTTGGTCCTATATGATGGCGAAGCTGAACGAATACAAGGTCAGCACTTTGGATCATTTCAAGACGGTAATTCTCAAAATCTGGGACGAAATGCCCATGCAGTCCGTGCGTGCCGCCTGCGACGCGTTCGAGAAACGTTTGAAGCTCGTTAAGGAGTACAAAGGGGGGGGTCATTCCAAGAGAAATGTTGTAAACGTTCCTTGTAAACATAGCTTTCAATAACATAAATCCAAAAAATAAAAAAACATGTTTTCATTTTTTTAACAAATTTTGAAAGTGTATCCGAACTTATTGAACACCGTGTAAAGCATCTAAATATCTCGTTTACCAATAACATTCACAGATAAATGAGTCGTTATCGCGTGTCGTTCCATCCTTCTTGATTTCAAATCCCCCGGCTTCTCCGAAGACATAAGGACGGCACCATTCCCGTCGAGCTTCATCGTCTGTATTGTCCTTACCGTGCAAATGCAATTTTTATTGTGACATTTTCTTCTGCAGCAGTAGCGCAGCTCGCCTCAGCTCGAAAGCATACAACTGATGTGGGAGTGTTACGTTGGCCAAGTTAAGCTGATCTGGGGATTTAAATAAAATATTAAACGATATGAATATTGCATTTTCCGCCATAAACGGAGCTGAACAGCAGCCGAGTGTGACTGCTCGGTGTTTCGCTTTGCCTAGGGCAGGAATTGTAAAAGTGATCCATTGTGGGAGTATGGTCCGGAAAAAATCATGACACGGCTTACGGCTTTGTAGATTTGAGTACAATTCTGTACCAACTGATGGTAGCTGTTGGATTTTCCTTGCCTCGGGTACGTGATCCAATTCCGATGTCAGCTTTTCGCTCCGATGTGACAGAAGCGGATTGGGGCTTGTAAAGCATGGCACTCTTTGTGAAAGAAAAAACCGAACCACTCTTAATCCGAGAAATTTTGATAAAGTTTCATCAAGTGGGTGAGTTTCTTGGGGCATCCTGAAAATTGATTCATCATCGTTGCCTCGTCATTAGTTTCCTTAAAAAAAATGCTCTAAGAAACTTCGCTCCAAACCAGTTGAAACTTTTCTCATTAATTAATCACAAAACTTTCTCGTGTTGAAAGATTCGCATCGTCCTTGTTCCCTTCCGGCTAGACTTTTCCCCTTCCAAAAAAAAACAGCTGTAAACATTTCCGCGACGCTACTCGCTCGTCCTTGTTCGCATCGGATTTAATTAAAGCTCTCGTGAATCATCCATCGCCGAAGACACAGAAGCACCCCTTTCACTTCTGTTGACCTTTTTCCGAATCGTCGTCATCGTTAGCTACATCCGACAACGACCAGTTAATACTTCCTTCAACGTTGAGTTTAATTAAAACGTAGCCCCTTTCTTTCACTTTACCACCGATGAAGGAGGGGGAGGGGGTTAGGGAGGATGGTAGTGAAACCTAACCACATTGCCGGCATCACAAACAGAGCAGGTCACCGTTCCGGTCTTCCGATCCAGGTGAACTCCAGCATTGCTTGTTTGCAGATGAATCAATTAAAAAGCTGCCTCAGTTGACGAAGAGACGAGCGTTGCTTCGTCTAATTGACGTTTTCATTGAGGGGTTTTCCTTTCAATTGTATAAAATTTCCCTTCATCCACCATCATCAAACATCGTTGACTACGAATAAATTTGCCCACTTAGCCACTCTAATTGTTTACAATGGGAATAAATTTGAATCGTATGTACTTTACTTCCGGATGCAAATTGGATTATGCGCTCCATTCGGTTGCAGTGGCTTTAAATTAACGCCGAATCCCCTTCCCACAGGATCCAGGTTGGAGGCCGGCTCCAACAGCTGGACTGGTTTTTGCGGCTAACCACAATTGCTGCTGGAAATGAATTATGGAACGTGATTGTTGTGAGCTGTAAAACTGCAGCAGCAGCAGCAGCAGCTGCAATCACACGGAGGTCAATCCGTTTAAAAATTAATTGTCATGCAGATGATTGTGTTTATCGCGTGCCTAAAAAATGGGATTGATTTGAAATTCCATGGAATCAATTGAGCCATTTAGTTCGATTGGAGTTCGCGAGTTGGGGTCAGGATTTTTTTTCTGGGTTAGATTGAAGGGACAAAATGTTTCAGGAACTGGATAACTTATGCAAAGTGGATATTTTGAATTTGTTTCATTGCACCTAAACCCAAACCGATGACTTCAAAATTTTGGAAACACCCCAAAGACCTTTAAATGGGATGCATAATGTAGGCATTCGTTCAAAAATGTTTATCGAAATAATAGAAAATTGTAGCAAGTAAAAGTTGTGAACATGGTGTTATATGCTTCCGTACGAAAATCATTATGAAGAACCACATTTTCAAATTAATGTTGAGTTAGGTTTGCTATCAAACAGATCATATAATCTTAGAGAGGGTACACATCCAAAAGTAGTTAACGGAAAAGGGTTATTAAACATATGAGAAAATCAACAGTTAAACGTTTATTCAGGCGTTCATCAAATTACAAATACACAACTTATTTTGTTTAGACTTTCGGATGTTTTTATAAAGTGTCATCCGACACTAATTTTGCAGCCTTTTGCCAGTGGCGCCTGAAATTTTTCTCATCAATTGCAACGCTATTCGTTTTTCAAAAATTCCTTCTAACCCAAATCCAATACACTTCGATCGGACGGAGTTCTGTCGAATTCGGTGGATGCACTCCTTCGGGACAATGCTTACATTATTAGCAATGTACCAACCTGAGCCAGCTTTCCACAATAGTAAGATACTAGGTCAGCTCAGAACATCACCGAACCGTTATGTTTTCGAATGCATAGCAATAGTCGACAATTTGTCCATTTACTGTGCCAGTTGTGACGAAAATGCTGCTTTTGAGACCACATCCACATATTGCCCGCCATACGAGATATTTCTTTAGGAACTTTGACAATCTGTTTGCTCGAAATGTTCAGCAACATTTCTTCTTTGAACCGATGCACAGTGGGAAAAAAGTGCCCAAAACGCGAAAGAATTATATATCTCAGTTTGGAGTGGAACGATTTCTGTAAATGTTACCTTTACTTGAAGGAAAATGTCTAAGGAATCAAATGGACATGGTCATTGGCTGCACTGAACTGCTTGGGGAGCAAATATTTTCTGTACCTCTAGGCTTTTCAGCCTGGTTAGGATAAATGTTAGGGTAGGCCATATTTTCATTCACATAGCCGTATTGTTGATATTGAGCCAAACCGAACAAAGCAATCTCTGAATAACCCAAAAATATTAGAGGAATCGGGGTAAACTCGACCATATCTTCGTTCACAGAGCTGTGCAGTAAACGAAACTAGTTTCAATCGGTTTCTCAGCATATTTTACAAAGGAATAGCCTTAATTTGTTGATCTTGAGTAACTCCGACCAAAGAAATTTATGACAAACACATAACTTTTAGGGGTATCAAGGTAAAAACAGCCATATCTTTATTCACAGAGCCGTGCGGTGACCAAAGCTAACTCTAGTCGATTTTCCAAAAAAATTTACATGGGACTAACCATATTTTGTTGTTCTTTAATCACATCGAGCAAAGAACATTCTGAAAAACACAACAATATTAGGGGAATCAGGGTAAAATCAGTCACATCTTCGTTCACAGAGCCGTGCGGCCTACTCTAATAGATTTTCCTAGAAATTTTACATAGGACTAGCATCATTTTGTTGATCTTGAGTCACACCGAACAAAGAAATTTCTGAACAACAAGGAAATGTTATAGGAACCAAGGTAAAATGAGCTCATTTGCTCCCCAAGTAGTTCTGTGCGGCCAATGAGACTAAGTCCATTTGATTTCTTGGACATTTTTCTTCAAGTTAAGGTAACATTTACAGAAAGCGTTCCACTCTGAGCAGAGATATAGAACTCGCGTTTCGAGAACATTTTTTCCCACTTTGCGATGTATGAAACTGTAGTCCCGGAATTAGCGTTGCAATATGTTTCGTCGTCCATTACACTGGTTGACTAAAATGCGAAAAAAAAAGTCTTGAGACCCAGAGCATCATGCCCAACTTGATTCCCAAAACCACCGAAAATCGTATGCATGCAGATTTGGATTTTTCTTTAAAAATTGGCTTAAAAATTGAAATTTTGATATTTTTTGAGAACCGCTTAAATAACTGCCTTAGCTTAAATGTACAGGCAGTTTTTTATATTTCTTAGTTTTTAACGAACAACTATGCCGACAAAAGCGTTTCAGTTTGACTTTCTGGAAAAAAAAGTAAAACCGGCAGCATATTTTGTCGAAAAACAGCAAAGAACAATCAAACCCCCAATTAACGCGGCCCCCTTTAAGGAGGATCTCGAGGGTTTGACCTTTTTGGTGTAATCATAGAATATCACGATGGAATATCATAGATGGATCACGATCGCAAATTGAAAGTTATTTTGTTGGGCAAAGTTGTTCAGCAGATCAAGATCTTCAGGATGGTAAACTCAAATGTTCTGAATTATTTCATTACGTGACGCTTGTGTACATGTAAAATAACTGAATAGTCCGAATCTAGGGAGTTGGCGTCTTAGACAAATATTGTGGTTAAGGCCTTTCAAAAAATGTTAATATTTGTTCATAATTCGTCCGCTGCGTGGTGCAAGTGTACATGTGAACTTTTTGTTTTACCTGCATCCTGAGACCTAGATCATTTATGAATTTAATGTCTTCGGGAAATCATGACCTTCCGTGACTTAAAAATTCAGAAAAAAATCTCTCCACGCTGCGCTAGTGAGCATGTAAAATTACTGAATAACGATCTCGAGATCCTTGACATATTGCAAGATGGCGTCTTGGGCAAATATGTTTAAGGGGTCAAGACCTTTTGGTCAAGGCCTTAGTGCGAATGTACATGTGCACTATTTGTATCAGTTGTATTTTGAGACCTAGACCAACTTTGAATTTACTGTTGGAATTTACTGAGTGGGGAGAAGAGCCCGCCATTAAATCAGGCAATGTTATCAACACAACAGAGAGTTAGCGATTCTACTCTCCCCATCAAAATCGCTTAAAAACGGAGTCCTGATGGTCCCTTCCGTAACCATTGCATTAAAATTATGTCGTAAATTAAACAAAAAAGATGGTTAAAATGCAAATAAATTATACGTTACCATCCTATAGACGGAATCGTTTTGTATGGGTACACCTTGAAGCTGCTTTGCGAAGAAGACCATGACTTAATTTAACAGCTGTTCGTTTTACATGTGTTTTCGGCAAAGTAACTTCATGAGCTTCTTTGAAAAACTTCGCTTAAGTTGTCTGCTGAACTTCCCTTTAGTTCTCTGCAGAACTTCCCTCTAGTTCTCTGCAAAAATTCCTTGAAGTTTTCTGGAGAACTTCCCTACAGATTTCTGCAGGTTTTCCCTAAAGTTCTCTGCAAAACTTCCCTGGAGTTTTCTGCAGAACTTCTCTGAAGTTTACTGCAAAACTTTCCTAAAGTCACCTGCAGAACTTCCCCAAAGTTCTTTGGAGAGCTTATATGAAATTCTTTGCAGAACTTTCCTGGAGTTTCTTCGCAGAACTTTAAGTGCCGAACCCGCCGAAGGCTGAAAGGCACTATATTATAGAAAGAAAAGAATTCGCAGAACTTTCCTCAAGTTCTCTGCAGAACTTCCCTGAAGTTTTCTGCAAAACTGTCCTGTGATTTCCTTCAGAACTTTCCTGAAGTTCTCTGAAGGACTTCCCTAAAGTTCTCTGCGGAACTTCTCTGAGGTTCTTTGCGGAACTTCCCAGTAGTTCTTTGCTGAACTTTCCTGGGGTTCTCAGCAAATCATCCCAGAAGTAGGTTTCCTGAAGTTCTCTGAAGAACTTCCATGAAGTTTTCTGTAGAACTGCCATGAAGTGGTTTGATGGACTTTCCCGAAGTTTTATGAAGAACTTCTCTGAAGGACTAACCAAAAGTTGTCAGATGAACGTACCAAATATACCCATATCGGGGCTAGCAGCCACTTATGTGCACTAGTTGTAAACATTCATGGCTTAGTTCACCAGTAGACCAACGCCACGCAGTGAAATAATTATGAACTATGAAATCGACCGTCACGAAGACCATGGCTACCCGAATGAAAACAAAAAAATCATACATGATCTTGATATCAAAATTAAGATATTACACAAAGTTCACATTAAAAATAACTTAATGTTTACAGCCCTGAACTGAGGGTTTTAACCTTTTTCCGCGATGCCATCTTGCAATATGTCAATCATCTTGAGATCCACAGTAAGTTACCTGCACACTAGAGCCACGGAGTGAGATAGTTCTGAACTGTTGAGTCGAACGTCTGCAAGCTCAACATTTTACAACTAACTTTCCTGAAAACAGTCTATAAATTAACATGCATTTTTATACTATCGGAAAGGGCTTTAATAAACCAAAATATTTGTCCAAGACGCCAACTAGCTATGTTTCAATGATCTAAAGATTCAGGTTATGAAGTAATTTTACATGCACTCTAGTGCCCCTTAGTGAGGTAATTCTGATTTTTTCAGTTTATAATCCTAATGGTCTTGATTTACTTAATAACTTTACTGAAGGAAGTAACTTCCTATATACGAAGGATCATGAAATATTATCTGATGAAACAACAGAGGTCAATGCCCATATATCATTCGAGACTACCATCAAGGGAATCCGCTGAGGTATAAAATAAAACTGATTTTATAATTGTTACATGAAACAAATTATTATTTGTTACATAAAACAATTGTTTATAATTGTATGAATACTCATGATAGAAATTGAGAAAATAAACCAACAGATACATAATCAAAAAGCAAAGTTATGCTAAGAGAACCGATTTCAGACAGAATCATTTAGTAATGCTAGCTGAAAATGAGCATGATGTAATTAATAATACACAATTCTTTGGAGCATACCTATCAGATAAATTAAACAGTTCAGAAACAACAAGGACTGAATATAAATAAGCAGTAAAGGGTTGCAAAGTAACGATGGAGCTTATGGAGAAACAAAAATCGCCATGGAGCCACCAATGACTGTGCCTTACATACCTTATTGATCGGATCTATGGAGCAGGAATGGCATTTTACTTGTTGAAACTCCTAGAACCTCGGTACAATAATGATAATAAGATTTGTAGCGGAGCTCTCGGACTTCATCAACAGCTTCCATATTGATGGAAAATGGCAAGGTTCCTCTGGCGAACATAGTAACCGAAAAGCTGATAATCAAAGTCTCGAGGTTGCGACAAAGGAACTCTTGGAATTGGTCTACATGATCTGGCACAACCTGACAGCAAGTCACCGACCTAGGCTGTGGCAGAAAGACATGGGACTCTACTCCTGCCCCAATGTCGACTGACGTATTAAGCAATTGTGTGGAGCAAAGGCAAACTCTGAGGTGGCCAAGGGAACGTTCAATAATTATGTCACGCAAAAAGTGACTTGTTATAACCCCCCCCCCCCTTGTCACGTTTTTTGTATGGATTGTCACGTTTTCCCAAACCCCCCCTCCCCCTTACTGCTTGACATCATTATTGAATCTTCCCTAAGGCTGTCTATGGGGAAGTTGCCTCCACATACGAGGGTCAAGATTTGATATCCACTGACGTTTCATTGATCGGACACGAGGTTGGTTACGGGGTGTTTCGGGAGGCCAGAAGATACTGTGGCCAGTTATCCAGTCTTTGTGGAATCTTCTCAGCTGAGAACTATGCGCTCTTGCAGGCATGCAAGTTGTCGAACGGGACACAAACTGTTGTCTTCTCCAACTCTGCGATTTGCCAATTTACACTTGATTGGGCAAGTCGAACAGCCGAGGCTGTTGGAGGTGCAGCAACAGTTAATCTTCAAGTGAATTGAATTCAATCCGACCAGACAATCGGACATAAATTACTAAACCACTTTCACTGTGCTCACCAGGGCCCAACATCGTCGAAACATTAAAATGAAAATGAATCGCTTTTGTATTCATTTTCCTCCACTTCAGTTAGCTTTCGTGTAGTGAATGAATCTTACTTTCACCGATTCACTCCCAATTCACTGCCTGTCACTCGTGAGTAAGCTAAAATTCATTTGCAATCCAGTCACCGTCGAAAACGTTTCAATTGAAATTCAGGCTTGCTTCAAACGACTTGGTGAACGACCCTAAATCAACTTCTTTGAAATTGTTTTGATTTCAGTTCAGTTCAGCATTTGTTGATGTACACAACGAAACATGCGTGCAAGTGTTGCTAGAAGTATTATCATTTGACAATACACGACTCGCTGTAACTTTTTTGGACAAAAAGCTACCCGAGCTAGCAAGCGCGTATCTGTTTGATACTGTGGCGACTTATTGAAATTGCATTTGTTGCATTTACGCTGGAGCTGTGAACACAACAGGAATCTCGAGAAAGAAACTTAATGTCAGCAATTTCATTTTACATTTTATAAAAATGTTGATTATTGTTTTCGGTGCTACAATTACTTTATCTGATGGCACTGTTTCTAGACTCTTAGATAATAAATTCCTCAGAAATGAATATGAATCCACAAGTATTGCATGAATTTCAATTGGCTTGCTTCATACTAGTTTGACATCGAAGGCTAAAATAAACATGAATGGTCACATAGTCGAAAATGTTTGTTTGAAGATTGTTTTACTGCTGATTAAGAAATGGCTTTCAAAAGAAGATAATGTGTTTCAATTAAGAGGAGTGAATGTTAAGATCATCGGCCCACGACGATTTTCAATTGAAAGTGAAATTGTATGACCCTGCTCACCACACAAGACACAGTACCGAAACGGCTATGTTTAAAATTATTGACAGTTTTTTCTGAACGTTCAAAACTTTGTCACATGAAATGTTAAAAAAAAAAACTAAAGTATTACTCGTCGGACGTTGTATACAATAACAAAATCAAAAAGAAGAGGGTTCCATTCCAATGTACACATCAAAGCAGTGTGCGTACAAACTACCGCTAGAAACTATCACATGCTATCAGTGCACATTACTTTTGCCTGTTGAGGTGGCGGATTCGTCCGTGCCTTGACCTACCCCACAGTGGGATGTTAGGCAATGGTAACGTCCTTGGTTCGAGTACTACTTTACCCACGCGCTTACGCTCAATTTTCAATACTTCTATTCAAATTTCAACCTACCGTATACTGACGAACCTTTCAACACTTTCTCTTCATATCTTTCATTATAGCAAGGCCCCTTCTTCGTTTCCCCTCGTTTGATTAAAAACCAAAGTATGCGTAAATAACGAAATTGTTTTCAATCTTTCATGCACCATACAACAATGTTTGAATCTTTCATAAAACAGACTAGCTTCAGGCGCTATCTGGATCAAATTTACATGAAATATATCATTAATTTCTGCCAAGTCTTTCAATTGAATTATGCACCTGGCAATGGCATCTGCTTCGAGAACAGGCTGTGATCGGTTACTTCAGTGCTTTGATACTTTTATTGGTTCACTCAGCTTGTCATTACCAAATTCGGTTGACCCTTAAAGCATTCTTACTGTTGATATAAATCGGAAATCGGTACCAATATTCAAATGTCTCACTACAGATTTCTTGTGGACGTGCAGAGGATTTTTCGTCTTCCAATGCACTTTATACTTCATTCTTTCCTTATTTTACCTTCATTCTAGAAACTATTTCTATTCCATTGTGGATCATTTGCAGACTTGTGCCTGAAACAGCCGTTCTGTAACAGGTTCCCGTGGGGCCATGAGTGAACATGAGCCAATTTAGAAGAAAACCCTGGCAATATGGGATCAAAATTCATGAAATTTCTCCAGTTGAATATTTCTCAACGTTGTTCGGCCATCTGATGATTTTTCCTTGGACCGGTCATTCCACACAGAAAAAAAAGCGTTCCTGAAAATGAAAATGAAGACGGACCGAATTAGTTCACGTTTTCAAGATTTTTCCCATTAAATGTTATTTCGTTCACGATTACGTGATTCAAATCAAGGTGTATTTTAGCTTGTTGCCGAATTCATGGCTGCAGTTCACGGATATGGGCACGATTTTTTTTTCCGTGCGGAACAAGTTCCCGTTTGGTCTCGAGTGGCCATTAACTTATTCAGAAGGAAACCCTGGCAATATAGGTATCAAAATTCATGAAATTTCTCCAAAAGGCTGTTTCTTAAATTCTGTGGCCATCCTCAGAAAAGGTTCCTGTTGAGCCTTGAGTGGCATGAAGAAAACTAGCCATAAAACAATAAGAAATATCCTACTGAAGAAATGTCATGAATTTTGATAGCCATATTGCCAGGGTTCTTTCTGAACTTGCTCATGGCCACTCGAAGCCCCACGAAAACCTGTTACCGAATGGCCGTTTCGGGGACAAGTCGGCATATGGCCTACAATGGAAACGAAATTGTTTTCAGGAATTCCTTTAATGATGTTGACATCCATTCCCGGAAATTCATTTGATGTTCCCAAATAGTGTTTCCGTACCGGACCACAAACCCAGGAAACCCGAATTCGCGGATGAGTTTAAATGTTTATTGCCAATATGGCCCTGTTCATAAGCCACGTGGACTCATTTTTGAAAATTTCAGACCTCCGCTCCCCCCTCGCAGACTTTTCTCCAAACAATTTTTTGAAATTTAAATTGAGCGTAGACTTTGGTCAACACACCCCCCCCCCCTCCCCAGAAAAGTCTACGTGGTTTATGAATAGCTCCTAAGCGAATGAGTTTTTAAATCTAACGGTGCGAAAAGAATTTGAATTTGGTGGGGCAAAAACTTAAGGTTAAAAAAAATGAAGTTCCCCCTTTGGTCCCCTTACTACCATGCACAAATTTCTGTGCAAATAGTTGGCTTCCAACTATCACTAAGACGTCGCTGAATTTCAGGTTTTGTTTTAAAACAAAATATGAAATTTCGTCTTGTTAAAAGAAAATTACTTCTTTCGGATGGTGATGAAAAAAAGCTGAGACAGATAATTGCTTTTGATAAATTTCCCATGCAAGGTAATCATTTAAGCTTACTTAACGAAAACATGCATGTAGGCATGTTTTTGAGTTCTTTCTTCGTTTTATTTATCAATTCCTCCTCAGTTTTTGCGACAAAATTGTCAAAGTAGATCTTACGCTTCAGGTTGGCCCAGAAATTCTCGATGAGACGCAGCTGGGAGACGTTGGGCGGGTTCACCGACTTGGGTACCACATCGATATTCAGCAGCTCCATCTCCCCCAACGATCGCTTTGAGTAGTAGGCCGACGCCAGTTCCGGCCAGAACACCGCGTCTTTGTTCTTATGGTATTTCTTGAAAAACGACGCAACTTCCGGCAGGCATTTCGTACTATAAATTTCCCCGTTCTCGGCCAGACGGAGCGAAAGAAGAGTGGCTTTGACATACTCTTCTCGATGATTGTCAGCCACAGCAGCACCTTCATGGGGAACTTGGCGTGTGAAATGAACTTCATCTCGGAGCTAACTTCCTTCGTGGGGGAAGTAAAATACGAAGTGCCCTGCCAGTCGTTGCCATCCAGGATGATATAGGTCTAGTCGTCCATCATCACCGCCACGTCAAAGATGATGATGATGATGATGGTCCCGCCACTTACCCCTACAAAGGTTTGAGCTAGACGATTTATCTATTAGATAATTTATTTAAAACAATTCAACCAGTTATGCAAAACCAAATACGAACTGATTGTATCTACAGATATAAACTTCTTCCAAAACTGTTCATTTGCTTTACAGCGATATAATTGTGAAAAGCTATTGATGTCAACCACAAATGTTCGCAAATAAACCCAGCGATCAGAAAATTCTATTACAATTCAAATCACAGAATCCTGTATAAGGACATTATCAAAATACAATCCAATATCCGATCTTGCCCGCTACCGAGTGAGGTTTCAACACTAATGGAACTGCCACCTTAGTTTTGGGCTGACCAAGGATATCCCCAATAAGGGAAATCGAGAATATTTCCAAACCGAAAAATCCTGGACCGGCCCTAGTCAAACTTTTACTTTCAACCACAACAGAATTGACAAAGAATTCTCCGACAATCAGCCAGACAACCCACTACTATTTCATGGCATCTTCTCAAGCATCATAAGTCAATATTTTTTGTAAATTCAAAAAGAAGTCCTTTATACCTGTATACCGCGCGCGAGGCTCAAACTTTTGAAGACTACACAAAAATGAAAACTACTTTAAATTACAATAACAAAATAAAAACTTTAAATCCATCATCATCATCGAGGCGAAAAATGTAGTTTGTTTGTGCCTCATGACAAATATAAAACATTTTACAATAAACCATACAAAAATATCCGTTGTAATAACATCGTCAAGATACAAAATTAGTCAAGAGTAAAAAGTTATCAGAGTAGCTGTTCAAAAGGCAGCTTTGATGTGTGAAATACATTGTCTCTTAAAATCTGCTAATGTTGCTGCACGTTTGATGTGTATAGGCATCGAATTGAAAACATTTATACCTTTAAAAAACAACGAATTTTGTGAAGCTCCGTACAAAAAATATGGTGTTCTAACATCATCCGCGTTTCTAGTGTTATATCTATGAATATCACTTCCTCTTTCAATTCGATTACACAAATATCGAGGCAGCAAACCGTTTATTACTTTAAAATGAATACCATTGTCAAATACACAACTCTCTGCTTCACCGATAGCCACTGTAGGGCATCTAACAAAAAAGAGGAGGAAGTGAATCTGTTACATCTCAAGATCAAACGCATTATCTTATTTTGCAAACGCTGTAATCTCAATATTTGTGTTTGATTAGCTAAAAACAAAATGGAAGGGCAAAATTCAATGTGAGGAGAGATGATAGATTTGTACAATTGTATTTTGCTAGCAATAGTTAAATCGTTTTTTAATCGGCAGAGAATACCGTACTTCTTGGCTATTTTCTTGATGACATCGTCAATGTGAGAGTCAAATTTTAATCTATCATCAATAATCACGCCAAGATATTTAATCTCACGAACGCGATCAATTGTTACATCATCAATTTTAACAGAGACGTCTTCGTTAACTCGATTCCGCGAAATTACCATGAATTTAGTTTTACTTATGTTCAATTTCAACTGTTTGTACTTTAACCATCTACTTAGAGAACGTAAATCTGCATTCAAATGTGAAACGGTCTTCCTCGAGGCTTTTAGCTGCAATGAACAACACGGTATCATCAGCAAAAAGATTAATATCACAAAATCGCAAGACTCGTCGCATGTCATTAATATATAGAATGAATAAAATGGGCCCTAATACACTCCCTTGTGGTACGCCAAGGCTGTTCTCCACAGGGCTCGACACGGAATCATTAAAAGCCGTCCGTTGAGTTCTGTCAGACAAATAGCTTTCGAACCATCTGTATGCAGAACCTGAAAATCCAAAGCGCTTGATTGATTTTAACAACAAGGGCCGAGAAATCGTTTCAAAAGCGCGTTTCAGATAAACAAAAACAGCAACAATCGTATCGTTACGCTCTACATTTTCTTTCCATTTTGCTAAGACTAAATTTAACGCTGTTTCACAAGAATGACCTTTGCGATATCCCGATTGTTCCGGCGCAATCAAATTATTACTATTTAAATACGTTAACAGCTGGCCTTTACAACAAGTTCCAAAATTTTCTCTAAAGTGTGCAACATGTTAATAGGACGAAACTCTTCGGCTTTCATCGTTCCAGTGACTTTTTGAATGGGAATAACTAAAGATTCTTTCCAAACTTGTGGCACGTGCCCAGTTTGCAGCGATTCATTAATAAGGTCCAGCAGGTTGTTTCCGATGACATTAAAGCAATCTTGTACTACTCTTGCAGTTACGTTATCCACTCCAGCCGTTTTGTTCAAAGAAAAGCAAATAGATTTAAGATCCTCTAACGTTATTGGGTGAAAACTTTCAAAACTACAGTTAATATTAATCGGCTGTTTTATTTCGTCTGGCTCATCTACTAAATCAATGGATTGATTGATTGACAAAATACTATTGACGAAATATTCATTAAATCTACATGCAATGGTGTCCTCTGACTGTTCTAATGTGCCATTGAAGGTTATGGATCGCGGTTTGCAATTACTAGGTTTTAACAAAGATTTCAAAATTTTCCATAACTCTTTGCTGTTGTTTTGATGCAAATCAATTTTCCTCTGAATATATTCACAACGAGTTTGTTTAACGCATTGCGAATATTTGTTACGCGCGACTTTGTACCTATTCAAAAAGATATTTCTATTAGTTCTACGCCATTTTTTGTACAGCTTGTCTCTCTTACGTTTGAGACGCAAAAGATCCAAATTGTACCAGCTGTTCGAGTTCTTTACTAACACAAATTTATTTTCAACTAGTTTATTGGTACATATTTTTAATACGTCTGTCAAAACAGCTGATTTCTGATCTAGAGAACCGGTATTTATATGAAAATCCACACTTCTTTCGACAAGTCTTGAAATAGCTTGTTTCGAATATTTTTTCCAACATTTCAATTTCACATAATCACTGTCACCATTAGTATTATCTTCTACGTTAATAATAATGGTTTCATGATCAGTTACTTTCAAGTCAGAGTTTATAACAACACTAACAGAATCAAAATTACAGTACACATGGTCAATCAAAGTTTTACTGTGTCTGAAATACGCGTATATTCATTAACCAATTGTTTTAAATTAAAGAAATCTGCTAATCGTTTCAAATGCTTCGAATTATTAATGTCACAATAATTTATATTAAAATCACCAGCAAGCACGTTTAGTTTACTAGAATCTACAAAAATCTCATACCAGTTTTCCAAAATTTCAATAAAACGCTGGTCACTAGAACTGGGAGAATGATACAATACACCATAATTACCAATCTGCATGCCTCGAACAACTGCAATGCTTAAAAACCAATTGCCGTCACAAACTTCGTTCAATTGAAGCTTGAACTGAACTGATTCTTTAGCATAAATAGCAACGCCGCCAGTGTGTCTAGAATGTGATAAACAAGCAGCCACATTATATCCCGGAATACTATATTGATCAAATGCTTGCATGTCAACTATATGTGTTTCTGATAAAAAGACTAAATTTGGACGTTTTTGCTCTACAATCTGACGCAATTCTACGTAGTTTGTAGACAACCCGGCAATATTGAAGTACAAAATATCGAATTTACTCACATTGCTATTCACCGGGATTCACCGGGAAATTCAGTTGCTGCAGCTGCGTCATTGCTTGCAGCTTCGAAAGTACTGGACGTGACTTTCGCTTGTTGAATGTTCATGTTGGCCAGATACTTTTTCTCTGTTTGACGGTAGAACTGACCTCCCGACCAAGCGCACGCAGCGATGTAGCCACTTTTCCCTCGGTCTTCCTCCTCAGCGTCCTTTGGAGCTTTTTGTCGCTCAGGGACGTCGGCCGGCCGAAACCGAGCTTTCTTTCGATGCTTTGACTGTTATCTATTAGATGCCGGAACATCCGACGTCCAGAAAGTGCCGCACGATGTCCGTTTTCGACGCGGCGGGGTGCCGCTTTTTGAACGTGCACACTTCTGAACGGAGTTGCATCACTGTTTTCGTTATCACGGTTAGAGTTCGACTGATAGAGCTGTCAAATTTCGTCTGCTGACTCATGGGTTACTATGATTGATGCTGCATGAGTTGTTTCGTCAGTGCGGGTGAAGTTAAACCCATGAAAAACTTTGTGTCCATTTTTTTAATGCAAACGTTACATCGAGTACGGCATATAGGTCAGAGATTTCTACTTTGTCGAATTAATGAGCAGATTTCAGGTCGAATTGCAAAAAGGTGGCCTCATTTGAAGAAAATAAGTCTGCGGACTGCAGTCTCATCCACCAAGTTTCTCAAGATTTGAGTCGAAGCAGATCGCGAGAAAACGTAATTTTCAGACGGGTTAAAGAACACTGAGCACCGTTGGGTCAAGGTATCGAGCCAGAAGTTGCTGAAAATAAATCGCCACTACTTCAAAGTTCCTGTTTATCTTTGTGAACTAAGTTCTCATCAGATTGCTGTTTGTATTTCAGTCAATAAGCTCCACAGCCTCCTCAACCGAGACGGAAATCGAACCCCTATCTTCCGGATTGATGTAACCGTACTTCTACGAACTAGACTATTTGAGACAACCGTTTAAATACATTTCATAAATGGGAGAAGCTGCACCAGAACCATTCCCAGTATCCTCCAACCCCCACCCATACAATCACGGCTGAACCGACTGACACGCATAATCGTTTAATGATTGGATTTTCGTTAAATCTGATTTCAATTTCCACCCATCCGCCTCACATGTAACAGCACGACCAATCGAACCGGAAACGTTTAATTGGTTTGATAGCCTATCAGCCAATTTGCGGGGAATTAAATTCAGATTTTGTCGCTTTGACTTCGATCGAAACAAAAGAATCGAATTTCACAATCGTTAAGCAAAAGTCTTTTGTTGCTCGAAGAAAGTGCCTTCCTTCATTTGGATGAAGACGGCCGAGGCAACAGATTACAATTCTTGCAACGTAAATCGTTTTCTAACTGATTTCTGCGAAGTGGAAAATTGAACAAGAAGAGCTTTTAAAAGACAAAGGCACATAATTCATGCATTAATACCATTCGGAATAAGGACTGCACTTTCTTTCGATGGACTTGTTGGACGGTTTCAACCAATGATGGTCCACCATCTGCCGATGTCCCGTCTGTTGTGGCACAACGTCCGTAGCTCCATAGCAAGCAACTGAAGCAATTTTGCTTTTATCAGTCCATCAACGGCTATTATTGCTCTTTTGTGAGGTTCATGCTTCTGCACCATGAATAACTATATTTCTCAGTTGCAACCGAAGTAACTCCAATGGAGCAGCATGGGAAAACTAAGTTCATAACATAGAATGAAGAATGCGCTCCCCATGTTGGGTCAAAACGAGGGAAGCAATCATAGCTAGGGTTACCATTTTTTCGACATAAAACAGAACGACAGTTAAGAGAGATAATTTATCCGGAACAAGTTTAATAGACATTCAAATGGCATTTTGACTACTCGGAAACGTTATGAATAACAGATTGAAGTCATTGTCAATCAAACCTAAAATTCATCAGCGCAAGCAACATCACAATCAAATTTTAGTCATCCGCCAACTCTTTGTCAAATCAATGATCCTAAACATTCAAACATCCCCATCCAAAATGACATAATAAATCTCCATCTTCGCCATTGAACAACCAAAGAAAATCACAGGCAAAAAACTTTCCCTTCATTCCGGCAAAATCAAACACAATTGATTTATCAACCCTCACAGCCAATAGCGGGGCGAACACCCGAAGAAGAAATCCCATCATTCGAAAGCGAGAAATCAAATAAAATTCTTTGACCAAGTGAAATTATGCGGTAATTTATTTGACTTTTTTCACTTTCTAGCAGCCTTTCCTCCCACTCCCACAGCGGAGGGGTCTACATTATGACGAACAAACATTGTCTCCCTTTTTGCATCCCAGCCAAGAAAACGAACCAAAAAAAAAGTGTTTGATAACAAAATTTTCCAACTTTGCGTAATTTGCTCAATTCCATCGCATCCGAGCAACTAACCAGCAAAGTCCTGTTCGGGGTGGCAACCATGTCCTAATGGAAGGTGCGGCAGACGAAGCCATCGCAGGACGAGGATGACAGAAGCCAACGAAAATATGCTGAACTGATTTTCTTTTCTTCGCCCCCAAATGGTCTTTGACTGGAGCTCGATGTCGTCTCGAAGAAAACGGAGGAAAAGTTCGCCCTGTGGGTGATAGGCATTTGCGCGACAAGAGTGGTCAAATGTGGTTTGGCTCGAAGATCGGATACATCGGCCAGGGGGAAAAGTTTATCTGCTACTGGAGGAGCGCACTTATTTGATCTTGTTTGGGAAATAGTCCTGGAGGTTTGGTTTCGAAGTGATTTCCACTTTTTCGATGGTAAATTTGGACAAAAGAAATAGGATTTTGTGGAGACCCAGAGGAGAAGAGAAGCAAGAAATAGAGCTAAGTCTTGAGAGGGACGTGTTTGATAGACTAATAAAATGTGGCCAATTTGCATGGGACGGTTTGGTTAGCGTGTCATGCCATTTGTCTTGTTTCGGTTGAAGATTTGATAAAAAAAATGTATCGAATTAGATCCAAACCAAATCAATCAAATCATAATTCAAACCAAATCTAAATTTGTCAAACCAAACTGAAACTGAAACTGAAACTAAAACTGAAACTGAAATTGAAACTGAAACTGAAACTCAAACTGAAACTGAAACTGAAATTGAAACTGAAACTGAAACTGAAACTGAAACTGAAACTGAAACTGAAACTGAAACTGAAACTGAAACTGAAACTGAAATTGAAACTGAAACTGAAACTGAAACTGAAACTGAAACTGAAACTGAAACTGAAACTGAAACTGAAACTGAAACTGAAACTGAAACTGAAACTGAAACTGAAACTGAAACTGAAACTGAAACTGAAACTGAAACTGAAACTGAAACTGAAACTGAAACTGAAACTGAAACTGAAACTGAAACTGAAACTGAAACTGAAACTAAGACTGAGACTGAAACTGAAACTGAAACTGAAACTGAAACTGAAACTGAAACTGAAACTGAAACTAAAATCAAAATTAAATCGAAATCAGATCAAATCAAAATCAAATCAAAATCAAATCAAAATCAAATCAAAATCAAATCAAAATCAAATCAAAATCAAATCAAAATCAAATCAAAATCAAATCAAAATCAAATCAAAATCAAATCAAAATCAAATCAAAATCAAATCAAAATCAAATCAAAATCAAATCAAAATCAAATCAAAATCAAATCAAAATCAAATCAAAATCAAATCAAAATCAAATCAAAATCAAATCAAAATCAAATCAAATCAAATCAAAATCAAATCAAATAATCAAATCAAAATTGCAAATCAAATCAAATTAAATCAAATTAAATCAATTGCAAATTCAAATTAAATATCAAATTAAATTAAATTAAATTAAATTAAATCAAATTAAAATCAAATTAAAATTAAATTCAAATTAAATCAAAATTAAATTAAAAATTAAATCAAAATTAAATCAAATTAAATTAAATTAAATTAAATTAAATTACAAAATTAAATTAAAAATTAAATTAAAAATTAACAAATTAAAATTAAATTAAAATTAAATTAAAATTAAATTAAAAATTAAATCAAAATTAAATTAAAATTAAATTAAATCAAATTCAAAATTAAATCAAATTCAAATTAAATATTAAATTAAATTAAAATTAAATTAAATTAAATTAAATTAAATTAAAATTAAATTAAATCAAATTAAATCAAATTAAAATTAAATCAAATTAAATTAAATTAAATTAAAATTAAATTAAAATTAAATTAAAATTAAATTAAAATCAAATTAAAATTAAATTAAATTAAATTAAAATTAAATTAAAATCAAATTAAATCAAATTAAATTAAAATTAAATTAAATTAAATTAAATTAAATTCAAATTGCAATTAAATTAAATTAAATTAAATTAAATTAAATTAAATTAAATTAAATTAAAATTAAATTAAATCAAATTAAAATTAAATTAAAATTAAATTAAAATTAAATTAAATTAAATTAAAATTAAATTAAATTAAATTAAATTAAATTAAATTAAATTAAAATTAAATTAAAAATTAAATTAAATTAAATTAAATTCAAATTAAAAATTAAATTAAAATTAAATTAAATTAATTAAATTAAATTAAATCAAATTAAAATTAAATCAAATTAAATTAAATTAAAATTAAATTAAATTAAATTCACAAATTAAATTAAATTAAATTAAATTAAATTAAAATTAAATTAAAATTAAATTAAAATTAAATTAAATTAAATTAAAATCAAATTAAATCAAATTAAAATATCAAATTAAAATCAAATTAAAATTAAATTAAAATTAAATTAAAATTAAATTAAAATTAAATCAAATTAAATTACAATTAAATTAAATCAAATTAGACAAATTAAAATTAAAATTAAATTAAATTAAATTAAAATTAAATTAAAATTAAATTAAAATTAAATTAAATTAAATTAAATTAAATTAAAATTAAATTAAAAATTAAATTAAAAATTAAATTAAATTAAATTAAATTAAATTAAATTAAATTAAATTAAATTAAAATTAAATTAAATCCAAATTAAATTCAAATTAAATTAAAATTAAATTAAAATTAAATTAAAATTAAATTAAATTAAATTAAATTCAAATTAAATTAAATTAAATTAAAATTAAATTAAATTAAATTCAACTAATTAAATTAAATTAAATTAAATTAAATTAAATTAAATTAAATTAAATTAAATTAAATTAAAATTAAATTAAAATTAAATTAAATTAAATTAAAATTAAATTAAAATTAAATTAAAATTAAATTAAATTCAAATTAAAATTAAATTAAATTAAATTAAAATTAAATTAAAATTAAATTAAATTAAATCAAAATCAAATTAAAATTAAATTCAAATAATCAAATCAAAATCAAATCAAATTAAATCAAAATCTAAATCAAATCAATATCAAATAAATCAAATCAAAAATCAGTTCAGAATGCCACGATTCAGACCTCGGATCCAAATTTCAATCTGAATCCTCCGATAGTTATCCTCCGTTCTCACATCCTCTGATCCACGTCCCCGATCCGAATCCTCCGATTCACATTCTACGGTCCACATCATTCTATCCAAATCTTCCAAAGCCAATCCTTCAAACCAAATCCTTAAACCAAAATCCCCCAATATACATCCTCCAAATCAAATTCTCCGATTCTAATTCACCGATCAAAATCTTTCAATCTTCATTCTCCAACTTCAACCCCATCCTCCATTCTGAATCTCCCGATAGAAATTTGTTCAAATTCTCCAATCCAAATCCTCCAATCTTAATCCTCTGATCTTAATCCTCTGATATACATCCTCCAATCCACATCCACCTACCCAAAATCCAAATCTTCCAATCCCAAGACAACCAAATCCTTCAACCTTAATCCTTCAATCCAAATACTTCGATCCTAGTCTTTCGAACCACATCGTTCGGACCACAACCTCCGATCCAAATCCTTCAATTCAAATACCCCAATTCAAGTCCTGCGGTCTTAATGCTTCAATCCACATCATCCGATCAACATCCTTTTTTGCACATCTTCCAATCTACATCCTCCATTTAGATTCCTCCAATCGAAAATCTTCGATCCAAATCCTCGTATACAAATCCTCTTATCTTAATTCTCCAATCATTATCCTACAAACCAAATCCTTCGATGGAAATTCTCCGATCCAAGTCCTTCAATTCCAATTCTCCAATCCAAATCCTCCAATCCAAATTCTCCATTCCGAATCCTTCGATCGAAAATCTCCGATCCACATCCACCAATCAAATTCCTTCGATCCACATCCTCCGGTCCACTTCCTTCGATCCAAATCTTCCAATTCCAATCCTCCAAACCAAATCCATCCTCCATACCATATCTCTCAAACTCATTCGTCCAATCCCAATCCTCCGATCATAATCCTCCTATCAAAATTCCCCGATACAAGTCCTCCAATCCCAATCCTCCAATAAGAATTCTTCCAAATCCTATGATCTCCGTCCTCCAATCCACATCGTCCATTCAGAATTCTCCAATCTTAAATCGTTGATCCACATCTTCCGATAAAAATCTTCTAATTCATGTTCTGTGGTCTTAATCCTTCAATCCACATCTTCCGATCAACATCCTCTGATCAACATCTTCTGATCAACATTTTTTATGTTTGCACATCCTCCAATCTACATCCTCCAGTTACATTCCAATACAAATCCTCTTATCTGATTCCTCCAATCCTAATCCTACAATCCGAATCCTCCGATGAAAATTCTCCGATCTAACTGCTCCTATTCCAACCCTACGATCCAAATCTTCCAATCCAAATGCTTCAATCCAAATCCTGCATTCCGAATCTTTCGATCGAAATTCTCCAATCCACATCCACCGATCCATTCCATCGGTCCACATTCTCTGGTCCACATCCTATACAAATCCTCCAATCCCAATCCTTCAATATAAATCCTCCATTCCAAATCCTCTGATCACTATCTTCCAATCAACATCACCCATTCAGAATCATCCAATCTAAAATAGTCAATCCACGTCCTCCAGTAAAAAATGACCAATCTATATCCTCTGAAACAAATCCACTGATCAAAATCCACCGATCCATTCCTTCGACTAAAATCCTTTGGCACAAATTCTGTAATCTTAATTCTGCAATCCAGATCCACATCCGATCCAGATCCGATCCAGATCCTCCAATTCAAATCTTCCAATCTTCATCCTCCGATCCACGTCCTCCGGACCATATCCTGGAATTGAATAACTCCACTTCAAATTCTCCGATCTTTATCCTCCGATCCACATCCCTTGATCCACATCTTTCGATCCAAATCCTCGAATCCAAATCCTCCGATTCACATCGTCCATTTAGAAGCCTCCAATCTAGAATTGTCGATCTACATCGTCCGATCAAAATCCTCCAATCCAAATACTCAAAACAAAATCCTTATATCCAAATCCTCCGATCTAAATACTTCGATCAAAATCGTCCGATGGAAATCCTTCGGTGCAAATTCTTAGATACAAATCTTGTAATCTAAATTCTCCAATCCACATCTGTCAATTCAAATCCTCCAATCCTAATCCTCCGGTCTTAATCCCCCGATCCACTTCTGATCTTCTGATCCACATCCTCCGATCCACATCCTCCGATCCGCATCCTCCGACCCACATTCTTTTGATACACGTTCTACAATCTATATTCTCCATTTAGAATCCCCCGATCGAAAATCTTTGATCCATATCCTCCGATTCAAATATTCCAAATCCAAATCATCCGATCCACATCCTTAAATCCTGTTATTCAAATCCTCCGATCCACATCCTTTATACACGTCCTCCTATCTACCTTCTCCATTAAGAATCCTCCATTCAGAATCTTCCGATCGAAAGTCTTTGATCCAAATCCTCCGATCCAAATACTCCAATCAAAATGCTACAAACCAAATCCTTCGATCAAAGTCCTTCGTTCAAAATTCCCCGATCTAAATCCTTCGATCCAATTTCTTAGATACAAATCATGTAATCTTAACTCTCCAATCCACATCCATCAATTCAAATCCTCCGATCCACATCTTCCGTTCCACATCTTCCGATCCAAATCCTTCGATTTAAATCCTGCAATTCAAATCCTCTGATCCACATCTTCCGATCTCCGTCTTCCGATCCAAATCCTCCGATCCACATCGTCCATTCAGAGTCCTCCAATCTCAAATTGTCGATCGACATCGTTCGATAAAAGTTCTCCAATCCAAATACTTCGATCAAATCCCCAAAATAAAATTCTCTGACCAAATCCTCTGATCCAAAACCTCTGATCGAAATCCTTCGATCAAAATCTTCCGATCGAAATCCCTCGATTCAAACTCTGAGATAGAAATCCTGTAATCTAAATTCTCTAATCCACATCCTTTAATTCAAATCCTACGATTCACATCTTCCTATCCACATCCTTCAATTTACATCCTGCAATTCATATCCTTTGATCCGCATCTTCCGATCCACATCCTCCGATTCAAATCCTCAGATCTACAGTGTCCATTCAGAGTCCTCCAGTCAAAAATCATCGATCCACATCTTCCAATAATAATCCTCCAATCCAAATACTCCGATCGAAATCCTTCGATCCAAACTCTTAGATACCAATCCTGTAACCTAAATTCTCCAATCCACATCCTCCAATCCAAACCCTCCGATTTACATCCTCCGATCCACATCTTTCAATCCACATCCTCCGATCCAAATCCTCCGATCCACATCGTCCATTCATAGTTCTCCAATCTAATATTTTCGATCGAGATCGTCCGATAACAATCCCCTGATCCAAATCCTCCGGTTGAAATCCTTCGATCAAAATCCTCCGATCGAAATCCCTCGATTCAAACTCTAAGATAGAAATTCTGAAATCTAAATTCTCCAATCCACATCCTCCAATTCAAATCCTCCAATCCAAAGCCACCGATCCACATCTTCCGATCCACATCCTCCGATCCACATCCTTCGATCCACATACTTCGATTTACATCCTGAAATTCAAATCCTCCGATCCACATCTTCCGACCCACATCCTCCGCATCCTCCGATCCAAATCCTCCGATCCAAACGTCCTTTCAGAGTCCTACAATTTAAAATTGTCGATCGAAATCGTCTGGAAAAATTCTTCGTATCCAAATAATCCGATAAAATCCTCCAGTGTCAAATTGTCCTCCAGTCTCAAATTGTTGATTGACATCGTCCGATAAAAGGCCTCCAATCCAAATACTCCGATCGAAATCCTCATAACAAAATCCTCTGACCCAAACCCTCCTATCGAAATCCTTCGGTCCAAACTCTTAGATACAAATCCTGTAATCTAAATTCTCCAATCTACATCCACCAATTCAAATTCTCCGATTCAAATCCTCTAATTCACATCTCCCGACCCACATCCTCCGATCCGCATCCTTCGATTAACATCCTGCAATTCAAATTCTTCGATCCACATTTTCCGTTCCACTTCCTCAGATCCAAATCCTCCGATCCACAATGTTTATTCAGAGTCTTACAATCTAAAATTGTCGATTGACATCGTCCGATAAAAATCTTCGAATCCAAAAACTCCGATCGAAATCCTCAAGACAAAATCCTCTGATCCAAATCCTCGGATCGAAATCTTTTGATCAAAATCCTTCGATCCAAACTCTTAGATACAAATCCTATAATCTTAATTCTTCAATTTACATCCTCCAGTTCAAATCCTCCGATTCACATCTTCCGATCCACATCCTCCTATCCACAACCTCTGATCCACATCTTCCGAGCCACATCCTCCGATCCACATCCTTCGATTTACATCATGCAATTCAAATCCTCCGATTCACATCATCCGATCCACATCGTCCATTTAGAATCCTTCAATCTAAAATCGTCGATCCACATCCTCCGATAGCGATTGAAACAAATTTCAGTTTCAAACAAGTTACTGAAACAACGTGGGACGAAGGGCACCATCTTATGATATCCCATATTATGCAATGCTATGTCAGTGATAAGTGATCAAGCAAAGCTCTTTAGATTGAGTCACATAGCTAGCCAGGAAAGTCGTGCGTTCGTATCTTCGGCAGACATCTTTCCTGGTGTAGTTTCAAGTTGCAGGACAACCAAGTTTTGAGTTGTCCTGGAAATCCACTTTTGCCAATTTAAATCCTTCGAAACAAATTCTCCGGCCCACATCCTGCAATAAAAATCCACCAAAACCAAAAGAATCAATTCTCGTGGTGTGGTCTCTCGCTGTAATCTTTAGACGAATGTTATTCGATTGAACATGTCAAACGCTATTCAATTCCTCATACATTTAGGCAAATACACTAAGGTTTTTTTATACAACACGGTATGTTTTCGGTGATAACTCCAGAACGGAAGAACTTATCGACCTGATTCGAATCACTTTTTACGTTTTGGGCGTAAAGTAATCATTTGGCAGTTTTTCAAAAAATTCATAATCTTTGGTATAGATACTCAAAATTTTGAAAACTGCATTGCATGGAAAGCTAACGCATACAAACAAAATCGAAGCAATATAAAATGTTGAGCCAGTGAATTTATCAACTCTATTTAGCCTTTGTTTACTCGGTTCCATACAAAAAGTGGAACGTATCCCTCGTGCATCGGTAAACAGAGTGCACACAATAGATCGCTAGAATAACTATACAAGCCACAGTGGTACATGAGCGTCTTCCAACCGGACATTTTTGCCTGTTGAAGTGGCGGACTTAGTCCGTGCTTCGACCTACCCCGCAGTGGGATGTTAGGCAAAAATGTCGTTGGTTCGAGTACCACTGTACACATGCCCTTTTCGCTCAATTTTCCTAAAACATCTGTTATATTTCCAAGCCTGCCGCACACTAGCGGAACTATCAAAACTTGCTCTTCATATCTTTCATTCTAGCCAAAAACATTGTTGTTCACTCTTGGTGCCTCATGGTGATGAGCGAACATCTCCTTCTACATCAAGTTTTACACGATGTTGTTCTTTTACGCTCCTAAACTTTCTTTGTTACATGTGTTCATATAGCCTAATGGGTAAGTCCCTGGACCCATAACCTCAAAGTTCAAGGTTCGAAACCAGGTTGCTCCATTTTTTTATTTTCTCAACATCACTATATTTCGTAAGACAAATTTATTAAATTCATTATCATTCCTTATAGCAAATAATCAGAAGGAAATCTTTTGAATATCGAAAGTTTATTTCGCTGAGTGTACTTTTGATGTTAAAAAGTTTAAAAAACCGGCGCTGACTGAAACTGATAACTGATTTCCAATAATCCAATCGTGTGAGAGCTGCAGAAACCCAAAAAAAAATTAATTGAAGAACCGTCTCTCTTCTCGTGGAATCTCACCTGCTTCCCCGAATAATTTACATATGTTGTTGGTCCAGCTACAACCCCCCGAAAAAAAACCCTCATTCCTGTCAAAAGCCCTTTAGCCACTCTCAGCCCGCTGCTAGTCGTAAACCATAAAAGACCCATTCTTTTGTTCCGTTCGCGCCGGTAATTCTCTCCAATCCACACATAGCGCGTTTGTGTCTATCTGACTCAGGAACAAGTCAAACATGAAAAGGATAAAAAAGGTTCCATGCAAATGTAGGTTGAAGGTGGTGGTATGTGTGTGTGTGTGTATGTGTGTATGTGTGCCCGTTCATTGTCGGCTGTGGTGAAATAAAACAAAAATCATCCCATTTCAAACGACACTGCCGTAAAACGAGTGGTTGGCGATGACTAAAATTACACAAAAGTAGCATGTAATCCGATGTTTGGTGATGGAGAATCCGAAAACCACAGGACCGGACCGCATTGACAAAAGAGTCGAATGGATTTTTTTTCGGAGCCACTTTTTTGAAACTGTAGATCCGATTGTCGGGAATGCAAACTGCAAGGCTCTATCCGGATTATCAGCTACGCAAGCTGAGAGGATTGCTTTTAATCTGATCGATAAAAAATCGCCGGTGATGATAATGATGAAATATGATGCTCCTTTTTCCATTCCACAGAATGAAACAATCGAAAATCGTCCCGCATCAAACTGGAAAAGCACGCCAACTGACACATGCCAGTCCAATATTGCCCATGAAATATCCTAATCCCCCGAGAAAAAAAAACATCTTGCTAAAAGAAATCCCCATGAGACATTGATTTTCGGACAAAATTGGGGTCAAGCGTGTAGCTTCCCAAATCCATCCAAATTCACCTCGTTCCTTCGCCCTATTATTGGAAGTGGTTTATCAGAAAATTGCCTTTTCTCCCGTTTGAGTATTTCAAATACCGACAGCGAAGATTGGGCCACTTTTATCCGACGGTGTCAATTTTGATTGAAAGGTTTAATAAGCGTGTGTTCCGAGGCATTTTGGTTACTGGCTGTCGAATGGACACGGTAGCTGGGGCTATTTGGTATGGATGACGAGAATACTCGATGAAGGCCTATGGGCTTTTATAATTTAGGATCGAAGCGTGGCACAGTGGGCTTTTGATGAAAAAAGTCAATTTATCCAATCAGTTTTCACTAAACTTTTTCTTTCTTTTAATTTAACTATGTTTGTATCACTCTCGTTGCTATAGATACGTATTTCGTAAGCCACAAGCAGGGTTGCCACATGCACAGATGTATCTAGATTGGCACAGATTTTTCTCATTTTTTTCATACAGATATCTGTATGTAAAGATTACAGATTTTTGAGAAAAACCAAGATTTTTAAGATTTTTTGGAATTTTTTTCAATATCTTCAAATTTGAAATATGAGTACAGTTCAGGATCCAAATTTTTATCAATACAACTTTCAGTGTTCTGTTTTAGGCCTAAGAAGCAAAATAAAACAATTTAGACTGACACTACAGTGACAGATGACAGCATGACAGTCAGTTTGTGAATGTGCCCCTAAATGATTTCTCCATAAGTTTTTTGAGATAATTTTTGTGGAAAATTTTATAGAATTACTTAGAAAATTTCAAAGAAGTTTCTCAGACATTCCTTAAGATATTCCTTCTGGCGTTTCTATAGGTGTTCTTCAGAAGTTTGTTGGCATTTCTCGAGGAATTCTCTCAAGAGTTTCTTCTGGAATTTCATCAGCAGTTTTTCAAAACTTTCTTGTGATGAACTATTTGGAGGTTTCCGTGATCTTGTTTTGTGATTTTGAAGGAATCCCTGGAGGACACCTGAAAGAACAACACAAAAACTATACGGTTATTCTTGAAGTAATTCTTGGAGAAAATCCTGATATGTTGGAGATATCTTAGAAGAATTTTTTGCATGAATTCCATAATCTCATATATTTAATTTTTAACTTTGGAAAAATTCCGCAATGGTTTTTTGTAGCATTATTTTTGAAGTTTTGTCTAGGATGTCTGCAAGAGTTCTTACATATAGTTCTCCAGATCGTATTTTTCCAGGTATTCCGCTGGAGAAGTATTTGTTTCATAGTTCCCCAAGATATCTTCGCTTCACAAATTCCAGCAGAATTTGTTGCAGTGATTTCTACAAAAATACTGTTAAATTTAGAAGTATGTTTATGCATTTATGCAAAGGAATTTTGGCAAGACCATTTGCTATCTTTGATATAATCTTGCAGTGCAAAACCCTATGTATATTTTGCGCAATTGTTAACTAGTGCCAGATCGACGGTACCTGTTACAAAAAAGGCTTGTGGGCTTTGGATCAGATGGAGCATCAGTTATAGTAGGTTCTGACCGATTTGTCAAAAAACTGCTGAAAAGTGGCTGTCCTAGTTATCTAGTGTACTAGCTCCTTGTGCACGCAACGTATGCGAAAAACTGCCATTGTACCTGGAATAAATGATGCAATTTATCTGCAGTAACTTGTCCTGCAGTGTCGAATGATCCAAGAAATTCCAGATCACTTTTCTTTAAGCTACGTATTGTCACTTATCAACAAAGCGAATTGTATCTTCCAGCCAAAAGCTACGGAATTCTTGAACATGTGTAATTAGCTGAAGTCTCGCAGATGGTGCTCCTTGCCAGTTTTTGTGAGGATGACGGATTTCGGAGTTTTCGATTTCGAGAAACATCTTCGTTAGAAGTCGGAAATGTATATGAGGGTAGCTGTAGTAGAAATGTTTAGATCCGAAGCTCTCTATGATACCAGAGAGGAGGTGTTTTACTCGATCTTCTGTGGTTTTGATACCTATTTGATTACCTATTTGAAGCTGCGCGCTTTGAAGAAGTTCAATTCGATTACTGAACAATATGTATCCGAACTTCTTTGAAAGCGGTGAGGAACAAGCCATTAAAAATGAATTTAGTGAGCTGAGGATGGTAGACTTCTGCAAGGACAACGAGGTTGAAGAATCAGAAGACTTCGCAACTTGTTGAAGGAAACGTCTGTATTTCAAACGAGAAGATTGGGAACTATCTTTTCACTTGCTAAGACAGTTCATTGTGAACTTTTTACTTATTCCGCATTCTTTTGCAGAAGAGGAGCGAGTTCTCTCGCAATCCGGAATCGCCTGAATACGGATATCATGAATGTCAAAGGAGGAACAGAGGAGTTTATCAGTCAATATTAACATTGCAACTAAATTCTAAATTCAACAAATTAATGTACACGCATCATAAAAATGAATGATTACCTAGAGATGAAAAGAAAATTTGTATTTTCCATTTAATTCTAACTACCTTTGCTTATCTTGACAGATACGCGTATTTCGTCTACAATGTGCAGACTTCTTCAGTGTCTCGTACTAACAACTAATTTTTCTTCTCATCTCTTATAGGTATTCCACTTAACAGCTCAAACTCTCTAGGATTCAATGATTGATTGTTAATTCCGTTTCCATTTTGTTCACCACCCTGGAATTTTTAGTAATCAAAATAAAAACATCTCTTGATTCATTATCATGTCAATACTGACCTGTCAGATAGGTTGAAGTGCAATGATCGATTTCCGCCGAGAGCATGAATCCCTCGAATACGGTTCTGTTTTCCTTTTACAACATAAAAATTGAATTTAAGATTTTTACCAAGATTTTTTGCAGTTAAACGCAGATAAACAAGATTTTTTTGGCAAAAATTAAAGAAGGGAACGAAAAATAATGTGGCAACCCTGGCCACAAGTAAGACTTCTCGAAAAAGTTCACAAAAGTTCAACTCAGTGGACGCAGTGATTCTACGCCCCAACAAAAAAAAAGACTTCTCGATTCAATACAAAACCAAACACTGAAGAAGCCTGCAGGTAGCAGACGAACTATGTATCTGTACAAACGTAGTGGAAGTGAAAGGAAATGAAGGAAAAGTGAAGTAAAGTACTCCTCAATTATAAGGCTTTGCATGATTGTGTAGATATTCACTATGCATATATTCCGTACAAGTGTTAGTGTCAGCTTATAGACCGTTCCTAAAAGAAAGGACACACCTTCAGTTCGTTAAAAAAAAATGTGTATTTTTATTCATGTCAACTTATATTTTTACATATGGCTTATCATCACTGTTTACTACATCTATCATATCAAGAGTTGATCGATGATCTTCTAAAACCATATATGGTATTTTCGCAATGATTTCAAGTGTTTATGCACTTTTCGGCCGTTCTCAGCGTGGGTCGTCTTCAACGCTTGTACGGCTAAACTCTAAACCCCATCGGTGAACGGTTGAAAATGAAGGAGAAGACTACTTTAATACCCACTGCTAAAAAATACACACACGTCAACTTCCCACCCGTGCCTTAAGCTCTGGACCCTCCCCGGAACGACCTTTCGGTATTACTTCAGGGAGGGGGTTGTTGTGCTTGCTTGTTAAGCAACCACTATGTTAAACTACTTAGGGCTTTAGTAGTTAGGTGGTCCCGGCGACCTGCCGTTGGTTCTTTCACCATTTTTGTTGGAGATCGAGGGCAATCTGATGTCCCAGTCCTGGCACATCCTCGGAAACAAATTTTCCGGAGTCGTGTCGTGACCGCTTACGGCAATCATATCGGATCTCACGCCGTTGAAGCGAGGGCATGCGAAGAACACATGTTCCGCAGTTTCCTCGACTCCCGCGCATTTGCTGCATGCGAAGGACTGTACATGCCCATATTTATGCAGGTATTGTCTGTAACAGCCGTGGTCAGATAATATCTGCGTTAAGTGGAAGTTCACTTCACCGTGTCGCCTACCGACCCTCCTGGTTAATTCTGGGATTAGTCGGTGGGTCCACCGACTTTTGGTGGAGTTGTTCCATTCACTTTGCCACTTAACCATAGATGCGATTCTAGTCGTCTTCCGAATACCTCTTGTTCCATGTTGTTCGAAGCACTCTACGTCCTCTTTTATGACCATGCCTATTGGCATCATCCCCGCTAGGATGCAGACCGCGTCGCGTGATACCGTTTGGTAAGCACTAACCACTCTTAGGCACATGAGCCTGTGCGTACTCTCTAGCTTACTTACGTAGCTCTTGGTACTCAAGGCGGTGATCCATGTCGGCGCGCTATACCTTACTATGGACAGGGTGACACTGGGCAGGAGTTTACGCCTCCTCCCTTGCACCGCCGAGCTATTCGACATCATGCGGGATAATGCCGATATAGGCATTGAGGCTTTCTTGCGGACGTAATCGACGTGACTGACAAAGGACAGCTTATCGTCGATCATGACCCCAAGATACCTTAAAAATCCTCTTCGATTCAATTATGCAGTTATCTGCACTGATCGTCGCATGTTGCTCCGATTGCATATTATTCACCACCGTGACCTCAGTCTTATGGTGGGCTAGCTCCAATTGCCTGGAGCTCATCCATCTCTCCACAATGCCAATGGAGTGTGAGGCCGTTAACTCGACCTCTTCGATGGATTCACCAAATATCTCCAGGGTGATGTCGTCTACGAACCCAATTATCTTCACCCCGCTCGGGACCTCAAGCCGCAGTACCTTGTCGTACATCGTGTGCCATAACACCGAACCCAGGATCGAACCTTGTGGGACGCCTGCGTAGCTGTACAGCTAGTACGTATGTTTCTGGCACATGACTTCTCTGGAATCTTGTACAGGCACCAGGAACCTGTAAGTAGCATTCGCGAGCAATCTATGTGCATTGAACGCATTTCTCACGTCAAGGGTGATCTGCACAGCACAAGTCGCGCGATTGCCGCTCGCAATTGGTACGCATGGCAAGTTGACTGTGATTGTTAGACATACCGTCTATACCCTCCGTGTACGTTGTCAGCCTGTTGAGGATTATCCACTCGAGCACCTTACCTGCTGTATCTAACAGCCATATAGGTTAATATGCCGATGGATCTCCTGGTGGCTCTGTCTTTGGTAGCAACACTAGGGTCTGAATTTTCTAGGCATCCGGAAAGACACCCTCGTTCAAACACCTTTGCATCATCACCCTGAACATTTCGGGATCCAGCAAGATAGCCGTCTTGATGGCCAGGTTCAGAATACCATCCGGTCCCGGTGCTTTGTGCATCTTTAGCGACTTTGCTATCGCAATAAGTTCGCCATTCGTCACCGTCGCCTCGTCGCCGGTCTCCGTTGTGCCGTTATCAATGCCCACGTGGTTACGAATGTTCAGCTGGGTCTCCATCCCTGCATAGCTATGACACGTTATGGTCTGGGATACTGGAACGCTGGTCATGGGACAAATCAACGGCGGCGAGGGGCCAGGAAATCGGGTGAGTCCCACAACGATAACCTGCAGCAGCTCTGGTAAACGCCGTTCCTCTGGTTTTGGCCATTACTAGTCGATAGGCGTCAGTCCACTGGTTTGTATTGGCCTTCTGACACAGGCCCTCAAAGTAGGCTCGCTTGCTGGCCTTTATCTCCCTCTTTAGCGTGGCCTTCGCGGCGACTAGCGGCGTCGGACCGCGTTCTCTGAATCCTCCGTCTTACGTGGAGGCATATTCTTCAGAGGTTGCCGATCGACTCCGTCCACCAATACATCGGTCATCTTTCATTCCTCGGTTTGACTCTGTAAGTGACATAACGAGTCGTTCACAGCAAGGTTCGTAGGTTTCGCTTAGGTTTCGTTCTCAAGCGCCTTTTAAAATGTCTCTACCTCAAAGTAGGGCGTCCTCCATCTGCGGGCGAATGAAGTGGATGCTCCTTCCGGACGCTTCCTAGTATTGTGGACGATACAATAACGTATCGCCAAGTGGTCACTATGGGTGTAGCCATCACCCACCATCCAGCAGCTCAGGACTGCTGAAGGTTATATCGATTATCGATTCCGCTCCGTTTCTGTGGTAGACACTCTTGGTACCTACGTTGTACTCATTGCCTTCAAAAGTATCTGGCCCTTGGAATTGGTAAAATGGCTCCCCCACTCCAGGGCCCAAACGTAGAGTCGCCCACTATTACCAACGGGTTTGGTCCAGTTCGCTCAGTTGTCATCCGGTCGAGCATATTGGAAAACTGTTCAATCGGCGGTGCAAAGCAGCTGCAGAAGAACACTCCGTTCACTTTTACCACCGCGAAGTCTTCGTTTGTTGTAGACACAACCTCCTGAACCGGGTACTTGCCCGTCGTCCATAATGTTACCATATTGGACCTGTCTGCAACCCAGTTGCCGTTGCCGGCTGGGATGCGGTATGGGTCGGATATTATAGCGAATTGTCTGACACAGCAGTTGCTGGGCGGCCTCACGATGGTTCAGGTTTAGTTGGGTTACCTGCATTACATTTGGCTCGTTGAAATACCCTTAGCGGCCGGACACTTGCCTCCAATGACATGATTATTAACCGGTTTCCCGGCACATATCATATCTTTGTAGTCCCGCGGTTTGTGGCTTGTGCTGCCACACCTTCTGCACATGTTACTCTTATCTGGGCCTTTGCATTCCCAGGACATGTGTCCGCTCTCTAGCATCTGAAGCGTGCCTTTGGCTGCCGCTACCCTCATTGTTGCCACCGAGTGGATACTTCCGCAACCTATTTCTGCGACGGCAACCTCAACCTTGCACTGTTCCGTCAGTGCGGTGGAGATCTCGTCTACCTCGGTGATCTCATCCTGGTTTTTACATTGGTTCGGCACCTGTGAGACGAGGACGCGTACGTCCACACCCTTACCGAAGGTCGGTTTTGCCAGGTCTCTGTTAGCTGGGCTCTTTGGCTCTGTCGTCTTCTTTAGCTCCAGTATCATCTCGCCGGTGCGGGTACAGCGTATATTCCGCACATCGGTGCCTAGGCCCCCCAGTTTAGCCTCCCCGCGCATCGCTTTCAAGACCTCGGAGTACTTCGACGCCTCGGTCTTGACGATGACGGCCTCTCCGCGGTTACGCTTCCCCTGTCGCCCGTCATTATCTCTTTAGCTTCTATTTTAATTTTTCTTCCAGACCTGTAGCTATCCTTGCTACGCTTGGGGTCGTCGCTCGTCCTCTTCTTCGCACTGACATCTGCCTCGGAACTTGAGATAGAACTCGAGCTGGACGTCGTGCCTTTAGCGCTGGGCTTGGCACCGGGTCCTCTCTCTTTACGGCTAGCCGGAGCTGGGTCCACCCTCTGATCCACCGCCAAGTTTGCTTAGGTTTTTGGTTCGACAGGAGCGTTAGTCATTATCCGCTTTTAAGAAGTGCCGGGAACTGCCTGGCCCTCTTCCAACTGCGTGTGTTTCGTGGCTGTTTCCCTCACCCTTTACGTGGCTGCTAGCCGAACCAAGTTTTTGGCACTTTGCTCGGCTAAGAGCTTGGCTTCCAACTCTTCCCTCTTGTTGCATGCAGCCTGCGCTGTCATGCGTAGCCTAAGGACGCTAAGTTTCAAGTCCTTAGCTATGTTGTTGCGTAATGACGTAAAGTCAATAACTACATCTAACTGCTGGGACACCTCCACTATTTTAGGAAGCTTTTCCCGCATCCTATCCATGACCCTGATGAGTCCTGGCTCATACATGGCCATGCCCAACTAGGTTGCACCTGCTTCCGATGCCGTGGCACTTCCACAAGTGTCGGACACGCCAGACCCAACCGTTTTCCGTGGGTGTTGTGCTTGCATGATACCGATTTTACATTTTGCTCATAAATAATATCATTGTTATTTTGTTTTTAATTCTGTTTGACAAGTAGGTTATTAATGCAGTAATTATTATTATAACTTATGCAAAGGTCCAATGAACATTTCTTAAATAACTCTTGATTAGGGCCTGCCAAATTTTAGCTCATCTGATTCATGTGATTTTGCTTGTCGTTTATTTCGATTCATGTGATTTTGGTTTTTCATTATTTTGACTTTCTAATTATAACTAGCTGAACCCGGTGCGAGCCTTGCAACGCATGCAACTAAATAAATGAAAAATAAATAAATCTGGCGCGTTTATGGTTCTGATTGAATCTGGTTAGAATATTTTCGTTTGCTTGTGTGTGTTATTTATGCAAAAATAAGGTTTGTGTTATTAATTCAACCCTTGGACCGGTTGTTTCTACCGGTTTTGCTTTCTGCGTAGAAACATTTGAAAGAAAAACGCTATCCTGTCAGTTTGTACGTAATTTTCTCTTGCATAACCTTCATAACCTTAACTTCTTGTTCATAATGTAGCACTGAGAGTAACTCAACTAATTCTTGATTAAAAAGGAGTTTAAACTTCTATCAAAATATGCTTCTTACCCGAGAAATACACATTTTGTGTTTTAGTTGCATTTATAATTCTCATGTTTGGTTCAAATGTCTGTTTGATTGGTTTGATAGCCCACCTTCCCCCTCTCCAGAGAGAAGGCGTCTCGAACTACCCAAGGAAAAAAATCCTGCCCAAAAACCCCCACATGCCAAAGTTGGTTCCATTTGCAGAACTCCAATTCCAAGAACTCGAGCTTTGCAGAAATTTCCTCCACTTCCAGGCGAGGAAGGAGCTTCGAACCATCATAAGAACCTTCTCCGGCCTCAACAACCCCTACATATAAGTTTTCATAACAGTAGGTATGATTTTGTGGTTGTAGGTTGGCATTTGTGTCTAATTTTCATGAGAGCCCACCCCTTCCAGAGAGGAAAGGAGTCTTAAACCTCCATAGAAACATTTTTTGGTTCCGAAAACCCCCACATCCCAAATTTGTTTCCATTTGCTTAATTAGTTCTCGAGTTATGCAGAAATTTGTGTTTTATTGGTGTGGGAGCACCCCTTCCAGATACGGGAGGGGTCTCAAACCATCATAAGAACCTTCCCCAACTCCAAAAATCCCTGCATAAAAATAGTCATACCTGCTGGGATAATACTCATGTTTGGCTCAAAGTCGTGTTTCATTTGTATGAAAGTCCCTTCTTCCAAAGAGGAGGCCCGAATAAAAAAAATCTGATAGATTTATAATTGAATGTATTGTAACCATACAATAGAACCTATAATATGTAAAATTAATATAATTGTTCACAACGATAAGATGACAATAGGAGTTATTGTTACCAAAATAGAATCTAATGTAAACTGAGACATCGACAATAGAAAAGGGGGGTTGTTATGTATCTTAACTATAGAAAAAATCATAATTTTCCGAACAAATTTGAACGAATTACTATTAATTGTATTGTTTCACAATTGTTGAAAATCCAAGCAAATAGAGTGAATTGTAGATCTGTTGTAATGACAATATGCATTTTTCCTTTATCTTATTCATGAACAATAAGATTCATGGTCAGAAATAGATTTAAATGTTATTTTCTATTAATGTATTGTAAATGTGTGGTTATTTTTATCCGGGGGGGGGTCTCAAACCACCGTAGAAACATTTCTTGCCTAGAAAAACCTCCACATGCCATCGTTGGTTCCATTCGTTTGATTAGTTCTTGAGTTATGCAGAAAATAGTTTTTCATTTACATGGGAGTCCCCCTTTCTAAAGGCATGAGGGGTGTTGAACTATCATAAGATCCTTTCCCGGACCCAAAAACCCCTGTATACAAATTTGCATAGCGGTAGAGATAGTTCTCATGTTTGGTTTAAATTTGTGTTTCGTATGTATGGGAGCCCCACTTTCCAGAGTGAGGAGAGGTCTCAAATTACCATAAAAACATTTCTTGCCTTCAAAAACTCCCCCGTACCAATTTTGGTTACATTTGCTTGATTAGTTCTCGAGTTATGCAGGAATTTGTTTTTCATTTGCTTGGGATCCCCCCTTGCTAGAGGCGGGAGTGGTCTCGAACTATCATTAGATCCTTTCCCGGACCCAAAAACCACTGAATACAAATTTTCAAAGCAGTAGGCATAGTTCTCATGTTTAGTTGATATTTGTGTTTCATTTGTATGAGAGCCCCCCTTTTTAGAGGGAGGAGGGGCTTTGAACCACAATAAAAACATTTAATGCCAAAAACTCTTCCATTCTAAATTTGGTTCCATTTGCTTCCAGTTCCAGTTCCCGAGTAATGCAGAAATTTGTGTTTCATTTGTATTGAAGCCCCTCCTACTCTCTTCCAGAAGGCGAAGGAGTCCAAACCACCTTAGAAACATTTATCTTCTTCAGAAACCTCCACATGCCAAATTTAGTTCCATTTGCTTTATTAATTCTCGAGTTATGCAGAAATTTGTGTTCCTTTGTTTGAGAGACCCCCCCCTCCTCCCTCCTTAAATGGCGGAAGAGTCTCAAATCACCATAGAAACATTTCTCTCCTTCAAAAACTTCCACATGCCAAATTTGGTTCCATTTCCCTGATTAGTTCTCGAGTTATGCAAGGATTTGCGTTTCATTTGTATGGTATCTCCCCCTTTCAGAAAGGGGAGGGGTCTCAAATCAACATAGAACCATTTTTTGTCTTCAAAAACCACCGCATACTAAATTTGGTTCCATTTGCTTGATTAGTTCTCGAGTCATGCAGAATATTGTATTTCATTTGTATCGGAGCCCCTCCCCCCCTTTAGAATGAGGAGGGGTCTCAAACCAACATAGAAACATTTTTGTCTTCAAAAACCCCCACATGCTAAATTTCGTTCCATTTGCTTGATTAGTTCCCGAGTTATGCAAAATCTTGTGTTTTATTTGTATGTGAGCCCCCCCTTTTATGCCGGGAGGGTTCTCAAGCTACCATAGAAACTTTTCTTGCGTTCATAAACTCACACATGCTAAATTTGGTCTCTTCTGCTTGATTAGTTCTTGAGTTATGTCGAAATGAGTGTTTCATTTGTATGGGAGCCCCCCTTTCCAGTGAAGGGAGGGGTCTCATACTATAATAAGAACCTTCCCCGGCCCCAAAAACCCCTGCATACAAAATTTCACGCCGATCGGTTCAGTAGTTTTCGAGTCTATTAGGGTCAGACAGACAGACAGACAGACAGAAATTCATTTTTATATATATAGACCAGCTGAACCCGGTGCGTGCGCTGCTACGCTTGCAACTAAATGAAAAAAAAAATGAGTTGTTTTTTGAAAAAGCAGGGGTTCAAACTTTTATCAAAACATGCTTCTTATCCGAGAAATACACGTTTTGTGTTTAAATAACCTGGATGATTCTGATTTTTGGTAGAAGTTTGTGTTTCATTTGTATGGGAATCCTCCCTTCCAAAGGGGGGTGGTTTCTCAAAACACCATTCAATCATTGCCTTCAAAACCCCCCACATGCCAAATTTGGTTCCATTTGCTTGATTAGTTCTCGAGTTATACACAAATTTGAGTTTCATTTGTATGAAAGCACCCTCTCTCTTTCAGAAAGAGGAGGGGTCTTGAACCACCATAGAAACCTTCTTGCCTTCAAAATTCCTCACATGGCAAATTTGATTCGATTTACTTGATTAGTTCTCGAGTTATGAACAAACTTGTGTCTCATTTATATGAGAGCCCCCCTTCCTGAGAAAATATGTGTCTCAAACAATCATAAGAACCTTCCCCAGCCCCAAAACCCCTTCATACAAATTTTCACGTTGCACTATGGTCCGAATGGACGAATTTCACGACAAAAATCGATAACTCAAAAACCATTAACTTTAGACAGATGGTGTCTTCGGAAGATTTGATTTTTTAAATAAGATCTATCTTTTGGTTTGGGTTGTGACTAGGGTGGTCCTCTAATGTTCATTATAAAAATTTCAACTTTTTTTTCTTATGGTTTAAAGGATTTTTTGCTTAAACAGAATTGTAGATATTTTAGTTTAATGAAGCTTTGGTGAAGAAATTTTAATTCTATCTCAACTACGTATCGTTTTATAACAGTTTTTCTAACTTTCCTCAAAGTGGGACTTGAAAAAACAGTTTTTTAGCTGTAACTTTTTTGTTTCAATTTGAATTTGAAAACTCTGCATAGATGACTTTTAGGGTATAAAATGATGCACATTTTGAAGATACAAGATAGTTGCTAGTTATTGTATTAAAAAAGTTGTAGGGGTTGAAGTGAAAAAAATATACGTTTTTGCAAGATATCTTATTCATTTATTTGCAAGTATTTGCAAACACATAGTACGTGAACTGGAAGTAAAAACTTCCATCTACAAGATCTATGCAAAATTGTTTGTCCCCTTTTGTCCCCTTTAGGGAAAAAAATCTTTTTAAATTTGGTAGTTTTGCATTTTTTCTGCATAATTTTCGATCAGCAGCATCAAAAATTATCACCGGAGACCGTAACAACTGGAGTTTTTTTATGAAAATGTTTATATTGTTATATTAATCCATTTCAGTTAATTTATTAACATTCATATCACAGACAACAGACATAACACATCGAACATTTTTCACTACAAATCATGATCACTAACACACCTGCGCCATCTGTTGAGCACACTGTGATAGATGACTAAGCTGAACAGATGGCAGTAGTGTGTTAACGTCAAACGAAGATTAAAATATGTTAACACAGACAAACATACATAACACTTGCAGTTTCTTCATCGATTACCCATTAAACGGTCAATTCAAATGTTTCTTAGTTGGTAATATCGCCACAGGTAGTACGTATAGCCGATTTTCGTTTGACGTTAACACACTACTGCCATCTGTTCAGCTTAGTCATCCATCACAGTGTGCTTAACAGATGGCGCAGGTGTGTTAGTGATCATGATTTGTAGTGAAAAATGTTCGATGTGTTATGTCTGTTTGTCTGTGATATGAATGTTAATAAATTAACTGAAATGGATTAATATAACAATATAAACATTTTCATAAAAAAAACTCCAGTTGTTACGGTCTTCGGTGATAATTTTTGATGCTGCTGATCGAAAATTATGCAGAAAAAATGCAAAACTACCAAATTTAAAAAGATTTTTTTCCCTAAAGGGGACAAAAGGGGACAAACAATTTTGCATAGATCTTGTAGATGGAAGTTTTTACTTCCAGTTCACGTACTATGTGTTTGCAAATACTTGCAAATAAAGGAATAAGATATCTTGCAAAAACGTATATTTTTTTCACTTCAATGCATATGCATCACCCCATATGCTTGATGTGGTTTCGTTTACTTGATAAGTTCTCGAGTTATGCAGAAATTTGTGTTGCATTGGATGTAAACCTCCCTCCCGCCCTCTTCCAGATGGCGGAGGGGTTTCAAACTACTAAAGAAACACTTCTCTCCTCTAAAAACCTCCACATGCCAAATTTGGTTTCATATGCTTGATTAGTTCTCGAGTTATGCACAAATTTGTCTTTCATTTGTATGAGAGCCCCCCTCTTAGAGAGGGTGGAGGGGTGTCGAGTCACCTTAGAAACATTTCTTGCCATCAAAAACTTCCACTTGCCAAATTTGGTTCCATTTACTTGATTAGTTCTCGAGTAATGCAGAAACTTGTGTTTCATTTGTATGGGAGCCCCCCCCCCATCCCTACCAGAGAGAGGGGGAGGTTTCAAACTATCGTGGAAACATTTATTGCTTTTAAAATCCCCGCAAGCCAAATTTGGTTCCATTTGCTTTATTAGATCTAGAGTTATGCAGAAATTTCAGTTTCATTTGTATGACAGCCCCCCTTCTAGGAGAGGGGAGGGGTCTCAAATCACCATAGAAACATTTTTTGCCTCCAGAAAACCCCACATGCCAAATTTGGTTCAATTTGCTTGATTAGTTCTTGAGGTATGCAGAAACTTCTGTTTCCTATGTATGGGAGCTTCCCTTTTTAGAGAGGGGAGGGGTCTCAAACTACAATAGAAACATTGTTTGCCTCCAAAAACTTCTGCATGCTAAATTTGGGTTCTTCTACTTGATTAGTTGTTGAGTTATGTAGAAAAGAGTATTTCATTTGCATGGGAGCCCCCCTTTCCAGAGAAGGGAGGGGTCTCAAACTATCATAAGAACCATTCCCGACCCCAAAAACTTCTTCATACAAAATTTCACGCTGATCGGTTCAGTAGTTTTCGAGCCTATGAGGTTCAGACAGACAGACAGACAGACAGACAGAAATCCATTTTTATATATATAGATTAGGTTTGAACTGAGTCTGGCAGCGAAGTGGCTTGCTGTTTAATTCATTTAGCATTATAAACAAGTTGAGAAAAATTGAAGACCATATGGATAATTCGATCATCAAGGCACTAAGCTGTGTGCAGTCAGGCGCTCGCACAAACTTGCATGCTCTTCATAAAATTTTCTTTGGATCAAGATGGGTAGAATTACCTTTTCCAAATCATGCGGTTTTCTCAAGATATGGTTGCAACATGCTTGACTCCTTTACAAATTTTGGATGTAACTTCCTCCACCTTGAAGGATTTTGACGCCCTATTTTCCAACAACAACACCTATCACCTATTCAATCAAAACTGATCATCCATCTAATTCATCAACCATCTTCCCTTCCAAAAACACACATCGACTAATGGTGGCTTGAAAACATCAACCATATGTACCTTCGCAACGGTGTTTTTATCTCTTCCGGCTTCTATCGTGACAAGGAAAAAGCTTTCGATAAAATCTAAAAATACTTCCCAAATATTTTGACACCTAATCGCATCCGGCCGACATTGCACAGCTGGCTGGTTCCGTCGCTCCTTGAAAAACGCCCAAAGGAAACAAACGTGGAGGCTCGACGCCACGAATAATGGTGACATTTTACACCTTGTTTGTTAGATTGAGCGAACAAGGCGACGGCGGCGGCGGCGTCGAAAAACCAAGCAACGGCGTCGACACATTGCTCTTCGTCAGTTTTTTGTTTTGTTTCTCTCAGCTTCCAGGAAATCCACCGGAGCGGAAATAATGGAGTGCTTTAACGCGAAAGCAAACAGAAAATTAATTGAATTTGGAAAATTAATTGCTGTTGGTGGATAATAAATGCTTTGTGAAAATACAAAAAATAAAATGATATGGAGAAAAGGGATTGCTGTAATCAATAATTAATCCTGTGAGGTTGAAGAAGATAAAAGCTTCTCGATACGAATGCAAATTGGCATCGTAACCGAAATTAGGAACGGAGGAAACCATTCGTAAAGCAAAGTGATGGGTGGTGATTGAGAAACTTTATCAATTATTAGTTGGATTATTTACATTACACAGATACTAAAAACATTGAATTTTCTACGTTATTTAATGCACATAAAAGAAATGCCAAATTTGGCAGCATATAATGGAATATTTCATGTAAATTTCAGCCAGATAACGCCTGAATCTAGCCTGTTGAATGGAAGATAGCATTGTTGTACGGCGCATGAAAGATTGCAAACAATTTCGTTGTTTACGCCTCCTTTGGCTTGGAATTAAACGAGAGGAAAGTTTGCGGGCTTGTTAAAATTAGTAATTTTTTTTCTTTGCAGACGGCTTGACTTACTGGCGGACTTTTCGAGAAAAAAGATTAGTAGTTTCCATTTATTTCGCAATACTTTTATTGCTTATCTTTATAGATACGTATATTTTGTCTGCAATGTTCAGACTTCTCTACTACTGTCTCTACTCAGTCGAGTATTACAACACGACACTGAAAAAGTCTGAACATTGTAGACAAAACACGCATATTTGTCAATATAAGCAATAAAGGCAGTTGGAATTCAATGGAAATTAATAATCTCTCTTCTAATTTTCAAGTTTATGGTATTTCACTTAAAGCTCACACTCAGTAGTAGTATAGTTATTTCTTCCTGAAAATTGTCTGTAAAGTCTTTCTTATTTGACCCCAAACTCTTGATCTAATATATTCAATAGTCGTTCAACGGTCCAGTCTATCCTCACGTTACCAAGTGGTTTAATGCTTAAGTGTAACATTTCATCAAATTAGGCGAGAAAAACTATCAAAAATACGAAATTTTTGGGTAAAAGAAACTCCAGATGTGTCAAAGCTTGCATCTATTGCAAATATGCAGAATAAAATTCTCAACATCTTTTTCAAAGGAATATGCTACAATTAGAGATGGAATTTCGAACTAATGTTACGCCGGCGCGTGAGATTCGTACCTTCACAGAGGATACAACCTTAACTCACCGCAAATAAAGCAAAGTGCTATTTTATTCGGTGAAAAATAGACAGAGTGAAAGTGTGCGCCTGTGATGGGATGGCTTGGAGTGAGTAAATCACTCTCTCTTTTAAACGATCGCTCTAACATGCTCTCATCTGTCTTCGCCCATGTGCTCTCGCCTACGATCGCTGTTGCGTACACTTGTGCGAGGACGTGCCAGTGTTCTTTTTGTGATGGTTGATAGTGAAAACATCGTCAAAGTTGTAGAAAATGTCCGAAAAAAAAGGAAGCGGGAAGTCTGTCTTCTCTTGTAATTTAGCGTTTAAGCGAATTTGCAATCACTGCCGTCTGTTAGCAGAATAGCCCACGCCAGTGAACTCACTGGGGCGCACGCGTCAGAAAATATATCTGCATTCGCTTCTGTGAATTTGAGCGCTCGTCTTCTCACTCTAGAGCGATTGAGTGTTGTATTAGTAAAAAGCATTTTTTCACTCACTAGTGCTACACGCGGTGGTGAATATAAACAAGAGAGAAGAGCTCTCGTTGAGGTCGGAAGAGTGTGTGTAAAAATTAAAATTTCTCTTTACCACACTGAAGATATAGACATCACTGGCTACAACTAACGGATTTATCGGCAGACAATTCGTCGCATATATCCCAACTGTGCAACGCATGATTGGATAGTTCCCGATCTTTGCAAGAATTTGTAAGCTAATGATTAAGGGTTGTTTCTTCAACTATGGCATTATCATTGAGCTCTTAAGTGACAAAAAATAAATGCACCCATCGCATCACGGAGCTACTTGTTCCTCGTGCCACCATCATTCAGACTCCACCTCATTGTTTGAAACCTGTATATGTTATTATTCAGGATGAATAACAAATGAGATAACAAATTAATATTCGATAGATATCACAACTCGTAATATTATCACTGAGTTCGTTCCTACAATGTAAGCAAATTTTATTTTGAATAATTTCAAATGATATCATCCATGTGAAAAACACTAGCCGGCAGTGGCTCACTCACTATTGTGTCCGAAAATGGGCTCAGAATAGCTGTATAACTTAAATTTTGCCCAAGCTCCACCCTTTGGATATTGGGCTTGCATTAAATGGGATGGACCTCCCAGCATCGATGATTGCTCACATCTTTTCTAACGTCTATGATTGATGTGTGAAACTGGTTTTAATTCTCAAAATTACGAATTCTTATGAAAATTCTGTATTCTAGTTTTGATCAGAATCCTGAATGTGCATTTTTTAAAGAGGATGATAGTTCCGATTTAGAGTGACAACCAATCTTATACTTCTCCACTATTGGTGCCGTCTACATGTGTGAAATTTTAAACGGTGTTGTTGTATGTGTATGGCAGGTGCCCAAAAATGCCAAAATACAATAGGACAGATAAAGACAAAAGTTTAATTGTTCTATTTGTGGAGACGCGATATTGAAGAAACAGAAAAGGGGTTTTGCTTCGACAGAGTAAGGAGTTTCCAAATCGTGAGTTTCCATGATCTGATTTGTGTGCTGCACTGGGGTGTAATATGTCTCTAAAATAGCATTTTTCCCCATATTCAGGGAGCCATCTCAGATGAACATGGAGAACGATTTCATGACGACATCGCAGAGACTGAAAGGAACTTCACCGGCAAATGGACCTAACAATGCTGGATGCTACCGATATATAGTAATACCTTTGAGAACTAGAAAAGAAATAGAAGACTTAGTGAATTTAACTTGAAAGATACAGCCAAAATTAAACACTGGCTGAGTGACTGACTAACTGACTGACTGACTGACTGACTGACTGATTTCATTTTTCGTCGATCTGGCCAGCTCTCGCACCCTTTTCTTGATGAGGTTTGACACAACGGTTCCGTCGGTGGTTTTGCTTACGTTTACCCAGTCTTTTTTTAATTTGATGATGTCATCTGCTCCTCTAGCCTTCTTCCGCAGCTTTCCTTTCATCAAAGCCCAAAATTTCCTCCTAGAGCCTCAATTAACCGAAAACAACTTTCAGATATTTGTTCGGTTCTTCCTGCTCCACGGTTGGTCATGGGAGATTTTAACTCTCACGGTACAGGCTGGGGAGAACTGTACGATGACAACCGGTCTTCCCTAATATATGACCTCTGTGACAACTTCAATATGACAGTACTTAACAATGGAGAAGTAACACGTTTGGCTGGTACATCCTCGCTTGGCGGTAGATTAGACCTCACGCTTTGTTCGAATTCATTATCGTTGGATTGCACATGGAATGTGATTCAAGATCCCCACGGTAGTGATCACTTGCCCATACAAATTTCGGTTGCCACCGGGTTCAATCCGTCGAAATCTGTCAACGTCGCGTATGATCTTACCCGTCCACATCGATTGGATAAAGTTCAGGACAGCGGTAGATGAAGCCGTAACGACGGTAGAAAGGCTTTCACCGCTGGAAGAATATAACTTCCTCTCCAACCTGATCTTAGACAGCGCGCTTCAAGCTCAAACTCGACCAGTTCCAGGGACGTCATCTCGCAGGAAACCTCCTTCGCCATGGTGGGATCAGCAATGCACCGAGGTTTACCGTAAAAGTCCGACGCGTTTAAAGTTTTCCGTAGACGTGGAACACCTGAGCACTTCGAAGTATATACGGCTCTCGAACGCGAACTTAAGAGCCTCATCAAGGCCAAGAAACGCGGTTACTGGCGAACATTCGTGAACGGGCTGTCGCGCGAAACGTCGATGAGTACTCTTTGGAACACGGCGCGAAGGTTGCGTAACCGAACTACGAACAACGAGAGCGAAGAGTACTCGGACCAATGGATCCTCAAGTTTGCGCGAAAAGTTTGTCCAGATTCTGTCCCGGCACGGATGATTCCTCGCGAAAACACGAATTCGATAGATGAGATCAGCCAACCCTTTTCAATGGTAGAGTTCTCTCTCGCACTCCTTTCGTGTGGCAATACGGCTCCAGGGGCTGATAGGATCAAGTTCAACTTGCTTAAGAACCTCCCAGACGTCGCGAAGAGGCGCATGTTGAACTTGTTTAATCAGTTTCTGGAACTCAACATTGTACCGGATGATTGGAGACGGGTGAGAGTTATTGCCATTCAAAAACCTGGTAAGCCCGCGTCCGACCACAACTCCTATCGACCAATCGCGATGTTATCCTGTATTCGAAAGTTGTTGGAGAAAATGATCCTCTTCCGTCTGGACAAATGGGTTGAGACGAACAACCTGCTTTCAGATACTCAATATGGTTTCCGTAGGGTAAGGAACGAACGACTGTCTCGCGTTGCTTTCCACAGATATTCAGTTAGCTTTTGCTAAAAAGAGCAAATGGCTTCTGTATTCTTGGACATAAAGGGAGCTTTTGATTCAGTATCTGTTGAAGTTCTTTCAGATAAACTCCCACGCTTGTGGCTTTTCACCATTAATGAATAATTTTTTGTACAATTTGCTGTCAGAGAAACATATGAGCTTCTCTCATGGAACCTCTACAGCTTCACGATTCTAGCTACATGGGTCTCCCCAGGGATCATGTTTAAGCCCCTTTTGTATAATTTTTATGTCAAAGACATTGACGGTTGTCTAGGTGACAACTGTACGTTGAGACAACTTGCAGATGACGGCGTAGTGTCTGTCACGGGACCCAATGGGGTCGATCTGCAAGGACCCTTACAGGATACCTTAGACAATTTGTCTACTTGGGCTCTAGAGCTAGGTATCGAATTCTCTACGGAGAAAACTGAGTTGGTAGTTTTTTCAAGGAAGCATAACCCTGCACAACCGAAGCTTCAAATTTGGGGTAAGCCGATAACTCATTCTATGTCATTTAAATATCTTGGGGTCTGGTTCGATTCTAAGTGCACCTGGAGATCCCATATTGAGTATGTGAAGCGAAGTGCCAGCCAAGGATCAACTTTCTCTGCACAATTACCGGGACCTGGTGGGAGCTCATCCACAAGATCTTCTAACGTTGTACCGGACAACGATTTTGTCGATTATGGAATACGGTAGTTTTTGTTTTCAGTCAGCGGCTCGGTCGCACTTCATTAAACTGGAACGTATTCAGTATCGGTGTCTTCGTATCGCGTTAGGTTGCATGCACTCGACTCACACCATGAGTCTTGAAGTGCTGGCTGGCATGTTGCCACTCTCGGATCGGTTTACAGAATTATCTCTCCGGCTCCTCACCAGGTGTGAAGTTATGAACCCCAGGTGATCGAAAATTTTGAGAAGCTCCTTGAGTTGAACCCTCAAACCCGCTTCATGACCTTGTACCATTTGTACATAACACAGGATGTCAGCCCTTCGCCGAACATTTCCAATCGTGTTTGCTTCTCCGATTTCGACAATTCGGTTCATTTTGATTTATCCATGAAGCAGGAGCTTCGTGGAATCCCAAACATCATCGTCCTATGATTGCTCCGGTGATATTGCTGCAAAGTTTGGCCAAGTTGATTCCACTAAATCGTTTTCACTGACGGATCTTTGATAGAGAGTCAGCAGGCTTTGGTATATTTAATGAAATTTATAGCGCCAACCGTAAACTTCATGCTCCTTGTTCCGTATATGTCGCTGAATTAGCGGCAATACACTTTACGCTAGAAATCGTTGCCTCACTAACACCGGATCAGTACTTCATTTTCACGGATAGTCTCAGTTCTATAGAGGCTATTCGCTCATTGAGCCGGTAAAGCACTCCTCGTATTTTCTCATGAAAATACAGGAGCTTCTAAGTGCTTTATCTTCGCGATTATTTTATCATCACCTTTGTATGGGTCCCATCTCATTGTTCAATTCCGGGCAATGAGAAAGCGGACTCGCTTGCAAAGGTGGGCGCTATGAAGGCGATATTTGTGATCGACAAATCGCCTTCAACGAATTTTTCCTATTTTTCGTCAACAGTCACTCGTCAGCTGGCAGTATAAATGGAGTAAAGGAGATTTGGGGCGATGGCAACATTCTATCATCCCAAAGGTGTCGAAGAAATCTTGGTTTAGCGGGATGGATGTGGGTCGAGACTTCATTCGTGTCATGTCTCGCCTCATGTCCAATCATTATTCTTTGAACGCTCATTTATACCGGGTTGGGCTGAGCGACAGCAATCTCTGTGAATGTGGACAAGGCTATCAGGACGCAGATCACGTTATTTGGTCTTGTGCTGAGCATTCTGGAGTCAGATCTGAGCTTTATGATTCCCTTCGGGCTCGAGGTAGACAACCCAATGTGCCAATTCGAGATATTTTGGCTGTACGTGATTTGGAGTACATGAAACTCATTTATGTGTTTTTGACTAACATTAGCATTAGATTGTAGTTAGTTTAACCTGTATGTTTAGAATAAGTTTTTTTTTAATACGTGTATGTGTGTGTGTGTTTTTTTTCTTTTTCAAGAAATGTTCAATTCAAAAGAAAACCATAAGTTGTATAGTTAGTGTTTAGATAATTTTGAATTTAAATTTAATGTGTTATGTAACCATACTTTAAATTCCCACCCTCCTTCCCATCCGTAATTTGTTATTCCTATTAACCTCGAGACGGCACGCGAGTAATCGGCTCTATCCTGCTAACTTTAGTTTTAAGATAAATGATGTATAAAAATATGAAAATTTGGCTCTGTAAAGTTAATTCGATTGAGCCTGTACAAATAAATGATTATTAAAAAAAAAAAAAAAACCGAACATTTGTGTTTTCGGATTTGTGGCAGAATTCGTTTCTGCAGGCATTCCTTCCTGTGCATTTTGGAGTTAATATTTGCGATAGTGCAACAATAAAAGGTTCCAAATAAAATAAATAGTGAAAATCCTCCGACATTTTTACGACTTACCCACCCATCGTAGTCGACCGATTTTTGCGATGTGTAACGGATGGAGAGTTCTCCCAACAAGCTGGTGCAATTCGTTGTTTATTCTGATTTATTTGTTGCTCAATAACTTAGAATTGATACAAGAAAACTTGAATATATTTTTTTGAAATATGCTAGGTCGCCCAAACTGTCCTAAAGTTCAGAACCTAAGATCTACAGTTGCAACAGTAGCTTTATCCACTATACAATGTTATGATAGGTATTCAAACATGTTCAATGAATGTCCTGGAAGACTAACACACATTAAGATATAATCTTAGGATATGTTATGCCATACTAACATTGTATAGCCCATAAAGCTACTGTTACAATTGTAGACCTGTACCATATGATGTTTGTGGACGTTTCAAAATATTCATCAAATATGTTTGCATATTTGTCATACCTTTGTATAGTCTGAAAGGTAACGGTTACTACTGTATATCTTAAGTTCTGAACTTATGGTCATCTTCTATGAAATTGACCATCCCAAGATAATCTGATAATGACCTTACAAAAGATTCTCTGAATATGTTTGAAGGCATATTGTCACTTTTCATTGGTGATAAAGCAAATGTTACGACTGTAGATCCCAACTTCTGAACGCAAGGGTTTGGTGACCTATGATATCCCAAGATATCTAATTATATATGATAAACTTCAAGAAAACTCACTTAATTTGGTAAAATACATACTGTTACGTTGTTTGGTCCAGAAAGCTATAATGAAAGCTGAATATTTTAAATTTTAAATTCCAGGATAGTTTTTATAACATAGAACATCCAAAGATTATCTCATAATGTTTGCTGTTTTTCCAATATATTCAATGAATATGTTTCAATACACAGTGTAGCTTTGTGTAGCCAAAAAGTTGTTGTTACAACTTAAGGTCCTTTGTTCTATTCTGGAGGATAGTTTGGATGACCATATATAGAATGTGTCATATTGCTATATAGTGTTTGTTGACCTTTAAAAATATCAAGTGAATATATTTGAATATTTTTTGTAACTTTGTATTGCCTAAAAATTACAGTTGCAGCTGTGAATCTTACGTTCAGATTATCTTCTTGTATATTTTTGTGTTCGAAAATATGCACTGAATATGCTTGAGTACGTGGCGTAACTATGTACAGCCCAAAAAACTACTGTTCCTTCTATAGATTTCAAGTTCTAAACTCCAGGACGGTGTGGATTACCTAGAGAATTACAAAATCATAAAAAAATGACTTTTCTCCTTCCAAAATATTCATTGAAAATTTTTGAATGCATAAAGTCATCTTATCAAGCCCAAAAAATAACTGATACAACTGTAGATCTTATGTTTTGAGCTTAAGGACAGTTTGGATGATCTCGAATATGCCGGTTGACCTTTCAAACGATTCAATGAATATTCTTAAATACATATTGTCCCTTTTTATTCCCCAAAAACCTACTTTTACAACTGTAGATCCTATGTTCTGAACTCAAGGACATCCCAGTTTATCTCATAATTTTTGTATTACGTTCGAAAATATTCACTGGATATAGTTGAATACGTAGCTTTGTAAAGCCCAAAGAGATAAAGTTACTACTGTAGATCTTAAGTTCTGAGTAAGGACAGGTATACCTCAAGGAAGCCACCTGGGACCGTTGATTTTCACACGCTTCTTCAACCTCTGGCTTCTTCGTGCCTCTGGTTATCAAAGGTCCTCGCTTATCGTATGCAGATAACCTCAAAATCTATTTACGAATCTGCTCGATTGATGGCTGCCACTTTCTTCAACGTCAGCTGAATGCGTTCGCCAGTTGGTGCAATATGAACCGAATGGTAGTGATCCCTTCCAAGTGCTCCACTATTACGTTTTCACGAAAAAAGCAACCGATTCAACTACGACCTGCTTGGTTCGTCAATCGAACGCGTCAATCAGGTAAAAGACCTGGGTGTGATCTTCATCACATATATTGTTGACGTCTAGAACCTTAGAATTCATATTCAGGATAGCTAAGAACTTCTCCGACATCTACGGTCTGAAATCACTTTATTGTTCCCTGGTACGATCGATACTCGAGTATTGTTCTGCGGTTTGGAACCCAAACTGCAACAAAGGTGCTGAAAGAATCGAATCAGTTAAGCGTCGCTTTCTCCGTTTTGCGCTTCGTAGACTACCTTGGAATGCTCCATTTTGGCTACCCAGCTACGAACAACGTTGTCAACTGATCAACCTAGAGCTGTTCCGGACTAAAAGAGACACAAACAGAGCCTTGATCGTTGCCGATATCCTGCAGGGTAAGACAGATTGCGAGGCTCTCATGTTAATGCAGTCTCATGTTAATGCTGCCTCTGCATCGAACAAATTATGGAGTACACGGTGCAATTTCTGGACTACAGAGTATTCAACAAAGTGGCATATGTCTTCGATTTTCATATCCCACGAGCAGTGCGCTTCGTCGAATGTTTTCATTTATTTTTGCCGGCAAGAAAAACGGACTGTGAGATCAAGACTTACTATTTATTATTAAATGTTTTAATGTTCTGACCATGCTTAAATGTGTAACTGTAAATTTTGACAATGTATTTTTAAATGAACAACATCATTGGGGCCCAGCCTGTTGATGAATAATAACAATATACAATAAACATTCTCCATTTAATTTTATAGTAATTTCGGACTCCAACTTCAGTTTTTAAAAACTTTATCTTTTATTAACACTTTATTAACTACTCAATACTGAACTGATACTACCTACCTAACTCTACGAACTACACGATGAAAAAGAGGCTCGATCATATTTATTATCTAAAACTGCTTAGCCAGCATTTCGATTTGCCAACCGTGAAACGTGGCGTGATCGGCCAACAGAGTTTCATAACAGAAACGTGGCGATCCACCAGAAGTGTTTCCTAATGCTGTACTCAAGGACAGTTAGGCAGTGTTGGTGACTGTCGACAAAATCAGTGAAAATTATTTATTCTTATCCGTGCTTGAAACAACCGTATCGATGATTGGTAAAGGCATCATACGCAGGAACTCAGAGAGTGAACAAGATTATACGTTTTGTAGATTACTTCATTCCACCACGCAAGTCGAATGGACAACAGCTCTGCCTATTTGTGATTCACTCTTCGTTGATTGAGTGGCTATGGAAATACGACCCAGTAGGATCGCCAGATGATAATGTTCGGAAACGAGAGATGATAGCATTCATTTGAACAGAATCTTTCATTGTCTTTTGGTTCGAATGACAGTGTTGGAAGTTTTGTTAAGTATGTACCGTCTGGGAAAAATCAGCCTAATCGATTGATTTTTTAAATTTTCCTGTCACAGGTATCCGATAAAAGGTCGGTATCGTGTTCGAAAGAAATTTCTTTTTCTAACCCAAACCCATGTTGAATTCTGTTAACTGAAACGGAAAAGTAAAGAATGGAGAAGAAATTCCTGCAGCAGTATCCACCTGAAAAGAACGAAAAATAAAATTGAAACTTGTAAGGTTCCCACGCAAATTAATGGGAGCTGTCACTTTTACTTTCGGAAAAATGTTCCGCTCGATTATTCCATAAGTGAAGGTGACATTTCATTCCATTCAGATAAATTGTCGAAATTCCGCTTGGTAATATTGAACAAAATTCCGTAACCTCTTTACTTTTTAGGTCGATACTGGGCTTAAGTTGTGACAATCTTTCAGGACTATTGACACAATATGTTATGAACACCTTATGAATTTTATATCACATAATATGTGAGACAAACCGTTATCGAGATTTCAGTAGAAAGGGGTATAGGGGTTAATTATAGAAGTAAAGTCGAGCAACTCGACTCGACACTTGTCACTGCAAAGTCGAGTAAAATTGCACATTAGAGAAACCGACTGAAACTGATCGAGTCGATAACGGATGTCAACTGTTAACTATAATGTTGAAACTTTTCCAAATATCTTTGAAATATTACATCATGTAGTAATTCGGGACATTCATCAATTTAGCTGTCATTTTTGAGAGCTGAAGAACATTTTTCACTCTTGTTTTGTGAATTTCTCCAATGTTTTTGTTGATCAGAAAAACTCATTGGGGCGCTGTGCCAATGTTGCGATTTGAAGTACCTTGCGGGGAAGTTATTGATTAATATGTGGACAAGTGTCAATATACATATTTCAATTCCAAACAGAAGTAGTGATGTGGGCGAGTGAGGTATGTGTGAGTGTGTGTGTGTGTGTGTGTGTGTGTGTGTGTGTGTGTGTGTGTGTGTGTGATGGGGGGAGGGGGGGAACATATGATTTTGAGTCGGCGCTTTCTTCTTTCTTTTCAGAGAGCGAGTAATGGCGCTATAACCATAAGCCATAGGGAGCTAGGACTATAGTTAATGCTGAAGTCCCAACCGTTTGAAGATCAATGGAGCATCACTTAACCCTCTTAGACTAGATGCTCCCAACGACCATTTTTGAATACATTTTTGTTCTGTGCACCAAACAGGGCATTCTGTTCAACTATTCTCTCCGACTATTCATTTCCTTTTCCCTTTGATATCTACTGAAGGCTACGTGGGTTCCCCGTGTCTTCTTAAGATAGATATCAAATCCTCCTTATCACCAACGGTTGCATGGACGTGGCCAGGTGAGCGATCGTGGAGTGTTTTCGTGGTGATTGATGCGTGAAGAAACGTATCAGAAACTGGTTTCGTTTCATGGTGGCATGCAATGTCTTCGACGAATTATTCCTCATCGTAGCTCCATCCACGAGGTGTGCAACCGTCAATGCTAATGCTAATGCTTATGCTAATGCTAAAGTGTCAATATACAAATTTCAAAAATGATACAGAAGAGGGGTTATTATCTAGTCATCACCAATTCATACGTGATGATACTGAAGCTATTGACAGTACTACATAATTCTTTAAACATTTAACATTAAAAGTTGCTGTATAGAAATGCGTTGATCGGTCTCACTTTAACGATTTTATCTCGAAGTTCTCTGACCTTCTGGTAAAGCATTCAATCTTTTTCCTAACCTTCTGGTATCCTGAGTAGGGATTTTTTCAGAATCGAGGATTTTTTTTAAATTTTTGGAGGATTATTTGAACTTTGGAAGAATTCTCAAAACTTTTCTGATATTGAAGATTTGCTAAGCTTCTTGTTTTTTTATACTTCTCTGCTAAACTTCAGCGAAGTTTTCTTGACGATCAAATCTCTCAAACGAGGTGAGATGGAAACCAAGGAATTGTGATTCCTACATGAGGTTGTGTCCTAGCTCAAAGAACGATGGGAACGGTTGGGGAGATGGTGTTCACCATATTTTTATATGATGCCATGAGCAATGAATGTCATTATGGTCATATGAATGATTTTAGTATTGACTGCTTCTTCTGTTTGCCAGTGATTTTCCCTTGAATTTCAGGGAACCTCTTTTCTGATCTTCGACAAAGCTCTTTGCTGTCAAAATTCTGGGATGTTTTCTCCTGAACTTTAATCAAGTTTCCTCATAAACGTCTAGACAGTCACTCCTGATTTTCTTGTAAATATACATCTAACAACCCAACCTCACCTTCCAGGAACAGTTCATAATTTTTTTGCTGAACTTAGTTACTGTCTAAACTTCTGACGAGTCCCATCCTTAACTGCAAGGAAAACCTCTCCAAAACTCTGGGAAAGTTCGATCCAGAATTTCTTGAAAATTACTCTTAAATTTCTTGGAAGTTTGTTCCTAAATTTCTGAGAAGTCCTTTTGGGAACATTATGATAAATGTCTTCTGAACTTCGGATAAATTTGCTCCTGAAGCTCTGAGAAATTCCAACTTTAGCTACAAGTAAGTATCTCCTATACTTCTGAATATTTTCATCCTGTTTTTCTCAGAAGTAACTACCCAAACTTTTGGTATTCCTGAGCTTCGAGACTTTGAGCTTCGAACCTCATTGTTAACTTCTGAAATGTTCGATTCTGAACTTCAGGAAAGCTCTCTAGCACTTATGATTGATTACGAGCTTATTCTGTTTGAACATCTGATAAGTCTCATCCTGAACCTCGAGGAAAATTTTATCAAAACTTTGGGAAAGTCTGCTGTAGATCTTTTGGGAAGTTTTCTCCAGACCTTATGTGAAGTTTGTTCCTGAAATCCTGAGAAAAGCTTGCTCAAACTACTAGGAAGTACCCACTATTCTTCTCGAAAGTTTCTTTCTTTTCTTTGAAGAGGTTTCTTCGTGAACTTTGAGAATTCCTCATTCTTAAATTCTGAAATTCAGAAATGTTCTCTTTTGAACTTTGGGAAAGCTCTCTAGCATTTTTGGAAAGTTACATTGGGAAGTTTATTTTGGAACTTCTGGAACCTTTCCCTGAACTTCAGAAAAGTTCTCTCTTGAATTTCCAGGACGTTCTGAGCTTTGTGGAAGTTTGTTTCTGAATTTATGAGAAATATTAGATAACGCCCTCCCTGGTTAGTTTCTTCCTGAACTTCGGGAAAGTTTTTTTTCCTGACGTCTGAGAAAACCTCAAAACTTCGGGAATGTTCCAAACTTCCAAGAAGCCGTCTCCCCTAAACTTCTTAATGAAGCTCTGAGAAGTCCTCTCCTGATTTTCTGGGAAGTTCTGTCCTTAACTTCTGTGAAATATGATCTTGAACTTCGAAGATGTTTGGTCCTAAATTTTTCGGTATATTCCTTCTTGAACTATTAAGAGTTTTTCTTTCTATGCTTCAAGAAGTCTAGGACTAATTTCATAAAACACTTAACTCGTGGGTCGATTTGCTAGAAGTACCTTAGGAAAAACCCAAGGTTCTGAGATTAATTTAAAAACTCATCACATTTACTACTGTTCTGAGTTTCCATCTGGGTTTGCGAACTAATGTTAGGATCACAAACGAGAAAATTAAATTTACTTTTTGTTATTCCGACTCAAGGTTCATTGGTGGTCCTAATGATTTGAGCTCTTGGCTCCTACCACTCTCTGTTAAGCATTAGTTTTACTGGCTCCAGGCCCCAAAGCCTCTTACAATATCCAATTAACATTTAATTAGTTCAATAAGCTATTCAAACTGACGGTAATTTGTTTTGTGTTTTAATAAGATTAGACATTTTTTGCTAGAAGTAAATTGTTTTTCTGTTAATTCACCTGCAAAAAAGCTGGTTTAGTGTATTTCTTATCTTACTAAACGAATAACCACGAATCGATGAAAATCGCAGATCAAAACAAACTCTTGAATGACAAAATGTGACAGATCAGTCACTAGTTTCTGAGCGATCGATTGAGTCGACCAACTCGACATAATTTCGTTGATCTCGACATCTGTAATAGCAAAATCGCTCTGTCGACTCGATTTCTAAAATTCAAGCAAAACAATGCATTAGGTCCTAAGTAACATTGCGAGACTCTCTTTGTCGACTTTCTCTTTGCGTTCCTACGGCCATGTAAAAACATGTTTAACTTTTTTCAATATACAGTACGCAGTATAAAGTGTGATAAGGGATCCAATACGTTGAAAACATCAGCAAATCGTTAAATAGACAAGCTATTAACCAAAGAGAAAGTCGACGAAGAGAATATCTCAATGTTACTTAGGACCTAATGCATTGTTTTGCTTGAATTGGCCCAATAATATCCATATCGTCGATTATCGTTCGTTGAACAAACATTAGCTTATTTTCTATTGCAACAAGAATGCATAAATGTTTGTTTTCTGACACTTGAAAAATCTTTTCTACCGGACAGAGTAGCCACTGCATCCGTACCATTACAAACTAAATAACCTGTGCCATTATCGGTATCTCCCAAAAACAGAAAAAACTAGCCTAAAGAAACACATGTCACATTCTATTAACATTTGGCGTTTAGTTGCTACATATTTCCTGAATCCTAGAGGGTTTGAGCTGTTTAGTGGAATACTTGTAACTATAAATTAGAAGAAAAATTAGTAATCTCCATTTAATTCCAACTACCTTTGCTTATCTTCGACAGATACGCGTATTTCGTCTACAATGTGCAGACTTCTTCAGTGTCTCGTACTAATAACTCGACTGAAAGAAAACCTTCGCCACCTGCCGTATACATATATACTATTTTCTAAATACAAAACGTTTACCTATCATAATGATGTTTATACCTATCTTATTATTAGTTTGTTTATACCTATCCTGAGTCAAAAACAAGTCAAAAACATATTTCCTGTTTTTTCCCACTGTATTTACTGGCACACACTTTTCGGCTTCCGATCCGTTTTTGCTCTGAACGCGGTACTACACAATCACCAAGTGATTCGATCGGAAGCTTCGAGCACTAGCACACGATCGAATCAGGAAACGAAAATGAATCATCAACAGAAGCCAACGAACGAATCAATAAATTGTACAAACAAGCAGTGATGAACACGCATACAATTGGCAGGCGACGAAATTCACGCTATGTTCATTCAATGCATACCCTGGCCCATCCGTCTTCGGTTTGAGAGGTGAAGCAGAACTTCTTATTGTGTGCGTCTATTGAATCAAAGAAGAGCGTGCAAAGAATGATATATGATACGATTGGAACCATCCTTGGTTAGGATGACCTAGAACATAACAAAATTATCCAATAACGACTGTTGAAAGGTACATTCAATTTGTTTGAATACATATCGTCACCTTTCATAGGTTATAAAGGGTGTTTCGATCAAAATTTGGTCGACTTAAACTTGACGCATGTCCTTGCATCGTGCATAAATTTTTTATGAAGATGTGTGCGTGTAGCATCATGCCTCTATTTTGATTTTGAGATGAGCACTTTAGTTATCAAAGTGTCGTCGAAGGAAGAGAAGCAACGCATCAAATTTTGGACGCGCATGGCGAAAATCGAAACAACTCTCACGTCAAGTTGGCGAAATTGTTGAATGCAGCTAAATCAACTTTAACCAACGTAATTAAAGCGTTCGGTGAACGATTTGCGGCCAGGAAAGCTGGATCTAGGGGAAATCGAAAACCGGAGGCCACAGCGATGACAAAAACGAGCCGGACTGTCGACTTACAAGAAAGTGGTGACTCCAAATCGTGACGATAAACGAAACACGTCAGCCAAAGCACGATCGCGAAAGTTGTACACGACGATGCTGACGAAGATTCAAACTTCGTCAGCATCGTCGAAGACACTTCCGTCAAGGCAGACTTTAAACAGCTTCCTAAAATGTTATACGCCAACTGGATGGGGAAAGCACATTAAACTGTCAAAGATCGCGAATAAATATCTGGTGTGGCAGGCCATCTGTACCTGTGGCATGAAGAGCAACGTTTACATTGAGACCGGAACCGTCAGCCAGGAAATTTATCTGAGCAAGTGCCTACAAAAACGTCTTCTGCCTTTCCTGAAGCGACAAAATTGTTCCGTTCTATTTTGGCCGCATTTGGCATCTTGCCGTTACGGGAAAAAGGCCATGGAGTGGTATGCTGCCAACAACGTTCAAGTGGTGCCCTAGGACAAAAACCCTCACAACAGGCCAGAGCACGCCGAATCGAACAATATTGGGCCATCGACAAGCGGAACCTCAAGAAAACTCAAAAAGCTGTTGTGACCAAGAAACAGTTCAAGGCAAACTGGCGTTCTGCGGCGAATAAAGTAAACAAGGAGGCTGTTTAAAATCTCATGGCAGGTGTTAAATGAAAGACCCGGAAATTCACATTCGGTAACAAGGAAGTTAAGCTGAATATTTCTCCTGTATTCTGTATTAACTGAACTTGAAAAGGAAAAGAATTTGACTTATTAATAACAGCTTTGATCAACTCACACACATAACTGTTGACCAAATTTTGATCGGAACACCCTTTACTCAATACTCAATACTCAAACACGTTAAGACTTACCTAGAACATTCCCGAAAGAAACAAATATTGAACGTTTATTAATAATATTTATGCATATGCACCATATTTTAAAACATCGCTTTACACTTTTAATAAGTCATTATGTTTTTCTTCCCAAGCTTCTCTCATATTCAGAATTTTCGAAATCGTCAATTTGGCCTTAAACTGATTTAATATTTTTTTGTATTTTTCAGGTAATAGAAATGATGATGAAAAAATTTCCTGAAGACAGTGTACACTCTTATTCAGTCTGTGATTTTGAACAGTCATTTTCCTTTTGGTCTCAAAATCAAAACAAAATTCTATTGAAAATTTATGCGTAGAAATATTTCTAATCCATTTTTGCAAACATATTTGGAACATTTTTTGAGAAATAACTGAGACATTAACGCTTAAAATCCGACAACTTTTCGTAACGAACGCAATGCGGTTTTTTTTTCTAAATTGCACCCCAGCATAGAAAACAAAAACGTAATCCTACATCAAAATTTGGAAGAAATTAACAGTGTTTCACAGCTAATATAGGAGTAGATTAATAACCTGAAAAAATTTAATGTCAATTCAGATCGATACGAAAATTACGTTCAGGAAGAGTTACTTGCGGTACCAAACTGCAATATTCCTCACAACCTTACCCCTCAGTTTTAAGTCATTTAAAACTTCATCTGGATGTACTTTCCGAAATGGTTTTCCTCCCACAATTGCTAAAACGATCCACAAAAAAAGAAAATACGATTCTTTCCCATAATTTCACTTTCGGCACATCTGCCGGCCAACCAAGTGCGGTTCAATTTGCATATTTTAATAATTAACGTTTTCATACCTGCCGGGTAGAACCGCGCCGACAATGCTCTGCACAAGCAACCCCCTCGCCTTGCTTGAAACAATCGCCGACCAACGAGTATGGAATAACCTGCCAAGCACGTTCCCCTCGAAATAAGATAATCTTTTTCATTATTTCTCTAATCCATTCAAGTTACAACCATCGTCTGTGGAAGGTGGAAGGTGGGGGGCTAGGGGTAGCGCCCCGCAGGGTGCTAATCCGCAGAACAACTAGATCCGGAAAACGTGGTCAAATCCCACGCTTTAAACGAGAACGAAGAACGCCCATTTCAGTTATCTCTAGTCCAGGCGGCCGGAAAGTGTGTGATTTAGAACCGTCGTGTGCCTAGGCAGGTTGCCGTTCCATTTAGAGCCACGTTATTCAGTTGGTCAGCACGTGGCCATGGTTGGCTCACACCTTGGCCGTGTACTTTCACACCGAGATACGTGGGTGGTTAGTCTTTCGGACGAAGGCGGAGAGTAAATCGAGCGCAACCATCCATGGCCGGATTCGGACGACTGTGTGAAGAACGGAAGAAGGAAGTCGTGAATTTGGAATGCAGTGAGATCCAAGGTAATATTTCAACTTTTCGTGACGATTAAATGATGGAAACCCGGATGTTCGGCTGAATGATGGTAATATTTTCTCAGCACAAATCCCGAAAAGCATACAATTCCCATCTTCCGGTCATTAATTGATTTCTGTTCCTGTTTTTCCACCAACACTTGTCCGGTTCAATAATGTCGATAGCATTTGTAACCGGCCATTACCCATTATGGACGACCTACTTCAATGTTATTTTTACCCGTATAATTATTTTCGCTTTCCCGTTCCAATTTTCCTGCCCAAAGTCCATCCAGAATCGATCGCGGGCAGAGATTGCGTTTTCGGTGCTAATTGCTATACAATGCAATAAAAATTGAAACATGAGATCCTTCGGCAGTGGTGTTACAATTATTGGTACGCTCGCTCGATTTGTAGTCGTTGGGGGGAACATAGCGAGCTGAAGGCAACAAGCGGAAGCTGTAGAAATGTTCACCGATCCGTGTTATGGTTCGGGCATGCCGAGAGGTTGTCATTGCCGGGAATTTGGGAGCTTTGGTCTTTTCTTGAGACAGGAGAGCTTTAATTTTAGGAAAATTTCCATAACTTGTAGTAGCAGAGTACTTTGAAACTTGTATGTATGTATGTATGTATGTAGGAAGCCACCATCTTAGCGTGGGCCTTGCCCTGCATGCGGTTCCACTTAACAGAAAGATCATGCTTTGTTACCGTTTTAAATTCTGTATGAAGGGCCAAAAAGGGTTGGGCAGGCCAACAAAATACGCAATTCGATTAAGCATTCCACTAGATGGTTTGTTAGTGAAAGGCGCATCAAATTCATTACAACTGTTGAAGTAGAATGTACCAATCATGAATGATAGACACATCCCCTCCTAGACTCCGGTTGGCTGTCCACTCCATTGTCCAATTGCAACTTCAATGATGCCATGATGCACCCTCCCCTCCCAGTACTTAAATATTTTAATTCAATGAAATATAATGAGGTGCATGTAATATAATATATATAAATATTTAAAGGAAATAAGTACAAAAAGTGTATGTAGTTTAAAACGATAAAAGGGGTAGCCTGTTCGGAACAATGTTTTCAAACTTGTATATCTTACAAGTCGAAATTTCCTTTCTGATGGTTCTCGGGAGCAATAACATGTAAAAGCTGAAGTCAGAACCTTTAAAAAAAATATAATCAGCGCTCTGTGTTAGAACTCAATGCTGGGTAAATCCTGTAATTTTAAAAATGCGATAATATAATTAAAACAGTATTAAAAGGCATATGATAATAATATGCAGCTTGATGCATTTTTACAGCTAAATCAGTGGCAGATGAATGTTTCTCTGGAATGTGAAGATCATTTTGCAATCAAATACAACATAAAACATTTGATTATACATTAAAAATTAAAAAATATGTATGTATTCATGACATATGGATAAACATAATCAGCAGAATTGGAAAGAATTTAATAATTTTATTTATATTCAATGATCCACAATAATAGAAAAACACCTCAAGATACAATGCAATAAAACATCTGTACCATCTGGACTCAACTTCCTGTAACCCTGAAGTAGATGAAATCCAACTACTATTATTTACTTTTTTAATAAATAAATCTATTACGATTATACTAATAAACAGTGATGATATGATGAAAATAATCCGATGTTGCAATAAGATACCATACACTATACACATTAAATAAAATGCAGCTATTTGCCTCGTCTGCTGCGAAGTTAGATGATATAAACTCTGAAATGTCGAAAATCTTCAAAGTGATGTAATGAAAAAAAGTCCATCGCCACAGCCTAGCAGAATGCCAAAGAAAATCCAAGCAAACAGCAAGCCGAAATAAACCTCATATGATTATGACTACTGCCCAAAGAGGGAAACTTAACAAATCCACAAATAAATTAAAAAGGGAAAAAAGGCAGGAAATTTGAATTCTCCGATAATTTTTGATTCCTAAAAATAATTTAAGATTACTATACAATACTTGGGAACTCCATGGATGATCTGAAATTATATACCGTATAAAGAATACTTCCATACCGGCGTGGTGATCAGCCTCCTAGCATCTGCGTTGGTGGGACCGCCTCCCTAGGCATAGTTGACGCGAAACAGCGCCTCTTATTCAACCATTGGATGCCAGAACAGACACTGTTTAAGCCGTACCTTCTTGGTGAACAGACACTCGGCACGCACCTCCTCAATCTAGGTGAAGTCAGAAGGACAACAGTGCCCAGGCTGCACTTCCAGCTAAGTACGCAACCCTTAGCTGGCGGTATTTGTCATCTGTTGACCCGTGGAAGCATAAGGTAGGAACTTGTGAGACCAGAGCTATGTTGTGGGGACGCACGCTCCTTTGCGACTCACCATTTTGCAGCCCTGGTTGGCTCAAAAAATCGTATTGTCCGTGACAGATGCATTTCCTAAATTTATTTTCTTAATTCTCTATTTGATACCCTATGCATCTTTATTTACAACTAGCTGAACCCGGTGCGTGCGCTGCTACGCTTGCAACAAAATTCAAACTTCTATCAAAACATGCTTCTTATCCGAGAAACACACGTTATGTCTTTAAGTAAGCTGGATAATTCTCATTTTTGGTAGAAATTTGCGTTTCATTTGTATGGGAGCCCTCCCTTCCAGAGGGGGGTGGTTTCTCAAACCACCATACAATCATTGCCTTCAAAACCCCCCACATTCCAAATTTGATTCGATTTGCTTGATGAGTTCTCGGGCTATGAAGAAATGTGTGTCTCATTTGTATGAGAGCGCCCCTTCCTGAGAAAAAAGGTGTCTCAAACAATCATAAGAACCTTCCGCAGCCCCAAAAACCCCTTCATATAAATTTTCACGTTGGTCGGTTCAGAACTTCTCGAGTCTATAAGGGTCTGACAGACAGACAGACAGACAGAAATTCATTTTTATGTATATAGAAATCTAGCCTCCAAAAACCCCCATATGCTAAAAAGGTTTCATTCACTTGATTAGTTCTCGAGTTAGGCAGAAATTTGTGTTGTTTTTGTATGGACACCCCCCCTCCCTCCCCCTTTCAGATGGCGGAGGAGTCTCAAACTTCCATAGAAACATTTTGTGCCTCCAAAAACCTCCACATGCCAAATTTGGTTCCATATGCTTGATTAGTTCTCGAGTTATGCACAAATTTGTGTTTCATTAGTATGAGAGCCCCCTTCTTACAGAGGGCGGATGGGGTCTTGAGTTACTTTAGAAACATTTCTTGCCTTCAAAAACCTATACCTGTCAAATTTGGTACCATTTACTTGATTAGTTCTAGAGTTATGCAGAAGCTTGTGTTTCATTTGTATGGGTGTCTCAAATTAGCATTGAAACAGTATTCATCTACAAAAACCTCCACATGCCAGATTTGGTTCAATTTGCTTGATTAGTTCTCGAGTTATACAGAATATTGTATTGCATTTGTATAGGAGCCCTCCCTTTCAGGGTGAAGAGGAATCTGAAACCATCATAGAAACCTTTCTTGCCTTTAAAACCTCACGCATGCTTAATTTGGTTTCTTTTGATTGGGGTCTCAAACCACCGTAGAAACATTTCTTGCCTACAAAACCTCCACATGCCATATTTGGTTCCATTTGTTTGATTAGTTCTTGAGTTATGCAGAAAATGGTTTTTCATTTGCATGGGAGCCCCCCTTTCTAAAGGCGGGAGGGGTGTCGAACTATCATAAGATCCTTTCCCGGACCCAAAATCCACTGAATACAAATTTGCAAAGCGGTAGGTATAGTTCTCATGTTTGGTTGAAATTTGTTTCATTTGTATGAGAGCACCCCTTTTAAGAGGGAGGAGGGGCTTTGAACCACCATAAAAACATTTCATGCCTTAAAAAACTCGTTCATTCTAAATTTGGTTCCATTTGCTTGATTATTTCTCGAGTTATGCAGAAATTTGTGTTACATTTGTTTGAGAGCACCCCCTCCCCCCTTCCTCCTCATATGGCGGAAGAGTCCCAAATCACCATAGAAACATTTACCTCCTTCAAAAACTTCCACATGCGAAATTTGGTTCCATTTCTCTTAATAGTTCTCGAGTTATGCAAGGATTTGCGTTTCATTTGAATAGGTTCCCCCCCTTTCAGAAAGGGGAGGGGTCTCAAATCAACATAGAACAATTTTTTGTCTTCAAAAACCACCACATACCAAATTTGGTTCCTTTGCTTGATTAGTTCTCGAGTCATGCAGAATAGTGTATTTCATTTGTATCGGAGCCCCCCCCCCCCCCCTTTAGGATGGAAAGGGGTCTCAAACCAACATAGAAACATTTTTTGTCTTAAAAAACCACCACATGCTAAATTTCGTTCCGTTTGCTTGATTAGTTCCCGAGTTATGCAGAATATTGTGTTTTCTTTGTATGGGAGCTCCCCCTTTTATGACGGGGAGGGTTCTCAAGCTACCATAAAAACCTTTTGTGCCTTCAAAAACTCACACATGCTAAATTTGGTTTCTTTTGCTTGATTAGTTCTCGAGTTGTGTAGAAATTTGTGTTTCATTTGTATTGGAGCCCCCCTTTCCAGTGAAGGGAGGAGTCTCAAACCATCATAAGGTTATTCTCCGGCCCCAAAAATCTCTGCATACAAAATTTCACGCTGATCGGTTCTTCCGCTCGCGAGTTAAATCGTGACAAAGGAAACCCTAACTCATTTTTATTATATAGATTCTACGAGTCCCAGTGACAATTTATGATACCCAACAGCAATCTATACAGTTTATTCAAGTCTTCGGAAAATCCATGGTACTCTAGTATTCGAAATTGAAATAAGTGTAGATAAAATGTTCATAAATCAATGGAGACACATGATAGTTTAGTCGTACATGCGTATGGCGCAAAAACTCAAAACTTGTTAACTTCAAAACAATATATCTCAAAAACGTAAAAAGATGCCACTCTATATGTTGATCATTTGTGTAAAACAGTCTAAATTTTCAAGAAAAAGAAATAAAATTTTCATGAAATTTTGAGACCACTATATGTTTTTGGAATGGCTGAATAGGAAAATGCCCTATTATTGGCATTGGAAATATCACCGATATTTCACGTATTTTAATATGTGGAATTGTTCTCAGATGGTTGAGGCGAATCCTAATTATCGAAGTAAACATACATTCCTCTAGCAAAACCATGACCAATACTGACATACCATGATATGTTCAGTCCTGGCTGCTGCATCTCCCGTTTATTAAATAATTAAAAAATCTTGTTTGGTACTTTTTGTTGCTTGTCCACGGTAAGAATCGTGACTTCACCGGAGTCGCTCAACGTGCCAGGTCTTGGATTGTAAGTTGAACCAAGTACAATGATGGTATTCCACCTGCAGCTAATCCATCTGAATTTTCTTCCTTCCGGAACTTTAAAAGTTATTTTGATTATTCGAGCCAGCCGCGTTAATTGATATTGATATTTAATCCTGGTTTGTTCTTTTCACTGAGAAAGTCTGCTGATCAAAACTTTTAGATTCTGCTAGCATTTGTTCTCTGACATCTAGATGCTTGTTTTGATTACCTCATTACACCAAAATGTTCCTTAAACACCCACCCTGTGAACAAGCTGCCACATCAACGTTCAAACTTGCCTGAACCAAATGGACAGCTTGCAATGATCACTTGTAGGTGCGTTGGGAGTTCATTGCTTTGATATTCCCAAATGTAGTACGTAGTAGAATTTGTTTTGTCTTCTATAACTAAACGTGATCGAATTAAAAAAATGTTCATATTACTTTCTCTCCTTTCACCTTTCTCTGTTTCTCTACTCTATCCAATGACCGCGAGCAATACCATTTCGTGAATCAGCGCTACAAAAGTCAGCTCTTCAAAAGTAGAAATACCGTGACGACTACTTGGGCCCCTGGCCCCAACATTAAGCAGTAAGTCTAGAACTGTATACAACCCTAACCAATACTTTTCGGCAAAAAATTCTAAAACAAGGTAAGCCATCAAATATTCACGGCAAATGTATTAAGTATTGATAACATAGCATATAACGGTGAAAGTTGAGGACCTTCAGGGCACCCAAGCGAAACGATTTGGATAGGGATCATGGGACTGCCTCCTCCCTATTGTAATGTTTCGCGGAACGAGGGCGGACTCTTCGACCCCATCAATTGGGTTTTTTTTTCTGTCAATCGAAGGCTCGATTCTAGTGCTGTGGGTGTGAACTTCCTTTTGAAATGACATTCTCTTCCTTATAAAGGGTGTCCACGATGAAATTGCCACACTATGAAATTGCTCTAACTTTTTAACCGTTGAGTAGAATTTAATGAAAATTTGAGTGGATTTAGTTCATAGTGCATTATTTACATCCTGCAAGTTTTAAAGTCCTGTGATCAAAACTCGCGGAAATGGAGTCGAAAGAACAGCTCGTGCGTGATAAAATCTTGCGCATTCATCACGAGAACAAGGATCTCTCGCATCGTTCCATCGCTAAAACGTTGGGAATCGCGAATTCCACGGTGTCGCGAGTGATTAAGCGGTTCGAGGAACGGTTGACCACCGATCGGAAGCCCAGAAGTGAAGGAAAAAGTATTCCGTACAACACCAAAAATCACAACCGCGTAGTTGGGGCCTTCAACCGAAATCCGAACGCCTCCGTTCGGGATGTGGCTAAGAAGCTGTACCTAAGCCGAAGTTTTGTCCAGAAGGCCAAAACTAAGGCTGAACTTCGAACGTTCAAGGTACAAAAGGCCCCTAATCGCGACGAGAAGCAGAACAAGTCCGCCAAAACCCGTGCCAGGAAGTTGTACCTCAACATGCTGACGAAAGTTGAATGCTGCATCATGGACGACGAAACATATGTGAAGGCCGACTTCAAACAGATCCCTGGCAACCTGTTTATCACGGCCAAGGATAAGTTCAGCGTTCCGGAGCATGTCCGCACTCAGAGGATGTCCAAATTTGCGAAGAAATTCCTGGTTTGGCAAGCCATTTGCACGTGCGGGAAGCGGAGTGCACCTTTCGTGACCCAGGACACGAATTTTGCGAAACAATTTTGTGTGTGGCAATTTCATCGTTGACACTCTTTATTCGCGGGTTTCACGTAAGAGCCTCTGCCCAAACGTTTTTGGCCCTCCGTACAGGAGTTAAGATGATCACAACTAACAATAGAATCCTGTTCGAATAGTTATCAAATTATTCCACTGCTATGATAAGTAACCTTGCTACAATAGATGGTAGTATTACATCATCAACTAGTTATCGAAAACGATTTCAAAATGTTGTGGTTTTAACGAGATTTAACGTGTAATTACAGGCATTAAGATCAATTGTGTACCGAACAATTCGGATGCTTTCTAACACTGCGAAGTTTTTTGGAATCCATTTTTATCGATTTCATAACACATAATCAAAAAGTGTTGCTTCATTTACAGCAACCAGTATAAATATTAGTAATTAGGTTCAAATTGCTATTCGAAAGATTTTAAAGTTACCTCTTATTCCTCAAGTAGCAGAGTACTTTGAAACTTCGATAAAAAAAAGAAATGTTCCTTGAGATATGCTCATTTTCAACTAGATAACACGCTTAAATTTTAGAGATAAACGCTCTTTATTTGCGCTTTTATTTCATGAGAGGATTGTTCTGTAGTCAAAGGGTGTAACGGTCAAAATTTGGTCAAACTAGAATGCGTGTAGATTGATTAATTTTATTATTAAAACAATCAAAATATTGTTGCATATTTGTACATGTTAAGGTTCCATAGATTCTGAAAAGATCTTTAATGGGTGATCTTGATATTTTCACCTGAACGTTCCTACTTGAAATCGGAGCTAAACAGATCTTCATTACATTCATACATTATTTTTCTTATGTTTTCCGTTTATTTATTTCTCACATGGTGGCCAATCACCGACACCAGGGAGACGACTCCACACCTAGACCCTACCTAACGACTCATGACTATGAACCGGGACCAATGGCTTTATGTCTCTTCCGAAGGAAGACGTGACCAAGATTTTTTCACCTCAGAATAACCATCGACGTCGATTGGGATTTAACCCAGACCCACTGGGGTGCCAAGTAGCAGACACGTTTACCAGTGCACCACCGAGGCCGGCCATTCATACCTCATACATAAATTCAATTGCTTACTCATATTGAACATATTGTCCTCACTGGGTCATGTTATTTCACAGCTAAGTTTTATTGCTGACCATTTCCATACCACATCTAGAACACTTGTGTTTTCATGCATCGATAGTTTATGTCTCCATGCATCGTTAGATCATTACATCATGCTAAAAACAGTCATAGCATCTGATTTCACAGAACACCCAATGCGCTTAGTAAAGGGCGAACGCGAAATTATTGCTACACATTCAACAGGGCATAACTTTTTTACCATTGGGTAAAAATCAACCAAATTTTGCATACTTTCTCATTGGTGTGTATTGTTTACATGCTGTCAAACTCGAAGTCGTGTTTTTCGATTCAACGAAAATGGAGGTGAACCAACGCGAGTTGAGAGAACAAATTCTTTCCAAACACCTGGAATTTCCTGACCTGTCGCACCGGCAGTTGGGAAAAATGTTGAACATTCACCATTCAACCGTCTCCAGAGTGTTGAAGCGGTTCCAGGAGCAGTTGACGTTGGACCACGGCAAAGGAGCTGGAAGAAAACCGGGACCGGAGAACAAAAAGACGGAGGGAAAGGTGAAGCGGATGATTAAAGCAAATCCCAACGTCTCAAGCCATGATTTGGCTAAAAAGATCGGCATGTCGCAGAGCTACGTCCAGAATGAAAGAAGAGAGCTGGACTACATACATACAAGGTACAGAACTTCCCAAACCGCGATGAGCGGCAACAATCGACGGCTAAAACTCGGGCACGGAAGCTCTACGAGAAGATGCTGACAAAATATGGCTGCTGTGTGATGGACGACGAAACGTATATAAAAGCCGATTTTAAACAAATTCCGGGGTTGGAGTTTTTCACCGGCAAGAGCAAGTTCTATGTGGACGACAAATTTAAGAAGAAGAAAATGTCGAAATTCACCTCCAAATATCTCATTTGGCAGGTCATCTGCTCTTGCGGACTGAGGAGTGAGCCTTTCGTGACAAAGGGCACAGTAAATGGCGAGATCTACAAATCTGAGTGCCTCGAGAAGCGCCTTTTGCCGTTCTTGCAGCAGCACGACGAAGCTCCGCTATTTTGGCCAGATTTGGCATCATGCCACTATTCTGAAAGTGTCCTGGAGTGGTATGAGGCCAATTCTGTCCATTTTGTTCCAAAGGACATGAATCCGCCAAACTGTTCGGAGCTGCACCCGGTGAAGCAGTGCTGGGCAATGATGAAGCGGGAACTTCGGAAGAGCAAGAAGACAGTCAAAGACGAGAAGGACATGTTAAGAAAATGGAAAAAAAAACTGAGAAACTGGTACCGGATGACACTTTGATGGAGGGCATCAAGCGAAAATGCGTTCAATTTTACACTCAAGGCTCCATCGATTAATTTTTGAAGTAAATATATGTATAAAACTACCCTAAAATTTTCGTTTGATTCTAAACATTATAAGAAAATTGGCATGACATTTTCGGTGTCGCAATAATTTCTTGTTCGCCCTTCAATTATATTCTTTCCGTTATGTCTTTGAACACCGCACAGCTAGCACATAGCAGCAATGCGTTCATGTACACATATTGGTATGTGTCACTTTCCATTTACTCGTCTTGGATTGGATGATAAGTTATAATTGTTGTTCCATGTCTTCTCCCACCATCGCCAAATAGCCGTGCCGTGTCAAATCACCCGATCAAAGGATTATACCAAATCGATAATATCATAGCATTAACTTTTTTTATTGTCACTACAAACATCTGGATAAAAAATCCTGCGATGTTAACATTATTTTTTGTAATATTATGTAATCAATTTGAAATCAAAATCTCATGCAAATATCTGAAACAATTGTTTTGATAAAAGGGAATAATTTGGTATTCAAATTTGCTGGTAATATTAATTGCTTGATATTCAACTAGTATTGTTCGTCAAAAATTAAATTTTGAAATGATAACAGATCTCTCTGTCTCTCTGTCTTTCTTTCTTTCTCACAGAAGAACATCGCTTTGATTTGGATGCACACAACAGGATGCGACCAAAACTTTATTGAACACATTTTGAATTGAAGGCTTACCATAAGTGTTTTTAATCTTTTCAGAACAGTCTCTCTATGCAATACACTACAACTCACTGGTTGGAATTATTACATTTTTCGATTATTTCGATTCAACCCTATAAGAGATGTGTAAAAATGTTGTTTTTTTAAACTATGAGGTATGGTTGATTGAATTCTAAATTTGCTTCTGGCTAAACACATCCCAAGTAACAATTTCTGTTCTATTCCAGCCGTATAGCACTCCTCCCGGCTTTGTTGATAAAACTACATTCAAAATTGTTTTGTCCACCGACACCTCCTCTATGCATCTTTAAAGCCGAAATGTGTACAAAGTGGCCCACTCTATAGACGGTTCTGGAAACAAATTAATAAAACATTTCTAAGACCATAAAGATTTTGAAAATGTTCTAGTGAAAGATGTTAAGACCACTTGAGAACCATCATAAAACCTATTGGCCGTCATCAAAACCAGTATAGGGCCAAATGGCCACAGCTGTCAAACTTCACGGCGATATTGTGGTTGTTTTTTTTTTCTGCTTTGTTCGATTCTCGTCTCTTCTGATTCATTCAACAGTAAATAATGGCTAAGAAAAAATTATGTTTGATAGCAAAATATATGAAACAAATTGAGTTTATTTTTATAGCGTATCATGCTCCAAATCATATGCGCATTTAATTTTATGGTAAATATTGGCACGATAAGAGCAGATAATGAATGCGCCTCGGAAATTATGCGAATTTACAACAACAAAAACAAAATTGAAAGAAATATATTCGATAAATTAATCAAGAAATTTCTGAAAATTGATGGAATTCAATAAGGTTATCTGAACGAATACCGAAATTTGTCTCAGATCTACAGTTCAATCGTATTACATTTAAAATTTGGTGTATTTATTTTTCCACATTTCAATTATTTCATACATTTCAGTATGGCGATTGTAGGAAATCACAGTTTTGCCAAAAAGCCAATTTATCTTCGAAATGGCTACTATAAAACTATCTGGTCATTTGGTAGCTTTCCTCAATGCCAATTAGCCGTTTAATGCATTTACTGGAGGCGGAATGGTTTTAAAATGCTTTTTCAACTGACCATAATAAGATAACATGAATGAGTCCTAAAACGGTATTTCAAAATAGCATTTTATGAGTTTATAAAGTTAAAATAAAACTTTTGGTAGGAGTAAAAAGAATTTTAGAAGTCAAGGTTTCAAGATCGTTGTAAAGAAGCTGTGTAGGTTCTTATAAACCTTACTAAAATTTGAAACCTTTTGGCACCTCTTGCTGTCATAATGTAACCAAATTAATTTCTAGTGGCTTTCATAAAACTTTAATAAAACTTAATAAAGCTGGATGGATTTGGCAATGTTACTTGGTATGTTTTCGTTGAAATTAAAATATGTATTGTATCATAGGTTTTACCTACCGAGACTGTTATTAACATCCAACGTCATTCCTTTCCACGTAGCTACAAAAAGTCTTGGGGTTTTGCCTTAAATAAGTTTGTGCCCGTTGTTTGGAGGAACAAAAACAAAGCGAAAGTCGTTTGGAACCAATCTTCGTCGATACACATACAGTCACCGCCAAAATAAAGTGCCCACTTTTCTCATGAACACGTTTCATCTCTGAAGTCATTGAAAAACTCATTATATCGTATTAATATATTTTTCTAAGCATAATAATATTATTGTTTTAAAGATGCATGTGTATTTTTGCAATGGATAATACACATTTTTGCAAAATTATTTTTTGAACCATACGTGGTATAAATTTGGTGTGTCATAATATTGTGAATTGAAAATATATTATGTGCATGTAATTTTTACATCCAAACGCCCCTCGTATTTAATTTTTTTGACGTTTCCAAGTGTTTGTTGATCTTCTTACGGATTTCAGTTGTCGGTCAGAAAGATTCAGTGCAAGTTATCTAAATATCCATGGATAATGCGGTGGCAAGCAAAACTGTTCCCTTGCAGATTCGAAAATGTGTTATTCATAACATCGAGAAAGGTGAATTGCATCGCAAGATTGGTGAAAAGTATGGATACAGCAAAGCAGCGGTTACCAAACTTTGCGCAAAAGTACAAAACCTATGGTTCAGTAGCTGATCGCCCAGGAAGGGGAAGGAAACGTAGAACAGATTCCCGAACAGATGCGAGAATCATTCGAGAAATTAAGAAAAAAATCGAAGGTTACCCTCAGGGAGATCCAGGCAGTGAGTCAACAACCGATCTCGGACAGTACTCTACGCAGAAGGATCGCTGAACACGGTATGAAGAGTAGGTTTTGTAAAAAGGCAACGCCTTTTTTTTAGCAAATTCAATAAAGCGAAACGGGAACATGCTGATAAAACTTTAGAATATTGGAAGACTGTTTTGTAGACTGATGAGTCCAAATTCGAGTTGTTCAACAGCAAAAAACAAGCTCGTGTATGGCGTAGACCTGGCGAGGTGCTTCATGATCGACATATCCAGGGCACAGTTAAGCATGGTGGAGGGAACGTGATGGTGTGGGGGTGTTTTTCTTGGGCGAGTGTTGGTAAAATTCGATGGTATTATGACAGCAAATTCCTACATCGACATATTGCGTGAGAATTTGGAGGTTTCGTTGGTTAAAACTGGGCTGGAAAGCAAATTTGTGTTCCAGCAAGATAATGACCCAAAACATACCGCGAAGAAGTCAAAGGCATTCTTCCGTTCCTGCTTTCACTTATTTTACAGTTTGCTGCACAAAAAGGAGAAACTGGGGTAGGTGGGTACTTTTTTTCTGGCGACTGTACCTGTTCTAACGTTTCTGCGCTGGACACTTCGACACTGCTACTGATAAACCGATGACGCACTGATTAAAATGATGACGCCAAAATTTTAATCCATGGCATTGCAGTAAAATTCTTCGATCTTTGTCCTCAGCCCACGGAAGTTTTGGCAGTAAGCTGGAAACGGTGCGCGAATCAGGTCTTGGCGGACCATTAGCACATTCGTACTTGTCTGAAATCACGTTTTGAAAGAACCTTGCCCCACACCCACACGTAGGGTCGGAACGTCCGCTGGTCGCTGGCTGGAATGACTCTAATACGGTGGGGAGATTGAGGGCTTCCATAGTGCATACTTCGATGCTTCCCGGGGTATAAACATGTGATTGAATGTTGTTTATAGTTTCCCGGTCTTTGAAGGCGGTGTACTGGATGTCAAATAAACTGCTAACAGTTTCCGAAAATTTTGGGAAGAGTAGTCTTCAAATTCACATTATTCCTTCCAGCCACGTCGATGGATCCAGTGCGTTGGTCTGTACTGATGGATCCAGCCCGACTCTGAATGGGACTATCTAGGGCTAAGTGTTAATCGATGGCCACAGAGGACAAGGCACGGGCTTATGACACAACAGCTTTATTTCAGTATGCAGATCAGCAGGTTTTGACGAACTACCAAGAATGCCGGCTCATCGACGATGAAACCTACTTCCTGGCCAACAATTCTACATGGCGACGGCACGAGGAGATGTTCCTGCGAAGTTTAAGTTTGCTTTTGTTGACAAATTTGTCAAAAAAAAAACTGATGATTTGGCAAGGGATATGCAGCTGCTGAGCAAAAACCAAAGTGTTCATGACGAATAAGACGATGGACTCGGAGCTGTAAAAGGAAGACTGCCTAAAAAATCGCGTACTACCTTTCATTAATGCCCCTAAAGGTCCCGTTGAACAGATATGACGAGTTTCTATTGCAGCTGAGAAGTCATCCAGTGGTACCGCGATAATAACGTAGATTTCATCGATAAAAACATAAATCCACCCAACTGCCCGCAGGTCCGACCCATCGAAAGATGTTGGGCAATAATGAAGCGGAAGCTCAAGAAAAGTGGAAAAACGGCTCGGGACGCGACTCAGATGACCAAAATGTGGTACATATGTGCCAAGGAAGTTGACTCCGGAGGTGTACAGCGTTTGATGGGAGGAATAAAGAAGAAAGTGTGACATATCATTAGAAACGAAGAGAAATGATTTGTATTGATATTTTTTCCTTAAAGAACATAACCTTTGTTTCGATGTATTAAACTTATTTGTACGTCAATTCGTTAACGAGATACATATGATTTTGTTATTCCGGATTCTGAATGGACATAGCTTTATACAGCCGAGGCTTATTCCATGTGGAAGTAACCTCGCATCAGACGTGAATCTCTAGACATTCTGAAATAGGATGCTGGATCAGCAGTAGAGGTATCATTTTCTAGCTCTTTGATTAAAACTGGTTTCAATTACCACCTAAAAGACTGTTGCAAACTAATTTCTTCCTTAATAATACCTTGATTCCATAAACTCGGCCGATGGGTGTAAGTTTGAATACACACACACATAGTACTACCGAGCAAAATTGTTTAGTAGGAAATCCTGATATAAATCGAAACGTAACGCATAAACAGAAGCCGTGTAAGTTTCAAATTCCGAACCCAAAGCGGCTTTTGTGTAAATCCATTCCGAGTACTTTCACCCAATCAGTAAACGGCTGTGCCTTAGCCTTTGCGTCACGATCTCGTTTGCACTCACAGATAGTATGATGATACCCATTTTGCTCAAGGGTTGAACATATTCCCTTCTATTGAACCAACAGCTTTCGTTGGACTTCGTTTTCCTTCAACCGATGAAAAAAAAAGCAACACGAAAGAAGTGCAAAATTGAAGGGAAATTGCTTTATTTGCTTGACGACGCTTTTCCTGCCATGCTATCTCCGGTTTGGTGGGTTCACCAGTAAGAGGAGATTGATAGGTGCACTTCTTTTTCGGGTTGGGTGTCCTTTTCCTTTGGGTTGTCAAGATTTGTAGTAATTTTTTTTTGGTTTCAAAAATTAGGAGCAGTAAATCCGCGTGTTGTCAGGAAATGTCGGCCATACCTATAGAAAGTTGAACTTACACGAAACATCTTCCAAATGTAGATTTAGATCTTACCTCTTGAGCGTGTACGCTGGACTCATTTTCTATCGTGATAACTCTTGAAAAGTGTAACTTATTCATTGTAATTTGTTTCAACCATTTAGTCAATTTCAACTCAAGTTCAGGTCAGGTTCATCTCCCGTGTGGAGCGGTGTAAAAGTGCACGTAGTTGCACCGTTAAGCTGTTTATCGTTGTGCAACAAAACAAGCAACAACTCACCAGTAAGCCTAATCCGAAAGTTTATTCTGAAGCACATTTTCCAAGCAGATGGTTTGCTGTTTCCCCCTCAGTGTTCTATTTCATTTTATCTGTTGTTGCATTTGGCTTGCTCATTTCCATCATCATCCGTCGGCACGGAAAATAACTCGGGAAAATCCTTTTATTACATGCAGGGCTTAGTGCTCTATCCTTTTGTTTCGCAGTTCCAATCAGTCTCAGGAGGAAGTTTATTTTCTGCATTGTCGATTTCGGTTGAGGTTTTACTACTGCAGCGTTTCATGAGTGCGCAATAAAATATCCAATTGCATTTATGCCGTTGTAATTAAGTTCTTAAATAGACTTTGGTTCGGAAGAAAATAAATTGGAAATTATTTTTCTCCAAATCGTAACACAGTAGAGCTGAAATAGGGATCGGTGGTTCAGTGCAGCGAGTTTCTGCTCGCTGAAAAAAACGGCGTTGTTTCTAGCCTAACTAAAAACCCGCCCACACCTCCCTCTAATAACACATTTGAACCTACCCGCGGCATTTATGAGGGGTCGTACACAGGGATGCCATATTTACAAACATGTCTGTAAATTTGCAGACTTTTCATTTATGTAAGTCTTTTTTAACGATGCAGATATTTAGCAGATACTTTATTTATGGTGCAGACTTTTACAAAAATTTGAAATAATTTCTAAACTTCAAATAAAAGTATTCTCTGAAGTTCGGATTTAAAACTTAAGCGGATCGGAACAGTATAATAGATACGGGAAGAAGCTTTGTTGGTAATATTCGTTCATTGCCATTTAGTCAAAACGGACTTCAAGTTTCACAACAATATTAATCATATTTGGAAAATTTTACATATAATATATGAGTATTTTAACCAAGTAGCAATAAACATTATATTTCAACTAAATACTATCTTTTAACAATATATACCTCCGCATCAAAATACGAATAAGCTCACTAACAAGGTATAGCTAGATAAGTCCAAAGTGGGTTTAAAAATTACCTTATTTCTTGACTGAAATATTGCATAAAATACATAATACGTTAAATAAAACTCTACACACAAATAAAACTACACGATGTAAAAAAATTATATAAACAAAAATATGAAATGCGCCTTTTTAATACCAATAGGTAAATCGAAGCAATGCAATGCAAGGTTCTGTTTGGTTGCTTGCTGGCTCGATAAGACCGACATACTGCTCGCAAACGAATTCTTCGAACGGTACTGCGAGTGCCCTGCCACTGCAACACAATAAGTGATTCCGGATTCTAACTGGACAGAACATTATTACACAGAAAAAAAAAATTAATTTTAAAAAGCGTGTAAATATCCCCTCGTTTAAATCCAAGCTAAAGCAGGCGTAAACAACGAAATTGTTTGCAACTTTTCATGTGCCATACAACAATATTGGCAATCTTTCATACAACAGGCTGGATTCAGGCGTTTTCTGGTTTAAATTTACATGAAATATCCCATTATATTCTGGCAAATCTAGCATTCCCTCTATGTGCATTAGATATCGCAGAAAATTCAATGTTTCTTTTTATCTGTGTAAGGAACACCTTCCAAAACGACCTTTTGTGGTGAAGAAAGCAGAAGAAATGAAGAAAGCATGGGTAACTCCCTGAAAATTTGGTAGTATTTGGTTAAAAAGTTGACTTTTGAGAATGAATTTTGTGTGTAAGGATTATAAACGGTACATTCTTTAATAAAAGCTAATTCAGAGGTTCTAATTTAATGAGGCATGAGTCCTTTTTATTATTTTTAACATTGGATGGACTTTACTATTAACATGATGCGGGACGAAATGGGCCTTAGACACGAACCGTAAAAGTGGAAACTATTCAACTATTCAAATTCGTCAAAATGTGTAAAGGCTGTCCTGCTGCATAATGGAAATGAGCATCCTTCTAATCCAGTAAAGCATTCAAAATTGCTAAAGGAAAATTTTTACTATACTAAACTGTTACTGGATTACTTGTGTTATTCAAAATAATGTTGTGGAGTGAATGTGGATTTCAAAATGATCGCTCTCCTCATGAGTCCTCAAGCAATATTTGGCAAATGACATTATTTTCTCGCTTCAAAAGTCAAAAAGAGCTGCAGTGGAACATGACATACACAAATGTTAACACTAAACTGGTATAAATCCACCTCATATATTACTATCAGATAACACCCTGACCTGGATTTGCTGAAGAACTTCCATGAAATTCTCTGCAGAACTTCCCTGATGTTTTCTGCAGTACCTTCCTGAAGTTCTTTATGGAAGTTCTCATGGAAGCTCTCTGGAACTTCATGGAAGTTCTCTAAAGTTCTCTGAAGAACTCCCCAAAAGTTTTTGGAAGAACTTCCCTGAAGTTCTCTGCATAATTTCGCTGATGTTCTGTGAAGAATTTCCCTGAAGTTCTCGTCAGAACATCTTTGGTTTTCTCCGATGAACTTTCCAGGAGTTCTCTGCAAAACATCCCTGTAGTCTTTGTAGAACATTTATGAAGTTCGCTGAATTACTTCAATGAAGTTTGCTGATAAAAGTCTCCAAAGTTCTCTGAAAAATATTAATGAAGTTCTCTGAAGAATTTCTATGAAATTCTTTGGAAAACTTCCCTGAGGTTTTTTGCAGAACTTCCCTAAAGTTTTCTGCTGAACTTTCCTGACATTCTCTGCAGAACTTCCCTGAAGTTTTCTGCAGTACTCTCCTAAACTTCTCTGAAAAACTTCCTTGAAGTTCTATGGAAGACTTCCCTGAAGTTCTTTTGTAGAACATTTATTAAGTTCGCTGAATTACTTCCATGAAGTTCACCAAAAAAATCTCCGAAATTTTCTTAAAAAACATTAATGAAGTTCTCTGAAGAATTTCCTTGAAGTTCTCTGGAAAACTTCCTGAAGTTCGCTGCAAGAACTTCCCTAAAGTTCTCTGATGAACTTCCATGAAGTTCTCTGAAAAAAAATCCCAGAAGTTTTCTGAAGATCATTCATGAAGTTCTATGAATTTTCCTGAAATGCTCTAAATAACTTCCGTGAAGTTCTCTGCCGAAATTCCTTGAGTTCTCACAGAATTTCATTGATGTTCTCTGAAGAACTTCACTCAAGTTTTCTGCAGAAACGTCACTGAAGTTCTCTGCAAAATTTTCCTCAAGTTCACTGCAGCACTTCCATTAATTTTTCAGCAGTATTTCCTTTTTCCTGGAATAATTTCCTGAAGTTCTTTGAAAAACTTCCCAAAAGTTTTTGTCAGAACTTCCCTGATGTTTTCTGACGAAACTTTCCAGGCGTTCTCTGCAAAGCAACCCGAAGTTCTCTGCAAAGCATCCCTGAAGTTCTCTGAAAAACTTCCCTAAAGTTTTCTTTAGAGGTTCCCGGAAGTTCTCTGCAGAATTTATCTGATGTTCTCTGAAAAACTTCCCTGAAGTACTCGGTAAAACTTCCTGAAGTTTGCTGAAAAATGTCCCTGAAGTTCACTGAAAAACGTCCCTGAAGTTCTCTGAAGAACTTTCCTGAAGTTCTCTGGAAGATTTCCCAAAATTCTTTGCAGAATATCCCTGAAGTTCTCTAAATTACTTCCCTGAAGTTCTCTGCAGAACTTCTATGAAGTTCTCTGCAGAACTTTCCTGTAATTGTCTGCAAAACTTCCTTGATGTTCTCTGCAGTAATTACTTGAAGTTTTCTGAAGAACTCCCCTGAAGTTCTCTGAAAGACTTCCCTGAAGTTCTCTGAAGAATTTTCCTGAAGTTCTCTGAATAACTTCCCTGTAGTTCTATGAAGAACTTTCATGAAGTTCTTTGAAAAACTTCTCTGAAGTTCTCTGCATATTTTTCCTGAAGTTCTCTGTAAATTTCAACTTCCTGTAGTTCTCTGAAGAACTTCCCTGAAGTTCTCTGAAGAATTTCCTGAAGTTCTCTGAAGAACTTCCTGAAGTTCTCGGAAACACTTCCATGAAGGTCTCCGAAGAACTTCCCTGAAGTTCTCCGAAACACTTCCTGAAGTTCTTTGAAGACTTCCTGAAGTTCTTTGCAGAACATCCCTGAAGTTCTCAGAAGAACTTCCATGAAATTCTTTGAAAAAATCCCTGGAGTTCTCTGAAGAACATTCAAGAGTTTTCTGAAGAACATTCAAGAAGTTTTCTAAAGAATTTTCCTGAATTTCTCTGAATAACTTCCCTGAAGTTCTCTGAAGAACATTCAAGAAGTGCATTGAAAAACTTCCCTGAAGTTCACTAAATAATTTTCCTCAAGTTTTTTTTTTTTAATTCCTTTATTATCGAGATTTTCAGCCCTTGGCTGGTTCATCTCCCGTCTTACCCACTCAAATACCTTCTGGGTATTTTCGTAACCTATCTGAGGTTGAGATTTGAATTCGTGACTTTTGCGTTAGAGAATGGAAGTTCTCTCTGAAGTTCTCTGGAAAACTTCCCTGAAGTTCTCCGAAAACTTCCCTGAAGTTCTCTGGAAAACTTCCCTGAAGTTCTCTGGAAAACTCCCCTGATGTTCTCTGAAAAATGTCCCTACAGTTCTCTGCAGAACTTCACTTAAGAACTAAGAACTTACCCGAAATATTGTGAAGAACTTCTCTGAAGAAGTAACCCAAATTGTTAGAAGAACGTGCCTCAAATAAAAAATATTGGGGTAATTAGCCTCTCATGTGGCACTAGCAACCAGGTAGCGGACAAATTCTGATCGAATGTGTACACCGTCCATAAAGCTCTGAACCCTCGAATATCTGTTTTGAAGATGTCATCTTGCTATATGTCAATAATCTCGAGAACCATAATTTACAGTAAGCTCACAAGCACACTAGCGCCACAGAGTTAGATATTTCGGAACTATTTAGTCGAGCGTCTGGAAGCTCATAGTTTTACAACTAACTGTCCTGAAAACAGTAAATTCACACATGATCTAGATCTCAAAATACAGATATTACAAAAAGTTCACATGAACGCTAGTGCCACGTATTGGAAGAGTGCTGAACTAATGTTAACACCATCCGAAAGGTCTCACTCAACCATACATCTTTATCAAAGACGCCAACTTACTATACGCCAAGGTTCCTCGAGGTTCAGGTTATAAAGTTAGTTTTCATGCACACTAGCGCCACGTAGTGAGAAAAATCTGAACTTTTAAGTTTACCATCCTGAAGGCCTTGGCTGCTGAACAACTTTGCTGATAAATGTAACTTCATAATACGGAGGATCATGAGGTATTTCTTGATAAAACAACAAAGGTCAATGCCCATGTATCATTAGAGACCACCATCAAGAAAATCCGCGCATGTCGAGGGGTTTACTGTACTTTGCTGTTTTTTGCTAAAATATGCTGCCTTTCAACGGTCATAACTAATTCTGGTGAAGTCGGAGCGACTCAATTTTTTCTGCAAAGCTGTTTGTCAAAGTCTGAAAAATTAAAAAAAAATCTTTTGGAGCATTTACATTTAAACTGAGGCAGTTATTTGAGTGGTTCTCAAAATATATCAAAATTTCGTATGTTGATGCTAATTTGTGATGAAAAATGCAAATCGCATGAAGTCAAAATACGATAAACACTCGGTGGTTTTGGGACTCAAGCTAACGGAGACTGATATGGAGAGCTGGGTCTAAAAATCTCTGTCTCGGTCACTTACCCAGGAGACATCCGAACATGATCTTACTTACTTACTTATGTCTCCTGTCCTACTCTAGGGCTGCTTAGGGCCAACGTGAAATATTTCCATCCTGGGCGGCTGCTCGCTTGAGCCATGGCCTGGGCCCAGGTCAGATTTCGATCGACTTCCTTTATTTCCTTATTGAGGCTTCGACGCCATGAGCCTCTGGGTCTGTTTCAGTTACGATGACCTGTTGGGTTCCAATCTAGCGCTTGTTTGCAACCTTCGTTTCCGCTCCTTCGAAATGTTTGATCGACGCACCTCCACTTTCGTTCTCGAATTTCCACTAACATCGGTTTCTGTTGGCATCGACGATGGAGCTCAGCATTTGAGATCCAATTGTGAGGCCACCAGACACGATTTGCATACCGCAGGCATCGGTTGATGAAGACTTGCAGCTTTTAAGTACTCTCATCTAATACGCACCACTTCTCGCTGGTGTATAGCAGTTGAAAATTTGGATTTTGTTGCGTTGACTTATCTGGTTTGACTTCCATATATTTCTTATACCCCGTTCACACTACAACCTATATTACGTGATATAGAGAATCTTGATATCAAATGTCATGCACATTACTTACAGTGAAAACAAGATGTATAGCTGAGTATGATACCAAGATAGTCAAAATATATCACGTACCCGATCAAAACCAAACTGTCATAATTCGTTGCTACAACTTAATTGCGACCTACTAGAGTCACATTGAAGTTACCACAACCTATTTGCAATAAAACTTGTAGTGTGAACGGGGTATTAAACTCGCAAAAGCATGCCTAGCCTTCTTGATTCGTGCACTTATGTCGCCCTTGGTTCTACTGTGTGACGCTATCTGGCTGCCAAGATATTGGTAGCTATCGACTTTCTCCACTGCTTGCCCGCTATCGTAAAATTGGAAGGATTGTCCGTGTTGACATCCAACGATTTAGTTTTGTTGATGTTGATGGTGAGACCAGCCGCAAACGAGCTTTCTGTGAGGTCGTGGAACTGGCTCTGTATATCAGATCGCCGTTGCGCTAAGAAAGCAACGTCGTCAGCCAAATCGAAGTCGTTGAGGTGCTCCATAGTGATAGGTTACCAAAGCAGCCCACGGTTCGGTATACGATCAATAGCATCTCGATGAGGAACAGTAGTGGTGATAATAACATCCTTGCCTCACACCGATGACTACCCGTATGGGGTCAGACAAGGTCAGTGCTGCACTTCGATGAAGTAGACGAAATATTCCGGGAATCCTTTGCGTGTCAGGGTGAAATCTGACAAACACAAATGTTAACATTAAAATGGTATGAATGCTCCTCGTACATTACTTTCAATTACCAACCTAACCATCCTAACACTGAAGAACTTCGCTAAAGTTCTCAGCACAACTTCCCTGAAGTTCCCTGCAGAACTTCCATGAAGTTCTCTGCAGAATTTCCCTGAAGTTCCCTGCAGAACTTCCATGAAGTTATCTGTAGAATTTTCCCGCAGTTCTCTACAGAACTTCCATGAAGTCTCTGCAAAAAATTTCTGTAATTCACTGAAGAACTACCCTTAAGTTCTAGGAAGAACTTCCCTGAAATTCTTTTCAGAACATCCCTGCAGTTTTCTGAAGCACTTCATGAAGTTCTCTGAAAAACTTCCCTGAAGCTCTCTACAGAATCTATTCGAAATTCTCCGAAGATCTTCCGAAATTTCAGGGAAGTTCTTTCAAGAATTTTTCTAAAGTTCTCTGCATGTACTCTGAAGAATTTCCCTGAAGTTCTCGCCACTTCCGTGATGTTCTCTACAGAAATTTCCAGGAGTTCTCTGCAAAACATCCTTGAAATTATCTGAAAGACTTACCTGAAGTTCTCTGAAGAACTTCTCAGAAGTTCTCTGCAGAATTTCTCTGAAGTTCTCTGAAGAACTCCCCTAAAATTTTTGGAAGAATGACACTGAATTTTTCTGAAAAACTTCCCTGAAGTTCTCTGTTAGACTTCCCTGAAGTTCTATGCAGAACTTCCCCGAAGTTCCCTGCAGACCTTCCATAAAGTTTTCCACAGAAACTCCCTGAAGTTCTTTGAAGAACTTCACTGAAGTTCTTTGAAGAACTTCACTGAAGTTCTTTGAATAACTTCCCTGAAGTTGTCTGGAAAATTTCCTTGAAGTTTTCTGCGAAACTTCCTTTAAGTTCTCTGAAAAATTTCACTGATGTTCTCTGAAAAACTTCCCTGATGTTCTCTGAATAATTTCCCTGAAGTTCTCGTCAGAATTTCCTTGATGTTCTCTGACGAGCTTTCCAGAAGTTCTCTGCATAATATTCTTGAACTTCTCTAAAAGACTTCCCTGAAGTTCTCTGAAGAACTTCCAAGAAGTTCTCTGCAGAATTTCTCGGAAGTTCTCTGAAGAACTCCCTAAGGTTCTTGGAAGAACTTTTCTGAATTTTTCTAAATACTTCCCTGAAGTTCTCTGGAAAACATCCCTGAAGTTCATTGTAGAAGATCTCTGCAGGTCTCTGCAGTACTTTCATGAAGTTCTCCGAAAAACATTCTTGAAGTTCCTTGAAGTTATCGGAAGAACTCTCCTGAAGTTCTTTGCAGAACTTTCCTTAAGTTCTCTGAAAAACTACCCTGCAGTTCTTTGGATAACTTCCCTGAAATTCTCTGAAGAACTTCCTTAAAGTTCTCTGAAGAACTTCCATGAACCTCTGTGCAGAACTTCTCTGAAGTTCACTGCAGAACTTACCTGAAGTTTTCTTAAAAACTTCCGTGAAGTTCACCGAAAGGCTTCTTTGAAGTTTTCTGAAAAATTTCCCTGAAGTACCCTGCGAAACTTCCCTGAAGTTCTCTGCAGAATTTCGCTTAATTTTTCAGCAGCACTTCTATAAAATTTTCAGCAGAATTGCTCTTATGTTCTCTGAATAATTTCCCTGAAGTTCTCTGAAAGACTTCCCTGAAGTTCTCTGCAGAACTTCCCTGAAGTTCTCTGCAGATCTTGCCTGAAGTTCTCTGCAGAATTTCTTTGAAGTTTCTTAAGAACTCTCCTAATGTGCTCCGAAGAACTTCCCTGAAGTTCTCTGAAGAACTTTTCTGAAGTTCTCTGAAAAACTTCCCTGAAGTTATTTGCGGAACTTTCTCTAAGTTTTTTGCAAAACTTATCTGAAATTCTCTGCAGAACTTCCTTGAAGTCTTATAAAGAATTTCTCTGAAGTTCACTGAAAATTTTTCCAGCAGAAATTCCCTGAATCTCTTTGCATAACTTTCCTGATGTTGTTAGCAGTACTTCCCTGAACTTCTCTGCAGAGCTTCTCTGAAGTTCTCTGAAAAAAACTTCATTGAAGTTCTCTGCAGAACTTCCCAGAATCTCTCTGAAGAACTTTTCTGAAGTTGTCTGAAGCTTTTCTGAACTTCTCTGCAAAACTCTCCTGAAATTCTCTGAAGATCTTCCCTGAATTCTCTGAAGAATTTCCAAGAAGTTTTCTTAAGGACTAAACTGCAGTTTTGCGAAGAACTTCCCTGAAGGACTAACCCGAAGTTGTTAGATGGACGAACCAAAATTTTTTTTATTTGGATAATCAGCCTTATGTACACTAGCAGTTAGCATTCATTACATCGTTCATAGGCAGACCTGCGCCATGTAGTGAAATAATTCCGACCTATGAATAAGACCGTCTGGAAGACCATTCCAAGTAACATTGCCAAAACTATCCAGCTTTATTAAGTTTTACTAAAGTTTTATGAAAGCCACTAGAAATCAATTCGGTTTTATTATGGCAGCAAAAGATGCCAATAGGTTTATAAGAAACTACACAGCTTCTTTACAGCGATCTTAAAACCTTGACTCCTAAAATTCCTTTTACTCCTATCAAAGGTTTTATTTTGACTTTGTAAACTCATAAAATGCTTTTTTGAAATGCCGTTTTTGGACTCATTCATACTATCTTATTATGGTCAGTTGAAAATGCATTTTAAAACCATTTTGCCTCCAGTAAATGCATTAAAAGGCTAATTGGCATTAAGGAAAGCTCCCAAGTGACCAGATAGTTTTATAGTAGCCATTGCTAAGATAAATTGGCTTTTTGGCAAAACTGTGATTTCTTGCAATCGCCATATTGAAATATATGAAATAATTGAAATGTGGAAAAATAAATACACCAAATTTTAAATGTAATACAATTGAACTGTAGATCTGAGGCAAATTTCGGTATTCGTTCAGATAACCGTTTTAAATTCCATCAATTTTCAGAAGTTTTTTGATTAATTTATCGAATATATTTCTATCAAATTTGGTTTTGTTGTTGTAAAGTCGCATAATTTCCGAGGCGCATTAATTTTCAGGTCTTATCGTGCCAATATTTACCATCAAATTAAATGCGCATATGATTTGGACCATGATATGCTTTTAAAAAAACTCAATTTCTTCTTTAATATATTTTGCTTTCATATATAATTTTCCGCAACACTTGAGCTTTTTTCTTAGCCATTATTTAAGTGTTGAATGAATCAGAAGAGCAGAGAATCGAACAAAGCAGAAAAAAAAACAACAACAATATTGCCGTAAAGTTTGACAGCTGTGGCAATTCGGTCCTACACTGGTTTTGATGGCGGCCAATAGGTCTTATCATGGTTCTCAAGAGGTCATAACATCTTTCACTAGAACATTTTCAAAATCTTTATGGTCTTGGAAAGGATTTATTAATTTGTTTTCACAACCGTCTGTAGAGTGGGCCACTTTGTACACATTTCGGCTTTAAAGATGCATAGAGGAGGTGTTGGTGGACAAAACAGTTTTGAATGTAGTTTCATCAACAAAGCCGGAGGAGTGCTGTCCGGCTGGAATAGAACTGAAATTGTTACTTGAGCATGGTTACTCGAATAAATTTCCTGAAAACAATTAATTCATGTATGATCTTGATATCAAAATACAGATATTACAAAAAGATAACATGTACAAAAGCGCCACGTCACGGACGAGTTTTGAACTACATAATGCTAACACCATTCGAAAGGCCTCAATCAACCAAACATCTTTGTCCAATACCCCAAACATACACGAAGAATCATGAGAAATTATCTGATGAAACAACAAAAGTCAATGCTCATGTGTTATTTGAGATTACTATTAAGGGAGTTCGTTTGTATGAAATATGCTGCCTTTCAACGGTCATAGCTATTTCTGGTAAAGTTGAATGGACGCATTTTTTTGTTTGTAAGTTTAACAAATTTTAGAAAAATACTTCTGAAGCATTTCCATTTATGCTGAGGCCGTTATTTATGTGATTCTCAAAAGCTAACAAAATCTCAATTTTTGATGCCAATTTGTTTAAGGTCAAAATGAGATTTTCGGTGGTTTGGGTCCCCAGCTAACAGGACCTATCATGGAGCTCTGGGTCTTAAAATCTTTGTCGACTAGTGTTATCAATGTCTCTTTGACACAGTATGCTGTCTGATTATTCTAAGGCGTAGGCTAAAGAATGTTGCCCCTTCTTTCTTTCTCAACAATAAATTGGTCACTTAACCAGGAGGCACCCGAACATGACCAGTTGTGTCAAATGTAGTTATGAATACTCGGTATGACAAGCACTGTAATTTTCGTTGGATTTTCGTGTGGTTTCAGTTGGTGCATGATGAGATTCGATGAAATCTGAACTTGTCTAGTTCGTCGGAGACCCCAGGCATATAGACAGATTTTTCAAACGTTGCCAAGAGTACTCGGATGACCAGACACGATTTTTCCGTTAGATTCGCTCGTGATCTCAGGTATCGTATGAAGAGGCTCGGTGAAGTCCGAAATAAGCCTCTTCCCCGGAGACACTCGCAACATGATCAAAAGTGCTAATTTCCGCAAAAGCGGGGAGAAGTGTGGAGGGATGTTCCCAAGGATAAGTCGCTTAGAACTGTATGTCTGCCACGATGTCTTACACACTAGACGATTATGTTTCCTAACAGCGGCCCTTCGATTTTCAATCCATACCACATGTGTGGTACACTGAGGCACACTTTTGACAGTTGAGTTTATAGAATAATGAATCCAGCAACCTTGCCAATATGCATTGCCTGGTTGCCAGGCTCAGCAGAAAATTACAATTCAGGCTGTTGAAACATCGGCACTTTCGGCACATAGCGGAAACTCCTGGAATATGTCAATGCTTGTTGACACACTCCAATTAAATACATTGTGAGATGAGCCAAATATGCGTGGAACGGCACTATAGATGCACTTCTTTCTCCAACCGTCCACCAAATACACATTTATCAGGACCTCGACACATGTCACGTATTTATTTCTATTGCAAAAACATCGGCAATCACAATCACCCGACACTAAATCAACTAATCCCACAAGGCCCAGTCCGACTCAACAGAACCACCTTTTCGGAAAAGAAAATGCTGTTTCGTGATCACCCTGATTGTCTTGTTCTAACGATGCCCATTTGGGTAGCGAAAGGAAAACAATCCTACTCCTATGGAAGTTTGAATGGACAAAAGCTCGGCAAAATCTTATTGCGACGGTCATTGAGATGGAATCCCTTGATAGCGTGAAATTGAACCGATTACGAATTCAATCTCATTTCTTCACGAGGGCATTGGTTTCCAGCTACAAACAGTGCAAAGACAGAGGCATTACTTGGAATGAGTCGCATAAATTGCACTCTATTCATTTGCCGTCGAAATTAATGAGTTTTCAGAGTGGTAAAAATGAGAAGTTGGTTTACCTGCTACTAAAGTGACTCATTTGTTTCACAGATGTTATATGATCGTCATTTCGTATGGTCTCCGCCTCCATGACACTCGTGAATTTTACGTCTTCGTGGTGTGGTTTTTATTCACGGTCGTAAAAGCAAAGCATTCACTCGCTCACCTGGAAGGTACATCTACGGTTTGGGTTATGAAGTGATTTATTCCCCCTTTTAGATTTCATCCTCAACAGGTGCGAATTTTCCGAACCTTTTCAGTCTCTTCATGACAGATTCCCGCAAATGTAGAACGGGGTCTGATGTAAAAGAGGATTGTCTCAGCAACCCATGCTTATTTGGTTTTTGACAATACGTCTCATATAATGACGTTTAACTCTTGAGCCCCACTGCAGCTCTTTGCCAATGTTGCAATCTTCAACCTATTGGTATAATTCCGCGCCCTACCGTCAAGTTCAAATTGAAAAAACCATCGAAAATCGGGTATATCGATTAAAGAAAAATTGAACCTCTCGGAAGCAAGGAAGAAGCCATCGTCATCCAACCTGAGGCTGGGGAGGAAAAATCTCATAAAATCTTTTTGCTTCGCACTTGACAATGGGTCGAAGATTTTCATCTTCACCTTTCTCCCACCAGCGATGAGGTTGGTAGGTACACCTCTGCAATAACCGTTCAAAAAAAAAAAAAAGCTAACCCAAACCGAATTCTGTCGAACAGTATCAAACCTTGAGCAGCGGTCCGAGATAAGAAAGGCATACCCCCTCGAAAGCGAGAGGTAATTGAGTTTTTCAAGTATGCTGATGTGAAAAGCGCACGAACTTTTCCTTTAGCACAATTCCTTTCGTCGGTCGGTTAGTCGATGGGTAGTCTGAATGCCCCTGCAGGGTTTCATCCGAAAAAGTCTTAGGAAGAGGATGAAGAAAAAATCGAAAGCAAAACTTCCGGGTGAGCCCAGGCTAAGGATCGCTAGAAATACTGACGTAGAGTTTTCCAAAAGGCACGTTCGAGTTGTTGGAAGTAGCAGTTAGTCGAACATGCTGCAGCAGTCGAAAGGGCAAAGGTAGACCTGGGAGTATAGACCTGATTGAAAAATTAATTTATCATTTTCTCAACGGGAGCCGGCTTTAGTTTTGGATGGAGTGATTCGATTACTTGGCCTGGTGAACCGATTGGAACCAATGCAATGGTGGTGGGGGAGGATGAACAAAAGAAAACACGTAACTTGAAACAGTTGCCAGTTACATCGCTCACTCATAGGAAAGTGGTAGCAACAAGAAGTTCACCTTCATTGGACTGAAATAATGTGACATGCAATCAGAAGCATGTTGAATGTGAAGGACATTGATTGAGTTATTAGGTGCTAGGCAATTTGTCGGCAACTTGCGAACATAGTTTGTCAATTGCATTCGGATTTAAACCGAACGTTATCGCTATGATTGCGGATTTGAACATAGTAGGAGCTATGCAAATTCTTCAAATTTGTTTTAAACTATACAAACGTTTCCAAGCCAATAATCTTCTTCCGGCACATTCTGTCAAAGCTCTTCATTCCGCGACGATCAAGCACCACTTTTTTTTAGTTCACTGAGTCTGATTTAAGTGAATTTTTCTTAGAAGTTTTCCATGCTTTTAATTTAGATCCCCAGAAAGTTAATAATATACCTACCAAATTAAGATCGTAACCGCTTTTTAATGATAATGATGACACATTAGCGAATTTTTTTTCTGACCTTGCTATTTGCAGATAACTGGAATTACTTTTCGAAAAAAGTGATTTTGATGTTGTTATTTGCCTTCATTTTATGTATTTTTTCCGGATTTAGACTTTTTTGTGGATTTAAATGCATTTCTCAAATTTCTCCTGAAAGCAAGAATTAAGACTGTGAACTAAATACGACTGCATTTTCAACGTAGAACAACGTTGCTTTATTTTAATAACAAGCACATAATTAATTATTGATGGTGGATGTTGGCCAAATTTGGATTTTTCAGATATAATCCTAAATACGTTACAGAGTATTTTTTATACATCTAGTAACCTCACGTCCGTGCTCCATCACAGTATTTTCTATTGTGATGTGTCCAACTCAATGGGTAAATTGAACTGAAGGTGAGTTTGAAAGAAGGGAAGCTTGGATTAGAGCACACGTATCCACTGGTTGACACTAAATATTGGCCAACGTGCTTTTGCACATTTGTTTGAGGATTTTTTAAGCGACACAAATTTCGAAATCCAAAGTTCGGATTCCGTGCTGTATCAGTGCACAGACTTTTTGTTAATGAATCTGGATACTTTTCAAATCACATACTAGCATGCAGGTATGAGCTTGTAAATTTAAAATAGCATATTAGCAACAATCAATGTGCAACTAGCGATTTGTAATTGGTTCACTGTTCGAGAGCCCCTAGTTTCGAAGTACACCTTGCAGTCTGTACCTTGCCATGCATTCTTGCGCTTTTCTCTACCTTTCGGTACAAGCATCTTTGTTTTTATTTTGATTCGCTATGTTATTTTGACAGAATGTTTGAGGGTGTATTGGTGTGAGTTGCGGTATTAGGGGCGCATCATTACGCTTGGGACCGAACGGGACCGATGTGCTAGTACTTCCTGAGCCAAGAAAAAAATCGCATTTGTTCGGGACCTACTGATCTTAGAGTTAGTCTATGATATTAGCGTAAAATTTGAGAGTGATAATTTATCGATTTCTTTTACAATTTTTCCAAGTTGTAACATTCCGTCCACTTGTTTGTTAGGCGGTGGAAATTTTTTTCATCATATCGAATCGGTAGATTTACAGTTAGGTTATAGCAAGTAGCTGAGCCGAAGAGATAAATAAAAGTGAGCTTTCAGATGATTTGTTTATAGATCAAACCAATAATTAACCTTCAAACATTATATGTAATCACTAACAATGAAGGGTGACAGTGATAGTATAGACCAGTAAAACTTCAAGATTAAGGGGCTATTAAGTAGAATAGCCGACTGAGTTCATCTGGTAGAGCTCGAATGGGCTTCAGCTTAATAAACAACTGGGTATTTGTTCAATGTCTTTTTTTTCACTATTCACACTATTCACTATTAGTTTGGTGAAACCTAGACTAGGCAGCGTTGTTTTTTCAACAGTTTGCTTTTAAATATTTACACAGTAATTTGAGAAAAAAAATGTTGGAGCCTGGCTGTCTGTTCTCTGTGGTTTTCATTTGGTTGGAATTAATATTTAATAAGTTGAGTTTATGGGATGTTTTTAAAACTCAAAATTCAAACGGTATAAATCTGGACATGTTAATCGGTTCCACTCTGAAAAGTTCCAATGTTTATATTATTTTAAAGAATTCAGTTTGGAGTTTTCAAATTATTATGGCCAATTGAGCTCAATACAAATTACTACCGACTAGCCGTTCTACACACGGGTTTCTCAAAACTTTTTATATAATAAGTACTTTCGTTAGGCAAAGATGAATTAATGTACCAGAAACTGGACGGACACTTGCGCCTACCCGAATACGACCAGCCACTGTGTGTCTAGAGTATCGCACAAGCCGACACGTGCAACGGGAAGGATTAATAGGATGCATATACCCGGCGGGAAGTAGTCCTCGGATAAGCCTTATTTAAAGGCACAATTTATGCACCTAACAATAACAACACTAACAATAACAAACAACTTAATAACATTGATGTTTGTTACACGGTAATTCTGAGGTAGACATTTTTTGACTACATTCTATGCATTTTAATGAACATACTCCATACGTCAAAAAGTGCCTACTTTTTAATCCCAAAAAATGAATACTTTTAAGTTCTTTTCTTATTCCAGTGCGATAGAAAAAATGCATAAAAACAGAGCTGTCATCAAAGTGGAAATATCGATTTATTCTAGTTGACTGGCTTTGCCGGAAAAAAGTGATTGTAAAAAAATAGGTTCTTGCAAGCCAAATCTTAATCCGGTATCATGGACAGGCTATGAGGAACTAATAAGATTTTGTTTTTTGTTTCTTTATTTTCAGCCGTTGGCACTAATTCGATAATTTAAATTGATCTATATCTGTTGATATTATAACCTATAACCAGAATTGAAAACTTTCTTCTGCAAATCATCCAATTCCAGCAAGAAGAAACATGTTCCTTATGATGGATTTTATTTGCATATGTGGGGCTTTTTTTTTTTTTTCCTCATTGTTTTATTGTCAGAAAATTGAAATTTTACATTTTAAATGTACAATCGCAAATAAGATCTTAAATTTATCACATTATAATGCTCTGAACTAAATTCTGTTACATATATGACAAATCGTATGAAGCATTTCAATATTTTACCCAAGTTTATTCTACGAATTCCTTGTAGCTCTGGATGCTGAAGCATAGAAAATGAGATGTTTCTCCGTCCCCTAAGAGTCATCAACTCAGGTAGAATATGCTGCCATAGTGGTAAAACTTCAGCGCATGCTGAAAATTTATGCTCGATCGTTTCCTCAGCTCCACAGGCCTCACAGTTAGGATTTGGGCGACGATTTTCTCTGAACACTAAAGCATTGTGTCCAATTTTTCCGTTGCAGAGTAAATAATAAACAGTTTTCTCCTCTGATGATAGTTCTTTGTGTACTATATTCTTCCAGACCCTGACCCAATTCCTGATCTACGTTAAGCTCTATTCTGTTAACGGGTAATTCGGTCAAGTGAATTTTCGTATAGTCCTCTTGCGGTCGCATTTGCAAGAATTCTAGATGGAGTTTTATGGTACAATTTCATTATCACCTTTAGATGACCTAATTCGGCGGAAATTCTACCAATATCTCTTCTGCGAATATCACGAATGTAATCTTGCTGGTAGGGAAGCACATCTTTTGTTATTAAAAACCGATTTAAAAGCAAAGATTTGCTTTTCTTCAACGGACAATGTAGACCTAAACCTCCTTGTCGTTTCTGCTTAATTATTTGCTCGTATCGCACTCGATGTTGTACTGCATGCCAAATGAAAGTGCAAATTTGCTGCTTAATTCGTTTGCCTACGGATTCAGGTAAAGGGAATATCGATGACAAAAATACCATAACTTTGAGCAAATGAATGTGTTCAGGAGCCAAACCCGTTGTTTGATGTCTATTGTCCTCGATCGGTTGATCCACAGAAGAGCGTTTATGCTTCTCCACAGTTTTTCCCAGTTAAGCTGCATACTTTCTTGGAGACTATCTTTGTATATTACTCCTAGGATACTAATCTGATCATGGACCAGCAACTCTTCAGGTGTGTTGAAGTTGTTTCCGATTCGTAACGCGACAGTTTTCCTTAGATTCAGCCTAGTATCAGACTCCATTCCAAAATCTCTAAAAGCGTTTATAATTCTCGGCACTTTCGATGGATCCTTCAGAATGATTGTGACATCATCTGCGTATGCTGAAACTATTTCTCCATTTCCGTTGCTGATGGCTGATATGTAATCGATGAAGGGTTGTAGGTACAATACAAAAAGGATCATGCTCAAAGGGTCCCCTTGTCTTACAGATCGATTAATGTTGATTGATTCTGAGAGTTTGCCATTGATTAGTATTTGGGACTTTGAGAGTCTCGTAGTTAGCGTTAAAAAGTTGATAAAATCTTCGTTAATTCCCATTTTACTCAAAGTCGATAGGAGAAAATTGTGGCTTACCCGGTCAAACGCATTACTCAGGTCACAAGCAATTATTAGACTGTTATGACCTGCTCGACGTGCCTCTCCAATTTCATCGCGAATCAAGCAAGATGCTTCGAATATATTTCGGCTACCATTGCTACATTTTTGGTTGTCCGATAAGAGATTTGGTGTAACCTTAGTTAACCGATCTTTGAGAATGCGACTAAGGATTTTGTAATCTGCGTTCAATAGGGAGATTGGTCTATACGAATTTATACTGTTGTCAGCTGTTTTTTCTTGACCAGAACGATGATTCCTTCAAGTTGTTCCTCACGTACTGCACCATTTTTCATCTCGTTGAGAATCTCCACGAACTCTGCCTTGATTATGCTCCATGATCGCATGAAAAAATCCCTTGTCAGTCCGTCCCTTTCCTGGTGATTTGTTCGCTGCCGCTGATTTAATTGCGTTGTATGCTTCCTCTTCCGTTATCGCCTCCATTAAAGCATTATTATCAGCCATATTTCTTGGAATCGTTCTAACTGGTTGAAACCACTTCATGAGCACTAACATCCGCCGCCGAAAATAATGATCGATAGTGGTCACAAACATGGTCTTCGACTGCATGACGGTCTACAACCTCTTCTCCGTTAACGTCTATGTTGGATATTCTGGATGAAGCCTGTCGTTTACGTTGTTCATCGAGCTGATAGATAGTCGTTTGTTCATTGCCGATATGTTGCTGCGGACAAGCTTCTAAAGCTCCCCTCGAAACAATGTTTCGTTTCTTAGCATAACTGCTTTGATACGGTTTATTTCAGCAGTACAGTCATTTTCCAGATGATTCACGTAGGCTCTTTGGAGGCAAGAGTAATAGAACCCCATTGTGTCATTATATATTTGAAATTTTTGGTTTTTCTTCCACTTGAAGGACGAGGCAAGTTTGCTTTTTGCAAAATCTACCCACCAGCCGACCCACGAACGGAAATTGGGTCGTGTTCGCTTCAATAGGACCATTTTGCGGACAACTCTTGTAGTACTGCCGGTGTTAACAAGACGTTATTCAGCTTCCATTGAGGCCGGGGTAACAACTGCGATTCTACAGGTAACACTAGTCGCATAACAACGGCTTTATGATCGCTGAAACAGTTCACTTAGCATTCGGCGAGTAAGCGTAGTCTCTGAACAATCGGACGGTTGACGTAAATGGTATCGATCCTTGACATGGATTGACCCCGGACAAACGGTGTAATCTGTTCCAGTATTGAATAGTCTCCAACAATCAGTCAGATCTTTGGTTTGAACATAGCCTCTTCAATTTTGGATTAAGTTTGAAGTTCCTGTTGAATCACAAGCATTAATTACCGAATTAAAATCTCCTGCGATGATAAGGAAAGGTGCATGTTGAAGCAAATGTGTTGGGAGTGCTCTGTTGAAAAAATCCTCACGTGCGGTCCGGTTGTTCGATCCAGATGGAGCGTATATATTAGTAACAGTTACTGCATTTTGTAAGGTGACAGCCAAAATTCTCGAGTCCAGACTTCTTGAACATCAGTAACGTTTATCCCTGTTCGTATCAATATTGCAGTTCCACGGTTCCGTTCATCAACATTAAATACTGCTTCGTAGTCGGGAACTCATAATTCACACGCAACCTTCTTGCATACATACGACATCAAGGTCCAGCATTCGGATGAACGCTGAGAGGGAATGAAACTTAGTAGGATTTTGTATTGCGTTTACGTTGATGGTTGCGAGTGTATATGATTGGTCGATGTTAGAGGTCATAGGTTGAGAGTTTCAGAGTTCTACTTGCCTCTCTCGAAGATGTGCGCATCTTCGAACCCAATCTGCTTTGATGGCTGTGTGGATGCTGTTCATCAATCAGAGATGTTCATGTCGATACTTGAGATCTCTCCACTAATCTTTTCTCTCCAGCGTGTGATGAGATCCAGTTGGTCTGGTGTTGCTAGTAGGGTCTTTATCTCTGCGATCAGAAGATGTGTTTCGGTATTCGATCGAGCTTTTTCCTTTTTTCCCGGAATCGGTGTCGCCGTTCTTTGTTGCCGGTCGTTTGTGTGCTGTGTGTTTGTAGATGGTACAGGAGCTTTCATTGATGCATCCGACAACAGATGGCTATTGTCAGACGATACCGATGCATCATCTTTGCAGATGACACGTGGGATGAGTTTTGCTTCGATGGTGATATTCCAGAAGCAATATCGGCGTAGAAACAATTTTACGTTGCTCTTCTGCCAGCATCAGCCGATTATCGGCGCAACTCCTGCCTCGATGCATAATATTTCCACAGTGTTTGCAAGTGGGCTCTTGACTGCTATACGTGACGTAGGTGCTATAACCTCGAATGCTGATGTAGGATGGGATAGCTCTTTTCAGCTGCAGGCGAACGATTTTCACTCCACTGGATACCTTGGGAAATCTGGATGACTTGCATTTCTGCTCCGTGATGCTGATTACCGAACCATATCTTTCCATGAATTCGCTGATCCAACCGGTGGGCATTCGCGGTGGTAGATGATGGAGTTTTACGTCCGTTCCCCCATCTTCAACCGCCAGTCGCATTCTGTGTACCTTGCTGTCACTGACCAGGTCGAGCTTTCCGTCATAGTCCCTGACCGTCTCCAGGACTCTATCCTGGCTGTGTAGTTCCACGTAGACCTTGCCTTCTGTCAGATCGAACTGAATTGCTGCTACTTCGCTTGGTGTCAGGTGCAACTGATCCGCAATGAAGTCATAAACTAGTGCCCTGCTTGATGTTTCGGATTCCTCGGATGTCCAGATAAAAGGTATGCAACCTTAATGAATCCATGATGAGTTTAGGGGAGCTCCCTCTCTGAGGACTTCGCTTTTAGACCACTCAGGTTATAGACTTCTTTATACTATAACTGCTTAAGAATCAAAAACACGTCTGTACAGTGTGACGTCTGTTTGAATACTGTATTTTGAGATAAATCGATACGGAATGTTGTTGATTACAAAAAAATCAGACCCGAAGTTTTGATATATTGACGCTTAGTTTCTTATTCATCTTATTTTCATAAAGTGACTAGTTCTAAACACAATCACATTTAAAAATGCATAGTTTCTAATCCCTTTCACATGCTGAAAAGTGCCTAAGTTTTAGTCACTTTTTGACGTTATAACCTTCTAGGCATTTTTGCATAAAACCTTTTTAGGCATTTTATGCATAAATCCAGTCTTCAAGCAAAGTGCCTACTTTTGAAGTCATAAGTGCATACTTCAGATTTACCGTGTGGGACATTCGTAAAAAATGACTTTGCTCACAATATGACTGCTGCTAGTACTAGTTGACGATTGCGCGTGAAGAAAAATATACAGAGTTAAAGTGACTCACACAATGAGTAACTGGCAGTGAAAGTGCACTACTCTTCATCACCGGAAATGTTTCATTGTGTAGATCTAGCTGACGTCTAATCACCCTTCTGCTTCCGGCACATGAACAAAATAGCAATGTTTTCATTGGGAAACGGTTCCACAATGAAAACATCCAACAATCGTATCATGCTCATGTGCTGGAGATAGAGAAAGATGATCAAACGTTAGCAGGCTCTATACACGCTCATTCGGATTTACCCAAAATTGAGTAACTTGTACCCATTTTCATAAAACAGGTTGATATGTCAAACCATGGGTAAGGCGATTTATGAAAGTGGGTGAATCTCACTCTATTCCTCATGAATCTTTTCTTCTGTTTGTACAATGGACACATATTTGTACTTTTGTTAAAGTTTTACGGGGAAAAGCCATGATTCGTCCCTTAGAATTCAGGTAATTTTTTGTAATGTGTTTAAAACAGAAGCCGGACATGGCAACTGAGTTGTTTTTTCTATTATTTCACTAAAAGGGTGCACTTGTCGCAAAGGCAAAGGAATGCATCCTGACCATAACGATTTTAGTCACACCGATGATGGCCAAAAGCCTGCCAAATCAGAAAATTAGTATTCTGATATCTTAGTAGACTCATCAAACGATGCTTCTCAACGCGACATGGTGATCAGCGAAAGTTAACTAACCGCTTCCAGCAGAGCCTGTTGGAGCTGATCGGATTACCGATATGCGTGAGCGATGCGCACCAGCACCGGGTCTTGGACACCGTGATGATTGTTGCTGAGGATCAACTGCTGGAAGAGAGCTACTCTACGTTAATCTCGCTGGTGGATGCCGTGCATAGATTGAGCTCCTATCTGGCCAACTCCCTTGCTGTATGTTTATGTGTATGTATGTATGTATGTGTTTATTTATTAATGAATTTATAAATAAATGAAAGGATTAACATTATGGCATATTTTTTAAAAGAATTAACAAAAAAAAGCTATAATTTAGAAGAAAAATTAGTAATCTCCATTTAATTCCAACTACCTTTGCTTATCTTCGACAGATACGCGTATTTCGTCTACAATGTGCAGACTTCTTCAGTGTCTCGTACTAATAACTCGACTCTTAATTCTCAATTAAGAATTTAATGTTTATGATTATGATTATCGTTAGAACATATTGTTCAATTTCAACATATTGTTCAATTTCAACATATTGTTCAGTTTCAATATAGAACATTTTGGTTTGAACACGAGTGGCGGGTCCATTGTTTTTCGAGCATAATTTGAAAAAACACAAAAAAAGCATTAAAGTAATGAACAAGAAAAGATTTTTCAAAAATTTTCAGAATTCTCTAAATGTTTTTTTTAGTTTTTTTTTCATAATATTCCGTTCGATTATTTCGCAAGGAAGTTTGACATTTTACCAGATGTCAAAATTACTTTCGGTCAAAATGGCAGAAATTAGTAGTGGTCTCTTCTTGGAACCTTTATAATAAGCTATAAGCCAATAGCTCATTATAAAGGTTCCAAGTTGAGAGTTGCGAAATAATCGAACGGAATATTATTTAGTGAGGTTCGTGGAAATGGGAAAACTTCAATTGACGTTTTCCAGAAAAACTGTAAACCCTGATTATTTTTTGTTCATTTATCCATGAACTCTACGCGTGGACAAAGCTACGTAACAATCTGAGACCCTTCGGATCAAACCTGTACGATAGTAAAAAATATACCCTAATCCTTAAATTTATTTAGTTTTGAGTTGAACTTACTCATATATATTAAAACAAAATTTTATGAAAAAAAGTATTTCTTTTTATATCGCTTCTTCAAAAGATGCTATTAAAATCATTGGATTCTTTTTGAAAAAAAAAAACACTGTAGAATAACATTTTATTAAACAACCAAAATAAAAACAGAAATCAGTAGTCAATTGGCCGGCCTTCATCGGTTAAGTGTTAAAAATAATGTGTTGATGAAAAGAATACAATAACTAAATTTGGCAACTATTTGAATGTAGAAATAGCTTTTGTCTATCGGATCAAATGGCCAATGGCATAGGTCCCATCCATAGATGTAGTTCTGCTGATGATGCGGCGATGTCCACAAATTGGCTTTTGCTCGTTGATCCTCAGTAATGCCGGAGTATGCTCTGTAATATGTTAGTATAATATGTATATTATGTTTTAATAGTAAAGCATTCGTGTCTCGTTTATTACATTTGTAAAATCAAGTGACAACCCAAATTACCACGAGGCTGTAATAGCATGCATACATAGGGCACATGTATTACATCTAGTGCTTAATTGAAGTTGGGTTAAAGCTGAAAAGGGCCCCACTTAGATCGAACTAATGCTATATATTTTATTATGCAATATCTTTTATAATATCTTATGCATTACTATAGAGGCATTATTGCATCGGTAATGCATAACTTTGTTCTAAAAACTTATCTAACACTTCATTACCTGACATCTGTTGAGTTGATGCAATTCCGCATTAATGATGTTGATTTTGGGTTGAACAAGTGCAATCATATAATGCTTGTGGTTACTTGGGAAGGCAGAGGTGATGAGGCATTTTGCCAATAAACCTTTTATAGTCTGGTCTCAATTCATACGCCAGAAAAAGTTTCGAAATTTTTTGGTTTATCTGTAGTGTAATATACATACTAAAAAAAATCAAAAAATCCCTGTCAAGTTAAAACACCTTAGTTTTTTTTTAAGATACGTTTCCTCATCTTCAGCGGCTGCTATTGGCACCTTGTTGCCACTGGTTATTAATTTTTGAATACGATTTAGATTTCAAATTAACGCCGATGCGCAAATTGAGAACGACGTTATCCGACCCATTTTAAATTATTGAAAAAAAATAACATAGCTTTCTGAAAATTGAGTTTGGCGCAGTTTTCAAACGCAAGAATTTGAAAAACAATAATCAAATTCACAAAACATGATTACTCAGCATGTGACGTTTTATATATATATATTTATAAAATAGAATCAAATTTACTCACCATTGAGTAAGCTCGAATGAGCGTGTATGTGAGAATACTATGACATCTGGAAATATACTTTAACTTGTTTTCAAGGTACTTTGGTCTTAGTTTGCACAACGAGGGAACGGCATGAGCATAACAAAATCTGTAAGCCCGTTTACTGGGGAGTTTCGAAAGAAACCGTTTTGAATTTTTGAAAAGGACACTGAAATGAAAAAAAATATTTATACCAACTGTTCCATCTAAGCATTCTTCTTTGTCTTGACTATGTTGACTATGCACACTATTACTATGTACACGACCAAAGGAGTGTAAGTAAGATGGAAAATCATTTGAAGGAAAACAAACGATCTTTCCTCTGCATATGCATGAAAAGGAAAGGTGAATAAATGTCAAAAAGCCTATTATTGAATCTCATTTGTTGCGGATTACCACATTTATTTAAAATACAGAAAGTTGACACTGTATACATTAGCGCTAGTGCGCTGATGATAGTACGCAGATGATAGTAGAAAATTACCATTAGCTGTATTATCATTATTATACATCTACAATTCATGTTTTAATCACCATTATACGTATCATCCGAGTATAATACTGGTGTAATGTAAGAAACCATTCAAACTTTAAACAACCATAAATAGCGTGTTCTATATATGATAATGATTTCATAAATATGAATTTAACAATGCCGTATAGTAAATCCCTTGCTCAATCATTGTATGATATAACGAAGGAAAGTTATGAATTATGGTCACGATGAACAAAAAAACAGGAAACTGTTTTATTATCAGAAAATGTATGACTCAGGTTATAAAACTGATCATTATAATATTTATTTGTAAGGGAGGGGTTTTATCAGTCTACGTGAAGGGTATGTTGCAATTTGATTAAGTAAATTTTACTTTCTAACTGAATTTTAATCCACTTGTGAACAGCATTGTTGGCTTTAAACATACTTAAAGTTCCAAAAATCAAAGTGTTTTTGGATAACCTTTGCTGTTTTTATTTACTTGGATTGCCAGAAAAAAAACGGGAAAAGTATTATTCATTATTGCATCATGATTGTAGCAGTTATGATACTGATTGGAATTTTTATATAATATTACTATACTGTAACGATATCTTTAATCTCTTTATATCGTATTTTTTATTAACTTATGTTAACGTATATCGTAATAGTAGAAAACAATATTTTATGATATAACCATATTTGAACGATACCACCTAAAGTAAAACTGCAGAAAAAAATATTATTCACAAATTATTTACTGTATAATACACAGGAAATTTCATTCTGAGAAAAAGTCATTTTTTGTTTCGAGAAAAAGTGTATTTTTTGTAAGGATACTTAACTACCTATTAGTGTTATGGTAAGACTTTGATTTACCATAACAAATATCATCGATATGATACACTTTATCTTCAGTTTATAATTGTTGGAAGATAACTTGAATAATTATGAAACGATAAATGGTATAATACCCTTAAAATACTTGTTTATTCGGGACGCTGCTGCAATTTAACCAACTAACGTGACCATCAGTTGCTCCCGAAATTACATGCTGCCGTTTCTACATTTTAATTTGTTCTGATCATTCCGTGCCATATTCGGTTTTTGAAATGTTTTGGGAAGTGAAAAAAACAACAAACTGAATATAGAACAAAAAAGGAGATAAAGTTTTAGTTTGTCATTCATCTAGAATTTTGCGTGACTTACTAAATGGTGTGTCTCTCAGACAGCTTTAATCCACGCACAAGATTAATACAATACCCAAGTACTGTTCATTGTCAAAAACAGGTTATCAATTTAGGGGTATAATAATTTATGCCATACTTTAATATGACGCAAAAAGCGCAAAAATTGAAGCCTTATAAAACATAACATGGAAAAAATATATCCTCACTCAAAAGTATAACATCGCCAAGCGTGGGATTTGATCACTAGTCCTTGACGTGATAGGTTTGTAGCTTCTTTGCTAAGCCAGCTCAGATTGTTGAAAAGTAAGCTCTGAGTATATATAATATGCTTCCCGTTGGCAGTGGAACCATAATATTGTATAACAAATTCATCGTTCTGAGACAAAAGAACAAGTTTTGCAAAACATGGTTGGTGTAATTAATTTCAACAGTAGGGTAGGTAACGACTTAAGCACCCCGGGACCCTATTCCAAGCACGGGGTTAACGTTATCCTATAACGCACATTTTTTGCAGTATGGTGCTCCATCTAGTGAAGCACCATACTGCAAAAAATGAGCGTTGTTACGGCAGGTTGTGAAAATATAAATAGAATTATTGAAAATTGAGTGAAGGGTCTGGATATAACAGTAATCGAACCAAGCATGCATTCCTTTGCCTTTGCCTTACCTTTCAAGGTGGCTTATGCTCATATTCATGCCCAAATGAGAATGATATTTTCATTTCTTTTTCACTGCTCACTGACTTACTTACTTACTGATTTGCAGCATTTTCTACAAAAAATGCTCTCACTTATTATGCATCAACGTTGACACAAGAAACCTTTTTTCGTAATCTGATGACTTCTTGTCATTTCCGATAGTAACAATACGACATGCTATCGTGAAGGAAACCAAAATACATCAGCGGTGGCGTCACTTGGGCGGAACCAAGGAGGGGCAATAACCTTGTAACGACATTTTCCGGCGGAAACAACAGCACGAAAGGAAAGGAAAAGCAACCACAGGCGATTTTATCACTCATCGTTCGAGAGTGGGACGAAGACGCCAACGGCTGCCATTTACTATACTGCCCTCGGTCGGTATGTAATTATATTCGTCCACTGGCTTTTATCTAAACGAAACGGCATGTTATTCGAATCTCATTTTGATAAATGCGATCGCTTAAGGTGCGTCGGCGTCTTCCGGCCATCACAAATTACCATCCCCCTTCCAGTAAAAATGAACCCGTCTTCGGAAGCCGTTTCCATCAATTTATCAAAATGCTTCGTTCGATTGAAACAGCTTATTTTAGTGTTCTCAATTGAGTCATGCATATGTAACGAGAGGGCTTTGCCCCCACATCACTTACCCTCGTCAAGCGTCGTAGTCTGACAGATTTGTTTGTTTTTCGTTATTGCTTTTACCCGCCGCAGTTACCCCAAAAACTAAAACATACATTGAATGTTGATTGACGTAAGAGCATTTTAAGCATCGATTCCGTTTCGTACTGGTGGCGGTGGAAATGGGCTGAAAACAGCCTTATTCGATGATTTGTTGCAAACAAATTTAACGAATGTTAGTTTGAGGGAACCGAATTTGGCAAAACCTGAGCTAGCATAGCATAGCATATGCGTTTGTACAAATTGTTGGTGGCTATACAATACTCAATTGTTAATTATATTATGTTAAGTGATAATTTTTTAACTCACATTCCGGACACTTGAGCGTGATGATCAACGAATTTGGGACTATAGAAGCTATACAACTAATAATAAGATTTCAAGTGAAATTGAAAAATAAATTCCATTCGAAACTAAGTGTTTGGAATTCAAAGCTGTCCAGAATATGACTCAAAACGATAGAATAAAACAAGCTCTATTCGACAAAATAGGGCATACTTTAATTAGTTTGATAAAATACAAGAAAATGAAAACTCATGTACATATTGTGGCTTACCTTCTCATTCTCCGATAAACATTGTAGAAAATTATCTCTTTCACTCTCGCATTTGTTCTTACTCATTCTGAGCCAACAAGAGCTGTCAGCGACAGAGGCCAGGTCGTTCAGTACCATCCCAAAGCCAACTGGGTCGCTTTGAAATCGACCGCCTTGAGCACTAACGCTACCACATAACTTTGACAGTTGTTTCGATTGTCGGTCTACACAATACCTCTAACGAATAAAAGCGACCACAAAGTTACACTACGAACACGTTAAAATTAGATCAGAAAGCTTAAATTCTATTATAAATTAAAACAAATTAAAATTGTAAGTAAAAGTTGAATTTATTTAAAATATAGCTAACTAAAAGTTTATATCTACAGTTCAGCACAAATATCGAAGAAGAAACAGTTACATTAGACGGAAAACATACGAAGAAAACTAAAACTGTAAGTTAACCCTAAAAACCTTTATAAAATGCGCCTAACAAATAAAATCTTTTGTAGCTTGAAGCTTACTCCAATAAACAAAACGAGTTTGTCTAAAGAGGTTTTCGAGAAGTCCGTCCCGTAACAATCTTCAAGAGTTTTATTTCCAACCAACCGGTTGATTATCCGGAGGAAGATTTTGTACAAGAAAAGTACCAATAGATGTCGAAAGCATCAACAGATCGACACTGCATGATTTGCGAGCAACCAGAAGCCTCTGAGTCCATGATCGAGTGTGCCAGATGCCACAAACAATATCACAATTCATGTGTGGGTGTACAGGATGGTGCTTCGGCTACATCAAGTCCATATTATTGTGAATTTTGTGTGCGCAGAGATCCAGCGCCTTCTTTGTCCATATCAATGGCTGCATCAACCACAGCCAGCGCACGAGAAGCAAGATTACAGCTGGAGATGCAACGTCTGGTTGAGGAGAAACGTCTCCAAGAAATGTTGATCGCTGAACGGGAAAAAGCAGAAAAGGAGCTTCAGGAAAAGGCATTACGTCTCGAGAAGGAAAGGAGTGACAAGGCAATTGCTGACAAAGTTGAGCTGGAAAAGGTGTTCATAACTCGGAAGTATGACTTGCTACTTGCTCAGATGAACACGGACGAAGATGGCATTAGTGCGCGTAGTAGACGAAGCACTAGCAAAAGCGTCGAGAAGGTTCAGGCCTGGATTGACAATCAGCCAGTGACCCTGAATTCCAACTCTGGGGATGCAATTCCCACTGGATTCACGTCACAACAAGGCGATGCATCAAACCAACGGCTAGTTGCAGTAGCGCAAACGAAAAGTACAACCGAGCAGCAAGCTCAGCGATCCTCAGCGGTAATCGATGTCAGCGAGCCCAGAGTCCAGTCCATCAGCACAGTGAGTCAGTTGCCCGGCGGTTTGCCAGATTCAATGTCGTTCTCTACTACAAAGCAAGGCCCAACAGCAAGCACCACTGCTATGTTTCCATTGGGTCAGTCTACACCATTCGTCTGGTCATCAGCAGCAAATACCCATAAACAGCAGCAACGAACACCAAACACCCAAGAGGATTACAACAATCGTACGTATTCGGCGCAGTTCGAACACACCACCCGCACAAGCAACGAACTGGAAGTCGAACCAAGTTTGTATGTAGATACACGTTCGGCTCCGGTAAGTACACCGATTAAACAAACCAGAATAGAAACCGATACAAATTCGGGTAACAGGGCACACATTTTACTTCCACGCATATCGACATCCAAGCCAAATTACAATGAGCCAACGTACGATATAAGCGATTACACTGCAGCTAGGGCCCATCCAAAAGTAGATACCATTGTGCCGATTCAACGTTGGACAATAACAGATACTACAATAGCTTCCTCTGTTACCAACACAAATCAATTCCCCAATATACCACCACAATCCAATAGCGCTCCCTTGATGAGCGTCTCGAGCTATCCGGGCCCAATATTCTCGCTCCCATTGGGTACCTCGGCTCCTCCTTTCCCTCCCCTGTCAAATATTCATTCGGTCGCGGTCTGTGCAAGTTCATCGAGAGCGATCCCCATTCGTGCTACCGATGTCCCCGTTGCTGTGTATTCGGAAAAAAAAGCGAAATGCAAAATTCGTTTCCACCTTTTGGGAATCGTTTCTACAGTCCAACGATCACATCGGCACCAGTGATTAGCTCCAGAGTGGAAAACTTAGTGCAAAATGAGCCTTCTCTAGGGAACTATCATTCGGCAATGAACATGGCATCGAACTATCCGGCAGCGGCCAATCCAACATCAAGAAATCCGCCACAAAGCTACAGTCATCCAGCGTATCAGCAAGGCCAAATAAATAGTGCAGATAATCCTGTTTCATCATCTAGTTTTGCCGTTCAACCCGTCAATACTCCTACCGCACATCAACTGGCAGCCCGCCATGTCGTACCTAAGGAGCTTCCAATGTTTTCGGGGAACCCTGCGGATTGGCCATTATTTTGGAGTAGCTATGAGACATCTACGAGAATCTGCGGCTACAGCGAATCAGAAAATCTTATGCGGCTTCAACGCTGTCTGAAAGGAGAAGCAAGAAAAGCTGTCAATTGTTTCTTGCTCCATCCGATAAATGTTCCGGAAATTATTAATACGTTGAGCACTCTGTATGGACGACCGGAAGCCATAATTGGAACATTACTGGCGGAAGTACGTACTACACCGGCCCCACGATCCGAGAAGTTGGAAAGTATTATCAATTTCGGATTGGCAGTTCGAAACCTTTGCGCTCACTTAATTGCAACTGGTCAAGAACTGCACTTAGCGAACCCGATGCTGATCAACGAATTGGTGGATAAGCTACCAGCCAATATAAAACTAGACTGGGCATTGTACACACAACGTGTGGCGCGAACCGATTTGCGTTCCTTTTCGGATTATATGAACGTCATTGTTGATGCAGCGTGCCGAGTTACGCCAGCCATGGATAAATCCGAGCGATCGAAAGGAAGAGCAGTAATAAATACCCATTCATCGGCAAGCCACGGTAGTAAGAAGCAAGGGGAGTACAAACCTACGACGTCAAAATTCGACAAATCGCCCACCGGTTGTAGCGATAGGCCATGTATGGTTTGCAAAGTTAGCGGACACAAACCAAAGGATTGTGCGTCGTTCAAATCAAAATCGCTAGAGAATAGATGGAAAATAGCGCAGGAATTGAACCTTTGTAAAGATGTCTGTATCCTCACGGAAAATGGCCTTGCAAGGCATCACTGTGTGGTACAGAAGGTTGTCAACAACGCCATCATAAGCTTCTTCATCCCGGCAATCCAACGCAAAATCGTGAAACTACTTTACCTCCAAGCGCTGCGACAGGAGTAGTTACCGTTCATCAACACAGCCATAACAAGGTCCTGTTCAAGATTATTCCAGTACGTTTACATGCCAACGGGAGATCCGTCCAAACATATGCTTTCCTAGATGGAGGGTCTGATACAACATTAGTAGAGAAGTCACTAGTCGAACAACTCGGTGTACAGGGACCAATATCACCACTGTGCATGCAGTGGACCAATGGAGTCAAAAGAAACGAAGAAGATTCAAGGAGAGTGCAGTTCAACATCTCAGGAATAGGAAGTGGCAGACAGTTTCAGTTGAAAGGCGTGCAAACTGTCGAGAGCTTAGACTTACCCCAACAATCAGTTGACTTCAAGGAGCTCGAAAATCACTTCCCTCATCTTCGAGGATTACCTGTTCTAAGTTACAGGGACGGAACTCCAGGCATATTAATTGGTCTGGATAACACTACAATGAAAACTTCTCTCAAGCAACGTGAAGGCAAGGACAACGAACCCGTCGCCACCAAAACGAGGCTAGGATGGGTTGTATTTGGTCGTTCTGGTTCAACGGATCAAACAGCACACAATCGAATACTCCACGTACGTACCCGCTCGCACCATGACGATTTAAACGAACTGGTCAAGCAGTTCTTTTCTACGGAAAGTACAGGAGTAGCTATTTCGAAATCAGCAGAGTCCGCGGATGATCAACGAGCACGAAAAATACTTCAATCAACGACGGTACGAACTTCCTCTGGGAGATATCAAACAGGTTAAACGACGAAGTAAAATTTCCAAACAGTCGTCCGATGGCCGAGCGGCGTCTAAAATGCCTTGAACGCCGCCTCTCCAAGTCACCTGAACTCTACGAAAAAATGAGGCAGCAGATAACAGACTATCAGGCAAAAGGCTACGCCCATAAAGCTACGCAGCTAGAATTAGAAGAATCGGATCCTAAACGCATCTGGTATCTGCCATTAGGAGTGGTTATGAAACCCCAGAAACCAGATAAACTTCGCATCGTGTGGGATGCTGCCGCGGTTGTCCAAGGCGTCTCATTCAACTCAGTCCTATTAAAGGGCCCGGATCTTTTGATGTCTCTTCAGGCTGTGCTTTGCCGCTATCGACAGAAAGAAATAGCAATCAGTGCCGATATTATGGAAATGTTCCATCAGGTTGAAATCAGACCAGAAGATCGTCAAGCTCAAAGGTTTCTGTGGCGGAACAATCCTACCGAACCCGTTCAAATTTTCATAATGGATGTGGCCATCTTCGGGTCAACTATCTATCTTGACTATCTTGATAGCGTCGACAGTGTCGACGAAGCAGTTCAGCTGGCGTTGGACGTCAAGACAGTTCACGGAAGAGCAGGGTTTCTTATACGACATTGGACATCGAACTCTCCGGAAGTGTTACGGAGAATTGGCGAACAAAATGTACAGGCGGTGAAAAGTTTCGTGATGGACAAAGGCAGTCAGCAGGAACGCATCTTGGGAATGGTTTGGTTGCCCAATGGGGACACGTTTACATTCACGACAACTTTTCGAAGTGATTTGGAGCGCTTGTTTGACATATCTGTAATCCCTACTAAACGGGAAGTACTGAGCTTAGTGATGAGTCTTTTCGATCCTCTAGGACTTGTCGCCTCATTTGTCGTCGAAGGAAAAGTGATCATTCAGGAGATCTGGAGGGCGAGTATAGGATGGGACGAACGCATTCCTAGTAAAATCCTACCACGATGGAATCAGTGGTTGGAGGTGCTCAAGAATATGAATAGGTTGAAGATTCCGCGATGCTACTTCCCAGGGTATAACAAGGAAGCTTACGAATCAATTGAGCTACATGTCTTTGTTGACGCAAGTGAAAGCGCGTACGCTACCGTCGCATACTTCAGAATCGTCGACAAAGGAGAAATTCGTTGCAGCTTAGTTGGTGCGAAAACCAAAGTGGCTCCATTAAAACCACTCTCCATTCCTCGCTTGGAACTTCAGGCAGCTACAATCGGAGCACGGCTGGTTAAGGCTTTGTGCACAAATTACGTAACGCATGAAGGGGAGGGAGGGGGGTTGAGCAACCGTTACTTATTGTGACATATGGGGGAGGGGGGGGTTTTAAAATCGTTACGTAACAAAATACCCAATTTGAAATAAAAAATCAAAAGTGAATAACCAATTTCCATTATTAAAATTTCCTATGTGCCAAGCAAAGAAGCAAGTAGCAAGAAGAAAAGGGTAAATTAATACTAGTTAAGAACTATGTTTTAAAATTCTGGGCAAACCCCACGTTCAAAACGTCAAACGAAAGGTTTCAATCCATATTTTGAAGACAAATTATCGAAACTGAGCAAACATTTTTTTTTTTTTTTAAATAACCATTTATTTGTACAGGCTCAATCGAATTAACTTTACAGAGCCAAATTTTCATACTTTTATACATCATTTATCTTAAAACTAAAGTTAGGAGGGAGCAGCCGATTACTCGCGGCCGTCTCGAGGTTAATAGGAATTACAAATTACGGATGAGAAGAGGGTGGGAATTTAAAGTATGGTTTACATAACATTTTAAATTTAAATTCTAAATTATCTAAACACTTATAACTATACAATTTATGGTTTTCTTTTGACTTGAACCATTTTTGGAAAAGAAAAAAAAACACACACATACACATAAAAAAAAACCTAAAGTAAACATACAGGTTAAACTAATAGCAAACATGTTGTTTTTGTATTATTAATCACGTTTGCCATAACTGAAACACTGCACCAATTATCGCCATAGTTTTAAATGGTGGTTCCTTTGATGGCCAATCGCATGTGTTTCTTATAAGAGTGGCCATAAAAGAAACACATTTATGGCCAAGTGGTGCAAGAAATCTGAAATTTTAAGAAAAATGGATTAAGCCTATCTATTGATTTCCGACCAAATTCTAAAGATTCGATAAATGGAGACTCACAATTCAAATGTGATCTACTAAACGAAAGGTATCTAATGACGATTTGAATCAACAATTGGTGCTATTTTCCATAAATCGTACATCTACACGCTGAGAAATATATTGTCCTGTATATATTCAACACGGATTACCTATAATTTTTATTTATTCAAACAATACCGATTTTATTTTTGAACCAACAACAATTTTTTTTTGGTTTTTAAAGCGCTGCAAAAGAGGCTTTTATTTAAAACAAAAAGCATTTATTGTTGAATCAAAAAATAAGATTTTGGGAAACAATGCACCTTTGCATTGATTCGACCAAAACTGTTGAATTGAAAAATAAAATATTGTTTTTTATATTAGAACCATTGAAATAATAAAAAATTAAGTTAAATTTTTAGTTGATTGTTTATTCTACAAAATTATTTTGTTGAATCAATAATGATTTCTGTTAAAAATATAAATTGACTGACAATATTGGATTCGACAAACAAAAATTGTTGGTTCAAATATATGATTGCATTAAACTAAAACAAAGTGTGGTTTGATTTAATACACAAGAAATGTTGATTCTAATCATTGCGTTCAATCACCCAATTCATGCACTAATATTATGTATTGCATAACATACTGTTGCAATCTTTTAACTAGATTTAAGTTATATGAATAAAACTTTTTACTTTTTTGTGTTCTCAAAGTTTTTTTCTTTAAATAATTTAAAGTCATTTTAGTAAAGTTGTTGAACTAATATTTTTAACAGTTTTAAGAACATCCAGTAACCTGAATAAATGCAGTACAGTGAGTGCAATATTTTTCGTAATCTTTATACTAGCTTAAAGTTACTTAAATGAAATAAATTGACTAATGTTTGCAATCTTTACTAATTTTAAGTTACTCAAATGAGAATTAAATATAAAAACAACAACAATAACAGTTTTTGTGATGATTTTATCACAATTGAGAAATGGGGGGGGGGGGGGAGTCCGTGAGCGTTACGTAATTAAAGGGGGGAGTCTGGTCACGTGTTACTTATTGTTACATAGGGGAGGGAGGGGGTCCAAAATCCCGTTTTTTTGCGTTACGTAATTTGTGCACAAAGCCTAATAGTATCATCGAAAATCACACAGTTCCCGTGAAGCGTACAATTTTGTGGAGCGATTCAAGAACCGTTCTGTCATGGCTGCGTTCTGATCAAAGAAGATATCGACAGTTTCTGGCATTTCGAGTTACGGAGATCCTAGAACAAACGAACGTTTCGGATTGGAGGTGGGTACCGTCGAAGCAGAACGTGGCAGATGAGGCCACAAAATGGGGCAAAGGTCCCAGTTACTTTGAAAGCTGCAGGTGGTTTAAAGGCCCAGCTTTTTTATACGAGGACGAAAATCTGTGGCCCATAGAAGATGTACGTTCAGAAGAAGCTACAACCGAGGAGTTGCGACAGGTCCACGTTCATGTGCAGTTCTCGTCAGAACCCACAATATCTTTCCAACGATTTTCAAAATGGGAATGGCTTATACGAACTGTTGCTTATGTACGTCGTTTTTTCCATAATTGTCAACACAAAAGGTCCAGTACCGCGATCAACCTGGGAACTCTTTCCTGTGATGAGCTAAATTCAGCTGAACATTCGGTCTGGATGTCTGTTCAAGATGAAGTATTTCACAAAGAATTTACGATTCTACGTAAAGGTCTTACCAGTCCTCCGAACCAGCAGGAAACTATAGAGAAATGTAGCCGCATCTACAAACTTTAGAAAGCGAGGAACACGAAGCATTGACTCCCAATCATTTTTTGCTTCTCAGCTCTAGTGGGGTAGTTCAACCAGCTATGAAGCTGACAGATGGAGCAGAAGCTCTTCGTTCCAGTTGGAAGGTTATTCAGGTTATGCTCGACGTATTTTGGACGCGGTGGATAAAGGAGTACTTGCCGATTATGTCCCCACAATCAAAATGGTTCGGAGAAGTGCGAAATGTCCAAATCGGCGATTTAGCGATGATTGTAAATGAAAAGGAGAGAAACAGCTGGACGCGAGGAAGAATACTGCGAGTTTACCCAGGCAAAGATGGACGAGTTAGGCGTGCCGACGTGCAGACGACGACGGGAGTTCAACAACGCCCGGTGTCCAAGCTTGCTATACTGAATGTCGCTAGAGATCATGGTACAGCTGAAGGTTCTAGCAGCAATACGGTCGGGGGTATGTCAGCGACAGAGGCCAGGTCGTTCAGTACCATCCCAAAGCCAACTGGGTCGATTTGAAATCGACCGCCTTGAGCACTAACGCTACCACATAACTTTGACAGTTGTTTCGATTGTCGGTCTACACAATACCTCTAACGAATAAAAGCGACCACAAAGTTACACTACGAACACGTTAAAATTAGATCAGAAAGCTTAAATTCTATTATAAATTAAAACAAATTAAAATTGTAAGTAAAAGTTGAATTTATTTAAAATATAGCTAACTAAAAGTTTATATCTACAGTTCAGCACAAATATCGAAGAAGAAACAGTTACATTAGACGGAAAACATACGAAGAAAACTAAAACTGTAAGTTAACCCTAATCTTCGAAATTCACATTTAAGAACCCAACCTTACCCTCCAGAAACATTTGGTAAGTTTTTTTTCCTGAACATAGTTACTTTCCTAACTTCTGATAAGTCCCATCCTGAACTACAAGGAGAATTCCGAAAAACTTTGGGAAAGTACTCTCCAAAATTTCTTGGAAAATCTTTTCGAAGTTGTAAAAAGTTTCTTCCAGTACTTAAGGGAAGTTCTTTTCTGAACTTTCGAGATGTTCTCTTCTAAACTTTGTGAAAGTTTGTTCCTGAATTTCTGAGAAGTTCCTGCTTTAACTGCTAGAAAGCTCTTCCTTTACTTCTGGGTAGTTACTTCCTGATTTTATCAAAAGTATCTACCTGAACATCTGGAATTTTCTGAACTTCGAGAAGTTCTCATTCTGAAATGCTAGAATGTTCGATTCTAAACTTAAAAGACGCTCTCTGGGTAGTTACAACTAAACTTTTGGTCTCTTCGGAACTTCTGAAAAGTCCTCTTATGTACTTCTGAGAAGTTCTTTACTGAATTTTTGGAGAAATAAAACCTTCTTGATCCTACAGGTAGCGCCCTCTCTGGTAAGTTTCTTTCTGAAATTCGGGGGAGATTTTTCTTGAGCTTATTCCTTCCAAACTTCTGATTGGTCTCATCCAGAACTACGAGGAAATTTTTATTGAAACTTTGGTAAAGCTGTCTCCAAAATTTTTAGGAAAATTCCCTTAAATTTGTTCTTGAAGTTTCTTTCTGGACTTCTGAACTTTTGGGAAGTTTTCTCCATACCTCTGTGGAAGTTTGTTCCGAAACTATTGGGAAACTATTGTGCTCAAATTAGAAAGAGGTACCCCCAATGCTCCTGAAAAGATTAATTCTGTTCTCTCCATTGATGCTATATTCACAGACATGTCTGTAAATTTGCAAACTTTTCATTTTTGCTGTAGGCTTTTTTAACAATGCAGACATTTAGCAGACAATTTATCTATGTTGCAGACTTTTACAGGCATTTGAAATAATTTTTAAATTTCAAATAAAAGGTATTTCTGTAGTTCGGATTTAAAACGTACAAGGATCTGAACAGTATTGTAGATACGATAAAAAGCCGTGGTGATTTTTTTTAAATATCGTAGGTATCATTTAAAGGATTTCTCCTTGAAGAAACGAAAGCGGTGAGCCACTTGAAGACACAATGGCCCGCAGGTAAGTATCGTATAGGCCCTTTCCGAGGGTAACATGGAGTCCCTATTTATGGTAGTGTTCAATCTCATACGAAAAATTATTGTCAAAGCGTTGGTAATATTCGTCCTTTGCCATTAAGTCACAACAAAAATCAAAGTTCACAACCATACAAATCATATTTGTAACTTATCGTAAAAAGGGGTTACTGAGTATTTGCTCTAAAGTCCAGTCGGTTGCCACTCGGGGGACAGAACAACAGTAAAAGTTCTGAGCTATTGAAATACATCTTAAAACTCGGAATTTTCCAAAGTACTACTAAATGCTTCATTTCAGTATATTTGTGCTTGGGATATCGATATATATCCCTGAATGAGTCCTAGATTCCTAGAAGTATAGAAAGAAAATATTTACAATTTAAAGAACATCCTGGAAAGTTTAGAAGACGACTTCCCAGAGCTTTGGGAAGATAATTCCCGATGAAGAGACTTCCACAAAACAAAAAAACTTCTCCGATGGTCAGGTAGAACCTTTTCAGAGGTATTGGAAGCAAGCAGTCCAAGCATGAAAAACCTTCAAAAATTCCGAACCGAAAATTATTGAAGTTCATGATCATTCTTACCAGAACTTCCCCAAGAACCAGGAGAGGACTTATCAGAGCTTTAGGACAAAGTGGAGGAACGAGGACTTCTTTGAAGTTAGGAACTTTTCAGAAGTTTTGGAGTCCATCCCAGAATTTCAAAATTGAACTACTAAGAAGTTCAGAAAAAAAAACTTCCCCGAATTTCAGACGGGAACTAACCAGATAGGGCACTACCTTCAATTTCTCAAAATATCAGGAAAAAAAAAATCCTCAGGAAGTGCTAGGCAGATTTTGCAAAGCTCAGAGGAGAACATTTCCAAAATTTCAAAATAAAGATTTCTCAAAATTCTTTAGAGAGAACCAGTGATGCCATATTCACAGACATGTCTGTCAATTAGCAGACATTTCATTTGTATTGCAGACTTTTTTACCGATGCAGATATTAAGAAGACATTTTATTTATGCTGCAGACTTTTACAGACATTTGAAATATTTTTTAAATTTCAAATAAAGGTATTCTCTGGAGTTCGGATTTAAAACGAACGAGGATTTGAATAGTATAGTACATACGGTAAGAAGCTTAGTTGAAATACTTTAAAATATCGTAAGTATCATTTAATGTAGCAATCCTTGCAGAAATGAAAGCGGTGGGCCACTTGGAGACACAATGGGCCCGGAGATATGTATCGTTGAGGTCCTTTCCGACGGTAACATGGAGTCCCTATTTATGGTAGTGTTCAATCCTAAGCGTGTTCAAACCCATTCGAAAAATTACTGTCAAAGTGTTGGTAATATTGATCCTTTAAGTCACACCGAAAATCAAGGTTCACAATAATACAAATCATATTTGAGAAATTTAGAAATTTTTCGAAAAAAACTTCTCCTATGGTCAGGTAGAAACTTCTCAGAAGTATTGGGAACAAGCGGTTCATGCAAGAAGAACCTCTAAAAATTCATTACCGAAGTTCAAGATCATATTTACCAGAATTTCAAGACAGAACTTCTCCAATAATCAGGAGAGAACTTATCAGAGCTTCAGAAAGAAGTGTTGGTTAGAGGACTTCTCTGATGTTTAGAATTTTTCAGAGGTTTTTAATCCCCAATTTTCAGACGGGAGCTAACCAGGAACGGCACTACCTATAATTTTTCAAATAATTAGGAAACAAATAATCCTCACGACGATGCGTCATACAAGTTGAGGAAAGAACTTCTCTCAAGTTTAGGAAATAACTTCTCAGGAGCTCCAGAAGAAACTTCCCAAAATTCTTTAGAGCGAAAAGAATGAAACTTTCCAGGAGCATGGAGGTACTTCCTTCTAATTTGAGCACAAACTTCCCAAAAGTTCTGGAGAAAATTTCCCAAAAATTCAAGTGAGGACTCCTCAGAAGTCCATGAAGAAACTTTAAGAACAAATTTAAGGGAATTTTCCTAAAAATTTTGTAGACGGCTTTCCCAAAGTTTCAATAATAATGTCCTCACAGTTCTGGATGGAAGCAATCAAAGGTTTGGAAAGAATAAGCTCAGGAAACAACCTCCCCTAATTTCAGGAAGAAACCTTCTAGAGAGGGCACTTCACGAAGGATTTTTTCAAAAAAAATCAGTAAAGAACTCCCCAGAAGTTCACAAGAGGACTTCTCAGAAGTTGCGAAGAAACCAAAAGTTTAGTTGAAACTACCCAGAAGTACTAGAGAGCTTCCTTAAAAGTCCAAATCGGACATTCCAGCCTTTCAGAATGAGAACTTCTCGAAGTTCACGAAATCCCAGAAGTTATGGTAGATACTTTTGATAAAATCAGGGAGAAATTTTCCAGAAGTATAAGGGGATCTTTCTCGTAGTTCAAGCAGGAATTTTTCAGAAATACAGGAACAAACTTCCTCGAAGTTCCGGTGAATACTTCCCTGAAGTTTAGAAGAGATTATTTCGGCAGTTTAGAAAAGAACTTCTTAAAAGTTCAGGAAGAAACTTCTAACAACTTAAGAAGATTTTCCAAGAAATTCTGGAGAGCACTTTCTCAAAATTTTGCAGAAACTTTTTTCGTCGTTCAGGATAGGACTTATCAGAAGTTTTGGAAAGTAACTATGTTCATGAAAAAACTTACCAAATGTTTTTGAAAGGTAAGGTTGGGTTCTTAAATATGAATTTTGAAGAAAATAAGGAGTGACTGCCAAGAAGTTAATGAGAAATTTTGCCTGAAGTCCAGGAGGAAACTTCCTAGCATTTTTGCAAAGAGCCTTGTCGGAAGATCAGAAGAGAGTTTTCCTAAAATTTAAGAGATGATCACTGACTAACCAAAGAAGCAGTCTATACAAAAATCAAGCATATGACTATAATGATATTGATGATCATGAGTGATGATGACACCATTTTAAAACATGATACACACAATCTGCCCAACCGTTCACATCACACTATGAGGAATTACAATGCCGGAATTACAATTCCACTCATGCAGGAATTACAATTCTTTACTTACCATCTCACCTCGTTTGGAAGATTTGATCAGTAAGAATTTCCCTGAAGTTGAGCTTCATAAAAAAACTCAAGAAGTTTATCAATACATCCACAAAGTTTTCTAGAATGCTTCCAAAGTTCAGAGAATCTTTATATCCATATAAAATGAACCGAACGTACTTATATAAAAATAAACTCGAATACTACTCAAACGATCAGCGTGAAAATTTATGAATGGGTTTTTAGGGCGTGGAAGGTTCTTATGATAGTAAAAGACCTCTCCCTTCCTGAGAAGGGGGCTTCCTTACAAATAGAACACAAATGTTTAAATCGAAAATGACAGCCCTACGACTAAATCTACAAAAAAATATACACATAAAAATTTTGAATTCACATTTATAATTTCTGTAACGGAAGATTGTCTCTGTTATTCATTGTAATTAAAGGGTTATTGTTGAATAAAAAAAAAGAGTCTGTTGAATTTATCAAACGAAAACTTAATTGTGATTTTAAACTTTAAAACTAGAAAGAACGTTACAGGGGAAAAAAACTATAGAAAATTTTGTAATCTATGGTAATCCTTCAAGCTTCAGTGTCACTTTAGAAATTTGAAACAAAAGTGTAAGAAATAGATGCAGACATGTTTACATAATCACACAAATAGCGAAAATGACATAACTCGTTTTGTTTCGTAAACATTTTTTTTTTTCTTTATTAAAGAGACTTTTAGCCTCCTGGGCTAGTTCGTGTCTGTTTCGTAAACATGGATTTTGTGCATAGAGTCAATGTCTCGTAAAGTGTATGAAACATTCATATTGATTGTCATCTAACAAAATGCTACCATTACACCTTTTTTGTACAATGCACAAAATGAATTTCGTGAAGACCAGCCAATCGCTGCTTCTCTTCGGTCGTCGTCATAAGTGTTCGTGTTTGTGCTGGGGTGATGGGAATCATTAATTTATACCAGAGTGCTTAGTGTTTGTGACAGTGTGGCATTAAATACGAAGGTAGCTTCTTAAAAAGCACAAATCAGTCTCGTTTCAGAAAACAACGAATAGATTTGTTAGTCCTACCTTCGATTTCGTAATATAAACGAAAATTAATTTTCAGTGTAGGCATTTCCAGACATTTCAATTTTTTATCACAGACATTTGAAAAAAATATCTGGCATCCCTGCCATAGAGATAGCTCAGCGAGCTGTCAGCAATTTCACACACAATATCTTTTTGCTACCTAACGCACAAGCAAAAATGCCACGGCACACAGACGGCACTATTTTTCTTCTTCTTTTTCCGCTTCTAGGCATCCATATGGCGTTACATTTGGGAATCTTCCATCGAAACTAAACTGTAAACCTTCTTTTCTTCTCCAACTCGGCCACTATTGCACTCATCACTTCATGAAAAATTCAAAAATATCAAATATACAAAAAATAAGCCCAACAATTAAAAAGAACAATCAAAGCGCGACTTATCAACGATACACCAACCGAATTTGACAAAACCTGAGCTGAAGCAATTTCAAGAATTTGATTTAAAATACTAGTATGTCATACCTTGCATTCGATACACTGCATTCTCTTCAGATATCAATTATCTGCATCTACCAGACGAGAAAAGGAAGTGGAAACTCCCCAAGTCAATGGCGTCCTTTCAAACTCGTTAACTCAATTGGATCCTCCCGAATGTGGTTTTGCGCGCCGGAGCTTAGCATCACCTCATTCAGCAACTAACTCGACAGCCAACAACTTAACCAAAAGCCAAATAAAGATGAAGGAGATAACTTCCCGACCCCCAGCCATTCCTCATTCTGCCGAACCTTATGTTCCTTTTCTCATCCATGTGCAATGGCAAGAAAGAGCGAAACGCGACTCTTCTTATTGCATAAGCGAGCAAACACAGTGCTTCTTCTGCGCGCCGATAAAATCTCGTGGGTCGTTGTCACGTCGTCGTCGAAGTCCTTGCCATGACTTGCCATGAGCGCATTCAACGAGCTTGATGGAATCCTGATTGATTACGAACATGATGCTTCTGGAGAAGGCAGATAATGTCTATCTCCTCTAACGATCAGGAAACCAGGCGAATAGCTTGAAGCCACTTTTGGATAAACATATGTTCTTCTGAGCCAGGAATGTTATGACTCGACTTCCTTTGAGCACAACTCCACAATAAATTGCATTCTCCGGTGGAGCGGATTCCTTCGATTCATGCAAGTACTCCTCACCTAAACGTGCCGTTATTTGACAAGAGCTGTGGTTATTGTTGTTTGGAATTTGGGGCTTGTTTGTCAAAGAGCGCGAACAACAAGAGGAAAACGTCCCGAAAGCAGAAGAACCATAATGCTAATGGAACCGTAATGTGCCACCCAGCATTGATTGGATTCACACTGTATTAGGGTGACTTTCATCTATAAACCATTTTACGACCCCGATCCGGCAAGCTGCTTTCACGAAGCGTGAATCATCAATACCTTTTTCTCGGTGGAGAAAATAATCGACCGAAAATTCATTCCAAACACCTTTCTCGACAAAGAAGCGCAAGACGATGATAATGGAAAACTCCCCAAACGAGTGGGGTTCGAATCGTTTATCATTTATCATGAGGATTTGTTTTTGCTCCGGGAGCCATGTGACTTATTCTAGCAAAGCTTCGAATTGTATCTGCAGCTGCTATTGAATTTGCGTGACAACATACATTCATGCCTACCCAGTGAAAGCCTCTCCCCTTTTTCCAGGGTAATGAAATTTTAATAAATACAGGCGCAAGCGGCACAAAAGCATACGTAAACAGTCGTGTAATAATATTTTGGCGAAATATCATTCAAATGAAACACAACCGATGACACTATTCCCACGATTCTCACTCCAGCAAATATTACCTAACATTTCCACCCTCAACGTCGTGAGGAAAAAGAAGAAAACAAAATCCCCACCCTTGAAATTTCAATAAATGCCACCGATTGTTCAAGAAACCTTGACCATACAACCGGAATGAAAGGCTTGTTACGTCAAATGAACATCCAACTAATGCTCACGATCAAATGGAAGGAAAAGACGTCAGGATACAAATTGGAAAATAAATATTTTCCCATTAATTTACGCGTGCAGAGTTTTCCTTCCACCTCCCACCGACCGAAGGCAGCCAAGGATTGTTTTTCTGCGGTTTGCGGGATTCTCGTCTGCCGGCCGTTTACTTAAATGAGAACGAACCAATGGGTGAAAAGGAGATAGAGGGCAGGTGAAAAAGAAATGAACGCTCCTTGAAGCATGCTTGGTTGAGGTGAGGGTGATGAAAAATACAAAACAGAACAAAATTGAAGGTAATACTCTTGGAGCGATTACTGCCCCTGAACAGTGAAATGAACGATTGCGAAAAACGGCAAAAAATCGGATCGAAATGATTAACAAAGCTACAGGCACAGTAAAAGAATCAACAAGTGTGCAAGTCAGAAGAGGTGCTTCATGTTTGCTTACAGAAAATAAAAGAAATTCGGAAAAAAAATCTAGGCAACACTTCATACAAAATGTAGGAAAGATAGATGCAAAATTATTGAACAACTATTCGTTTTTGAAGATAACTATCCTTGAATTTCATTCAAACCAATCAATTTCACTGATAGCCCTAAGAACACGTGAAACTAAGAGTACAGAGATTCAGGATCACTTCTCAAAAACATGAGCACTAGCATGAGCATGATAGACCGCCCGAGGTTGCTACTCTGTTGTTGCCAAATCAGCTGTTATGACCCAGAGAACCAAAGATGATGCTTGGGACTAGCATACATCCTCAATGTGGCGAACACTGGCGATCCCAAACTCGAGACAATACCGACGCCGGCCTCACCCGAATTCGGGCCGAGTGCAAAAGGAATGGCTAGAATATATGTTACCATGGTTTCTCTTTGTCAGTAGTAACATGTTCAAATGCTATTAAATAAAAAAAAATTTATATTGTGCAATTCTAGCACCAGCAGAAGAAATCCGAAACGCTAGAATTTTGGGGCCTTTTGTGGAAAACATGCTTTATTCCTTCGCGAAGAACATTAAAAAAAAACAAAAATAAAGAGTCATTCATTCGTTGGTTTGATCCGGCCAATCGAGGACACAGAAACAGGTTGCAAACAGCTACAAAAGCAGACGGGGCTGCATCGAGCGGCTGACCCGTCCGTTAATCGCCGGCAGGCAGGAAGAAGCCCGACGACGGCGGCCGACGGAACCAGAAGCTGCTGGCAAGCAGCGTATGAGCGCGCTTTGCCAGCGAGTCCCAGGCCGGTGGTCTCGACACCGGAGAGTACGAAAGTGATTGTAGGCACCACCCTTGCTCTGGCCGCGAAGATGGATGCCCGTGCGATCTCGTGCAAGATCACCCACGATTCGGTACGAGGATCCACCTGCGCCTTCTCGAAAGGTGCTTCGACAAAAGTGCGGAAGTACTCTCGGAAGACCAGGGCTTTGAGCCATTACATCGCGTATCGTGAAGCCATCGGATCGCCCCTACCGAGTGGTCCTATGAGGTCTGCCGTCAGGCGGTTCGCGAATCCCTCATCAAACACATGAAGATAGAGCACGGCTCTGGATGCCAAAGAAGTCCATATCATCAGGCAAAGGGGAGAACGTTGCACACCCTTGACGAAGCTTTCTACCTGGTGCACTTTCGCCGAAGGGGCTACACAGAAGCCCAGCCAAACTGCGTGAGGTAAGACGAATGCCTCGCCAGGTCATCATACGCTGGCAGGCATACCAAAATAGGCGTGCGTGGACGTGACGCAGTGCATGCGTTGCTTCATCATCGGCCACGGCATCCCGGAACTGCCACCCCGGGAGACAGGTGCTTAACAATTGCGGAGGATCTCCCGATACCGACGCCTCAAGTTCAACAAAGGATTCCCCGGTCAACGCGGAGAGCACCAGCTGTCGGCCGTCCTCCGGCACCTCGACTTGAATGACGAGAACTACCCTGCGTTACCGTCCAGCTCAGCCCCTGCCGAAACAGCACGATTCGTGCCGCCCCAGTCCACTCCCGGGTTCAACCAGCACCGACGCAAAGATCTTCGCATCAGAGCCGGAGTGTCTGCAGCACCAACGGACTCCTCTCCCGAGGAAAATAAGGATGCGCTCTACAGCTCATCCTAGTTGTGGTCCATCTTCATAGAGTTCCGCGGAAGGCTTCTGCGGTGCAGAACAAAGTCGGACCAGGTGGAGGTCCTAGAATACAAGGTATGTAAATATGGAGTCAATTGACGCACCATCTATGTTTCCAATTAAAACGCTCGCTCGGTAAGAGCGAAAAAGATAGAACTGGGCAGTTTCCTTGCCCAGCATGAAATCGACGTGTGAGTGATTTCGGAAACCCGAAATTGATTTTTTCGCTCCCGGAACACACCATCATCCACCTGGATCATCCCAATGCAAGTGGGGGCGGCGTGGCTGTGATCATCAGGAAAGGCATCCGGTATGAGGTGCTACCGCATCCGAAGGCCAGCGTCATCGATGCCATCGGTGTTAAAATCACCGCTCTACAGGGTGACATCTCGCTGTTTGCCGTCTACATACCCCGGCAGTGTATGGACAGCAACGGCACTTCACAGCTCTTCGTGGAAGACCCCGAAAAACTCAACGACAACTGATCCCGATTCGTAGTGGCCGGTGATCTCAACGCTCGACATACTCTGTGGCGAAACCATATGGACAACAAGAACGGCTACCTTCTGGCTAACCACCATAGCTCGGGTAAGTGTGCCTTTCACTTTCCGGACAATCCGATCTTTCTATCCCCAGATGGATGAATCTCCACCCTGGACGTGTTCCTATTCGACCTGGCACTCTTGAAGCCAGTCACCCAGTCACTAGGTTCCGACGTTGTGCGAACTGGACTGTAATCCAACACCAGCCCCGCTGACGATGAGTGGCTTTCAGTCACCTGGTAGACTCTCGTCTTCCCAAAACCCCGGACGTATCCACCTTCGAAGCCATCAACCACTAACTGGGTGTATTCGAAGACGCCGTACACGCAGCAGAGGAAGCCTACACTCGGCAGCTTATCCAGCAGCGAGACACAGTCCGCCAGCAATTCCAACGAACCGGATGCCTGATGAAGAAGGAAGAGCTCTTCAACCTCAGCCACCTGATTGGGGATTGAATGGCGACCATCAGAAACAAGCAGTTTGCCAACAGCATCGCCCAAATGAGCGACCACTCCCGGCCATTCTGGAAAGTGGCGAAAGTTTTGAAGCAGAGGCCGAAAGCAGTCCCACCACTAAAGGACAACACCGGTGGCATTCTGGTATCCCCGTCGGAGAGCAAGCTCGTCACCGCGCACAACCTCGGTGCCAGCATGGTGAGTCCTCACGAAGCTACAGTCCAACGAACCATCCGACGGTTCGATGAGCAAGTCGACGCCGCTCAATTCGTCGGCATCGTGACGGAGAACGAAGTTCGTGCTGCAGTGAAGCACGGCAAAAATATGAAGGCCCCTGGCAATGACGGCATTTTCAACCTGGTGGTGAAGAAGCTTTCCTGGTGGGAATCTTCAACAGCTGCTTCCAGTTGGACCATTTTCCAACGAGGTGGAAGGGAAAGTTATCCCTGTCCTGAAACCTGGAAAGGACGCGACTGCACTGACCGCCCTATCACGCTGCTCTCAGCGGTCAGCAAGATATTCGAGAGGCTCATCCTACAGCGTCTGATGGTGCACATCGAGGAGCACCAAATCATCGTGCCGGAGCAATTCGGTTTAAAACAAGGCCACTCCACCGTCCACCGCTGGCCCGCGTGGAGAACATCATCCACCGAAACTAGGCGCTATCGACCAGCTACGGTGGTGATTGTCCTGTTGGGATGTGAGAAGGCACTCGACAACGTGTGGCACGACCGGCCTGATCCACAATCTGATGCAAGCGAACTTCCCGGACTACCTGACAAAGATGGTAAGAAACTATCTAACCAACCGTTCGTTCAGAATCCACATTCCAGGTGCGGCTTCCGATCTTCAATCGATCCCAGCCGGTGTGCTCCAAGGTAGCCTTCAGGGCCCAATCCTGTATAATCTGTACACATCAGAAGTGCCACAACTTCCTGCTGCTGCAGCCTGGCTCTGTACGCAGACCACAGCGCAATAATGGCCCAAATATTACAGATACCGGTTGCAACGAGGGGTAACCGCATACGTATCGTACCTCAGCAGCTGAAAAATCAAGCTCAACGAAGCCAAAAGCCAAGCCATCCTGTTCCGACATCGACCATCACCAAAGCTGCTACTGCCTGACTGCTTCATCCAAATCAACGGTCAACCGGTTGAGTGGTCGAATGAAGTAACCTACCTTGGCGTCACCACCGACGACAAGCAACTGTGCCGTAAAACAGGTGCATCGGGCTATTGAAGTTGCTGTATCCGCTGATATGAACTACCGTGTTCAACTACGCTATGTCTGTGTGAAGATTGCGAAAAAGGCAAAAAATCGGATCGAAACGATAACAAAGCTACAGGCATAGCAAAAGAATCAACAAGTGTGCAAGTCAGAAGAGGTGCTTCTTGTTTGCTTACAAAAATTACAAAAAAATCGGAAAAAAATATACACAACTCTTCAAACAAAATGACAGAAAGATAGATGCAAAGTTATTAAACAACTAATCGTTTATGAAGTTAACTATCCTTGAACTTTATTCAAACCAATCAATTTTATAGCTAAGCCTCAGAATCCAGAGATTGAGGATCACTTCTCAAACACATGAGCAAGAGCATGTTTGACCACCAGAGGTTACTACTCCGTTAATGCCAGATCAGCTGTTATTACCCATAAAACGAAAAGATGTTACTTGGGACTAGCATGCATCCTCAATGTGTTGAAACTGGTGATCCCAAATTAAGACAATACCAGCGCCGGCCTCACCCGAATGCAGGTCCAGTAGGGCATGGGTGCTGCCGTGGTGCTCGCTAAGATGGAAGCCGCGGAGTCCACTGCACTTCTGCGAGAAATCACTGGGATGTTAGATAAAATGAGCGGAATTCAACTGATGTTGGCATCGAATAAGACATTTAACTAAAGGGTGCTCCGATCAAAATTTGGTCAAACAGTAATGTGTGTGTCGATCATAGTTTTAATTAGTCAGTCAAATTCTTTTTCTTTTTCTAGTTCAGTTAATACAGAATACAGGAGAAATATTCAGCTAAGCTACCTTTTAACCGAATGCGAATTGCCGATTCTTTCGTTTAACACCTACCGTTAGATTTTGTACAGTCTCTTTGTCCACTTTATTCGCCGCAGAACGCCAGTTTGCCGTGAACTGTTTCTCGCTTACAACAGCTTTTTGAGTCTTCTCAAGCTCCACTTGACGATGGCCCAATATTTTGCAATTGGGCGGAGGTCTGACGCGTTGAGATGGTTCTTGTTCTTGGGCACGACTTGAGCGTTGTTGGCAGCATACCACTCCATGGCCTTTTTTACGAAATGGCAAGATGCCAAATCCGGCCAAAATAGAACGGAACAATTGTGTCGTTCCAGGAAAGGCAGTAGACGTTTTTGTAGGCACTCGCTCGAATAAATTTCCTGGTTGACGGTTCCTGTCGCAATGTAAACGGTGCCCTTCAAGCCACAGGTATAGATGGCCTGCCACACCAGATATTTATTCGCGAACTTTGACAGTTTAATGTGCTTGAAAACATCTGCCACCTTTCCCCGTCCGGTTACCGTATAAAATTCCTGTCCAGGAAGCTGTTTAAAGTCTGCCTTGACGTAAGTTTCATCGTCCTGTTCCACGCAATCAAACTTCGTCAGCATCGTTGTGTACAACTTTCGCAATCGTGCTTTTCCAACGTGTTTTGTTTATCGTCGCGATTTGGAGTCACCACATTCTCGTAAGTGCCACTCCCAGCTTCTTTACGACATCTCGGACGGAGAGGTTGGAATTCCTAATCTAATCTAATCTAATCTCACATTAACGCAGCCAATTCTTGAAAGCATCCTGGAAAATGATGGTTTCTTGAATGCATTATTTTTCTTGTCATCAGCCAGGCCAACTGCGTAGGTTGTGCCACAGAGAGGATTTCAAGAAATAGAGTGATTTCAGAAAGATCTAAAATCGCTCTACTTCTTTGAATCAAGGGAAGGAAGAAAGCGTGAACCTCCTCGGACGGAGAGGTTTGGGTTCCGCTCGAATCAGCTGGCAACTCTTTTTGTCGTTGCTGTGGCCTCCGATTCGATTTTCCCCTAATCCAGCATTCTTGGCTTTCAACAAACGTTCACCGAACACTTTTAATACGTTGGTAACAGTTGATTTAGCTATATTCAACAATTTCGCCAACTTGGCGTGAGAGTAGTTTCGATTTTTGCCATGCACGTGAAAAATTGTGATGCATTGCCTCTCTTCCTTAGACGAAATTTTGATAGCTAATCTCAAAATCAAAATAGAAGCATGATGCTACACGCACACATCTTCAAAATGATGAGTGCGCAAATTTGTTTAATGCACGATAAAAGGAAATGCGTCACGTTTAAGTCAACCAAATTTTGATCGAAACACTTTTGATGTTCCTGATTTATTCTCTGCATGGAGATGCACATTAAAGCTATTCAAATTTTGGCAAAAGTTTAAGCCAACAGTAAGGATGCAGTTGGTGCTACTCACAAGTGTGAGTGGTTTATTTGGATGGAACATATAGATACGTTAAAGACATTCATTTTTAGGACCGATTTTAACCAACAGTAGGGGTGTTATGGAACATCCGGCTGTTTGGAGCGGTGTGACGAGGAATCAAGCAAGGTTGCCAGTTATCTTCAATACTATTTAATTACATTAGCCAAGATATAATTCGTAAAATTGCAGAAATACCCGAAAAAAGTTTATGTGTTCTCAAATTGCCGTTACTATTCGCGTTTGATTTGCAAATAAAAGTGGCCGGTATTTATAAATTAGAAAACATTTTGAAAGAACTCGTTTAAAATTTAAATTCAATTCTGGCAAATACCAATTACTACTGAAATAACAATAACTTTCAGATGCCAGAAGAAATGCTACTAATTAGAAAAGCTTTCAAAATATGCAACAGGTTAAGAAATTTAGGAGTTTGTCTAAGAGGATAGGCGATCAACAAACAGACAACGATACGTAACTGCATATAAGACAAGTAGAACAGTTTTAGATTAAAACAACGATGGATCGAGTGATGTGTGTCATCCGAGTATCAGGGACACTTTCGAATCCCTTTTAACATTGCTTTGGAGGGTATGATTCGAAGAACTAAGATAGACACAAGTGGCACGATCTTCAGGAAGTCTGTCCAACTATTTGGCTTCGCCGACGACGTTGATATCTTAGCACGCAACTTTGTGACGATGGCGGACACGTACATGGGACTTAAGGCTGAAGCTGGTAGGAATGGGCTTGTGATTAATGCGTTGAAAACAAAATACATGAAGGGAAGAAGCTCGCGAGACGACAATGCTAGCCACCTACCACGAGTTCAGATCGACGGTGATGAAATCAAGGTAGTACACGAATTCATGTATTTGGGCTCATTGATGACCGCTGATAACGTGCCTCGTGCCTACTTTGGAATCCTAGAGATGCTAAGATCGAAGAAAGTTCACCGAACTACAAAGTTGACCATCTACAAGACATTAATTAGATCTTTAGTTCTCTACGGTCACGAAACATGGACATTTCAAGTGGAGGACCAACGCGCTTTTGGTGCGAAATGTCGAAAGAATGTCAGACGACAGCCCAGTTAAAATTGTTCTCAACGAGCCGACGGATACAAGAAGAAGGGGGCGCATCGAGCAAGGTAGGTCAATCAAGCAGAAGGCAACCTGCGGACACTCCGTAGACAGCGAGGTTGGCGAGATACAGCCATGGACCGAGTGCAATGAAGATAACTTCTGCGTACAGCTGAGGCTTCACCAGCTTTCGTTTGATTGAACAAGAACAACAACAGTTTTAGATTTTTGTAAAAAAAAATCAACCGCTCTTGGGGATTAGGGAAGTTGATAAATAAAACCGTGGAAGCCTCATCTATAATATATGGAATGAAAGTGGCAATTTTGACAAAACAATAAAAGAATAGAGTAAGTATGGCAAATTAAAAAAACCTTACATTAAAATGTATACCTTTCATTGTAAGAAATCAGCAAATTTTACATTTAATAAAAAAAAAGCTTTTGGAAGGAAAGACAATAAATAGGAGAGTAAGAGTAAGAAAAATCATTTATCATGTTCACATTCTGAGAAGAGAAGAATCCCACTAAAATTAGCTTACAAGCTAAAATTCAATAAAACAAAAGAAGGACGACCAAGCCTAACGTCGAAAGACTCGCTAGAATAAGATTAGAGTAGATATAGGGAGATAAACAATGATGAATGGAAACCATTGAGGCAAAGAACAGGGAACAATTAAATTAAAAAAGGCAGAAGAAATATATAAATAAATTTGAACGCATTCAAGAGATCATAACTCAAGAGTTAAACAACATACTCGGTTGATTAAAACGTCAATCAAAAGGGTTTTATCTCAGATTTCAAACGGGTTATAACAAATTATTACATTTTACCGTTTTGAACGAACTGTCGCACTTTACTTGTGATTGATGCCATCATGATCTGCACAGTCGCTGGTAACACTGTACCGGTGGACTTATTACTTTTTAAATGCAATTTATTGTGCATTTCTCACTTCTTCACTGCATCTTGGAAGTTTTGGCGTGGCAATTGCTCAATATTTTTCGATCGGTCTGAACTCAGGGCGATTCAGAAGATTAATCTCTTTGGTTACGAAACTAACATTGTTTGCAGCATATCATTCTAGTACCTCCTTAGAGTAGTGGCATCTGGCTAGATCCGGCCAAAACATAACGTTAGTCTTGTGTTCCCGAATGAAAGGTAGAATTCGCTTTTTCAGGCACTCTTTACCGTAAACCTTTGACGTCATTGTGTGAGATGTGATGAAAACCTTGGTTTTAAAGCCGCAACTGCAGATTTCTTGGAAACTAAATCGTTAGCTTCCGAGCAAACTTTACAGCAAAAACAAATTTATACTTGAAAGGGAAATCCTCACGCCCAGTTGCCAGGTAAAATTTTCGTACGGGAATTTGTTTATATTCCATTTTGACATATGTTTCGTCATACATTAAAATACAGCCATCAAATTTCGTCAAAACTCGTTCGTATAGGGATCGTGCTCGCTTTTCGACCACTAACTTTTGTTTCAGGGAGTGATTCGGATATTTACTGGCACAAAAAGACATCCTTCTCTTGAAAGAATGTTACGCACGGTGAAAAAGTTGGAATCGTATTTTTTTTTTGACAAATCACGTATGGAGACACCTGGGTTGCCTTTCACGTACCTCAACTCTTTTCTCCTCAGCTCTTTGTCCCTAGTGCCACTCTTATGATAGATGCGCTGTGCTCTTTCCACACTCAGAGTATCCTTGTAACGTTTGATTACAAGACACACTGTTGACTTTGAGATTTTTAACACGTATGCTATTTTTGAGGCAGGCCATGGAGAATTATCTGTGCACATTTTTTTTTCAAGTACCATAATCCGTATCCCATCAACAAATACCCATACTATCAACAAATGCCTGTCAAACGTTTTTTGTTCCAACCACCAGGGACGCGGAGGTGTATAAAACCGTGCGTCCAGATTTACTTTGAATCGAGCTTTAGGAAGGTTTGGTTAACCGGTATATTTAAAACTGTTATATTTTATAACAAGAGACATTATTCTATGGAAATAGCATGGGAATAAAAAAAAATGTGTTCATAAACATGAAGAAAAAACAAATTTCAAGGAGCACAAAACTACTTACCCTTTTAACACATGCTTAAAAAAAGCAAAAAAAATCAGACGATAACACAAAGATATCTTCGAAAGACTAGAACCCTCATAAAAAAAATTAAAAATAAACAACATTAAGGTTTGATATTAATCGGTCCATCATTTAGTAGGAATAAAAAAAACTACACATGCATGAGTTCATCACAAATGTTAATATTCTAGTTTTAAGTTGACTGGGATGAGCGAAAAAGATATACACCGTGTCCAATATATTCTCATACAAAATAAAACTCTATTTATTTCAAATCGATAATCCAGATTTAATTGATAACATTACCTATTATATTGCAATGACCATACGAAATAATCCAAGGGATTCAGATCTGGTGAACTGGGAGGCCATTCATCCTTGTCCAAAAAGTCGGTCAAATTTTCTCGGCACAAGCCCTGAACGAAATTTGCAGTATTCGATGGCGCTCCGTCCTGCTGAAACGCATAGTCATCATCTCCAAACACCTCTTGTACATATGGCTTGACAACTTTCTCCAATACTTCCGTTTTATAGTATACGGCATTTACTTTAACGCCTTTTTCGATGAAAACCAGTGGTAATTTGACTCGCTTGCAAATTCCTACCCAAAACATCACTGAGGCAGCACTTTGGAACCGTTGAATATTCCTATCACTCTCTGGAACAGTTCTCGAAGAGAGAGCCTACAATCTGTCGTTCTGGACATTGTGGGATTGTTGCCAGACGAATAACTTTTCGTCGGAAGAGATAAATTCTTCCCCACCGTGCCGCGACAAAAGCAGACTTGCTCTTTCGAGTCGTTTCTGCTTGGAAGGTCCCGAAACTCCGTGATCCTTACGTTTCTCGAAAGCTTTATATTATGCATTGACGATCTTGAAACATTCAGATCGTGTGATTTTCGTCTAATCCGTTCTCTGACCACTGTAACAACTCGTGCAGTCCACACCATACGAGTAAGACCGGATCTCTTCCGGTCATCCAACGAGCAGGTGTCACGGTACCTTTGGATGGTTCGATACACATAATCCCGCTTTACTCCGAGGTTTTTCTGAAAATAGCGCCCGGGCGCTCACCTTCCAAAAACTTCTTTATCACAACAGCACAAAACTCCTTCATCGCTGGTGAAAGATAAACACCGCATGAAAACAATCGGACATAACCTAAAAGCGTTTGTATAAACATAGTGCAAAACTACACCAACACATACGTGAAGCATTTTGAGTAGTTGCGCGACACCAATGCAAGGAAAAAGTGTATGAGAATATATTGGACACGGTGTATATTATCGTTGAACGATTCTCGGTCTACCGCGATGAAACATTTGTAAAACTGTAAAATAATCGTAAGCAATAATTTATGTAGTAATTGTGTATAGCAAAGACAAATTTGGAAATAAATGCAGTTTGTTGACTTCCATTTTCTCCATAAACATAGCTTCTGATTTATGGGGACGGATGGTTGGCAAGAACCTTCAAGTAATGAAACTGCGTAGTAGGATAGTCAGCAAAAACTAAAAACATAGCATGCAAACAAAAATAATATTTCAAAAACTGATATATAAACATCGCCAATTTGACATGTGATGTAAAAATGTCAAATCTTTCAAAAAAAAAAAAAAAAAAGACATGGGGACGAATCCATGTTTGCATAATCAATGTTGCAGTTGATGAGGTTTTTCTATATATTTTTAAAGTTATGTTTAATGACCATTCATTTGCGTTTTTAATTTATAAAATCGTCTCAATGGTTCAAAAGTTATGATTTAAAAAAACAGTTTTAAAAAAAGTCAATATTTTTTAACCACAACAACGCAGAAACGGCCACTCTAGTAACGAAATTAAAAGTTTCGGGTCGAATATATTTTAATAAAGAACAAAACTACATATTTTAATGAAATTCTGAGAGCTCGTATATCTCATTTCTATGGAATTACTGTATATATAAAAAAAAATTGTTTTTAAACTGAGCAAAACATTACCTAGCTATAAAATTACCACTAATCTAAAAATACCTTCCCAATATCCTGGGATCCCAGTAGTGAACAGCCAAAATATGCATCGCCGAATGGAATCATTTAAACAGAAGGAGATAAAATGTTAAGGAAGGAAAAGTTCCGAACGTGACGAAATCAATCGACAATTCAAATTTTTTCGGTCCTTCGGTCCATCGTTGTCTGTGCAGAAAATTCAAGGTGGTAAGTACACAGTTTGAAAAAAAAAAACATGAAATCTTCTGCGTTATCTAATTCTAAATTTTACAGATATTAGTGGGATATATTATGTTAATTTAAGCCAGATAACGCCTGAATCTAGTCTTTTAAATGGAAGATTGCAAAAATTGTTGCATGGCGCATGAAAGATTGCGAACAATTTTGTTGTTTACGCTTCCTTGGGCTTGATACTAAACGGGCGAAATTTTACGTGCCAGTTAGAATTAATTATTTTTTTCTGTGTAGTTCGGTGCTTTGAAGGGGTTAGTGCGAAACTTTACAAGAGAGGTGCAGCTGGCAGGCAGTAGTTTGTGATGCTGAAACATTCATTGAAAAAAATTCTCGAAGCTGCCGTTGTTGCTAGAAAGCAGGTTCTATCAGTTCACTCGGAACAACTTGACAGAAGGAGAAGTTCTGGTTGTGGCCGACTTTTCGGAAAACTTTTCATTAGTTTTTCAGGTACCACAGGAACATATCCACCCCTTTTTCTCACCTTCTGTAACGATGGATGTGACCAAGAATAGTGACAATTATGCTTTCAAAACATTTGACAGACTTGAAGTAACTTCCACTCTCCAACATTAGATCTAACTTCTGATCTGATTGAGAGTTTCCATAAGAAAGTGATTTACATTAGTATCCAATTTTCGAAGATCAATCTTCTATAATATTTCCAACACTATCGCAAACTTTCCATTTGTTTTTCAGAACAGTTTACAAAGGCTTACTTAAGCTGGGCCAACGTCCTATTAGAACCGCATCTGCGCACGATATTTCTTCATAAAACTCAGTTGAGGGCTGCTTGTTTCCATTTCCTCGAGTGTTCCACACTTCCAAGGTCTTGCTCCACTTGGTTTAACCATCTACCTCGCTGCGGTACCGGTCCTGTACCGGTCGTATTTGAGGAAAAAAACATTTTTGCGGGGTTGTTATCCGACATTCTACCACCTGGAACGTTCTGCCGACAATGTCCACGTCGTCAGCGGAGCAGCTGAACTGGCCGGATTTATTGAAGAGTGACGTACCCCGTATGTTAAAGTCAATCCGTTTCTCAAAACCTTCTAGCGCAATGTTGAGGCAGGGGGCAGGAAAGACCATCGCTCTGTCAAAGACCTTTGTCCTGGTCAGTTTCCCGAGAAAAACGTTGTCGGCCATAACCTTCCATAGGTCTTCATTCTTCATATTTCAGAAACTAAACAAAAAAAAAACATCAAGGTACAGCCCCATTGGGTTGTTCAGAATGATGATGTAGGACTACGCAACTAAATTGTAAGCCATTCAGATTGTACAATGCAATATTCTTTGAATTAACCCTTTCAGGCCTAAAATTTGCCATGCGTTTATTTTTTCAGGCAATTTTGTGTGTTCTGATTAAATCGGTGCTCAGTAACATAGAAATGATTGAAAAAGTAGGATATATCCTTTTGAGATGTGGTAGGCCGTCCAAACTGTCCTCGAGTTCAGAACTTAAGATCTACAGTTGTAGCAGTAGTCTTATCCGCTTTACAATGTTATGATATATATTCAAACAAATTCAATGAATGCCATGAAGACAATCATACATTATGAAATAATCTTGGGATATTCATGCCAAACACATTAACTTTACTTTGTGTAAACCCTTAAGCTACTGTTACTATTGTAGACCTTCAGTTTTGAATGACCTAAAACTAACAAGATTATATTATGAAGTCTGTGGACGTTTAAGAATATTCATTGAATATGTTTGAATAGTTATCGTTGTTTCGCATAGCCCAAGCGGCTACGGTTACTACTGTTTATCTTAAGTGATGAATTTAAGTCAGTTTTTATGAACTTGAATATCCAAAGACACTGTAATAAAGACTGATGACTTTCAGAAGATACACTGAATGTGTTCGACTGCATATCGTCACCTGTCATAGGTTATAAAGCTGTAGATCCTAACTTTTGATTTCAAGGGCATTTTTGGTGACCTAGAACATCCTTTGGGGGGTTTATTGTCTCTTAATTAAGATATTCGGATATACGGAAAGGGGTAGACGTCTTATCTGATGTGAAGTCAAATTATAACTAAAACTTTATTTACACAAAATCTGGTAATCAAATAAAATTTACCCGATGGTTGTTGTCACTGTAGTGATCAGCCGATGATGAGCCATCGGTGTGGGTAAACGAAGTGTTGGTTGCCACAGTGTTAGGTTCCCGCTGGTATGGTCGAATCCGCCACAATCCCAAGATATCTCCTGCTATTTGATCACCATCTACAATACTCACTTAAACACAAATACATAGAGTTACTTTGTTTGGTCTAGAAAGCTAAGGTTACAGCTTTAGATTGCTAGGATAGTTTGTATAAACTAGAAGATTATATCATTGGGGTCAATTATAGAAGTCGAGTCGAGTGAAATTGCGCATTACAGGAGTCGACTGAAACTGATCGAGTTGGCAACGGAACTCAACTGTTAACTGTAGTATCGAACTTCTTCAAAATGTCTTTGAAATATTACATCATACAGTAATTCTGGACTTTCATCTATGGCAGTTAACATTTTCGACAGTGGAAGAAAAAGTATTTAAATTTATCACTCTTGTTTTGTGAATTACTCTTATATTTTTGTTATTCAGAAAAACTCATTGGGATGTTGTAAAAAAGTTGCGATTCGAAGAACTTTACGGGAAAGTTAATACGTGGACAAGTGTCAATATCTTTTTCAAAGACGATGGCTTGTCATAAAAAAATGCGTGATAATACTGAAGCTATTGACAGCATTAATTATTTAAACATTTATTGATAAACTTCTCGTCATTTATTAATGGAAACCAAAGAGCTGTTATTCCTACATGAGTTTGTGTCCTTGCTCAAAGTACGATGTGAACGGTTGGGTAGATGGTGTTTACCTTATATCAATAAAGTGTCGTTTGCAGTGAATATTTATTGTCATAGGAATGATTTTTGTATAAACTCCTTTTGCTTTCCGTCAGTGATTAGTTCTTGGGAAGCTCTATCCTGATATTCGACAAATCTTTTTGCTGAAATTCTTTGAAGTCTTCTCCTGAAATTTGCGTTTCGAACTTCATGGCAGTACTCTGATTTTCTTGTATTCATTCTAAATAACTAATCTTGGAACAGTTGCCACGTTTTCCTGGTGTTTGTTACTATCTTACCTTCTGATGAGTCGCATCCAGAACTGTGCCCTCGCATTTCTGCAAAAAAATTGGGAATGTTTTCTCTGAAATTTCGTGAAAAATCTTCTTAAATTTGTTGGAAGTTTGTTCCTATACTTCTTGGAAGTCCTCTTTGGAACTTCAGGGATGTTTCTTCTGAAATTCGAGCAAGTTTCCTGTAAAAAAATCCTGCTTTAACTACTATCAAGTAGCCCCTATACTTCTGGAAATTTTCTTTCTGTTTCCCTTAGAAGTACTTCAGAACTTCAAGAAAGCTCTCAAGCACTTATGAGAAGTACCAACTAAGCGTTTGGAAAATTTCCTTCGGGCTTTCTGGAAAGTACTCTCCTAAACTTCAGAGAAGTTTCTTTAATTTTTTGAAAAATTCTTTCATGAACTTATACATAGTGCCCTCTCTGGTAAGATTTTACTGAGCTTATTCTTTTAAAATATCCGATAAGTCCCTTCCTTAGCTCCGAGAACAATTTCTCCGAAACTTTGAGCGAACTCTAGAGTTTCTAAGAAAATTCTCTTACATTTGTAAACTTCCTGAACTTCTGATAAGTCTTCTTCTGAAATGTGTGGAGTTTTCTTCCTGAGTTTCAGGGAAGTTTGTTCCTTAACTTCTGAGAAAATATTGCTCAAACTACTGGGAAGTGCCCACTATTCTTCTTGGAAGTTTTTTGCTGTTATTTGAAGAGGTTTTTCCATGAACTTTGAGAAATCTTTATTCTGAAATTCTGAAATGTTCACTTCTGAACTTCGCGAAAGCTCTCTTGAATTTCCGGGAAGTTCCAATTATACTTTTGGGAAGTTTTCTCCGGACCTTCTGAGAAGTCCTCTCCAGAACTTCAGCAATGTTCGCTCTTGAATGTCTAGGACGTTTTGAGCTTTGTGAAAGTGTAGTTCGGTATTTTTAAGAAATTTAAGAAAGCGCTCTCCCTTGTTAGTTTCCTTCTGAAATACGGGAGAGTTTTGTTTCCTGAACTTCTGGAAAAACTCCAAAAACTCTGGAATGTTTCAAACTTCTATGTAGTCCTGACTCTAAACATCTTCCTGAAGCTCTGACAAGTCCTCTCCTGATTTTCTGGGAAGTTCTCTTCTTAACTTCTGGGAAATATGGTATTAAACTTCTAAGAAGTTTTCTTTTTATACTTCAAGAAATCTAGGACAAATTTCATAAATAACTTAACTTGTGGGTCGATAAGCTAATCCCAAGTGCAAATGTACTGAAATAATGCGTTTAGAAGAACTTAAGAGAAAAAAACAGAGTTCTAAGATTAATTTCAAAAGCTCATCACATTTTCTGTAGTTTTAAGTCCCCGTGTGACAATGGACTGGGCTTGAGAGCTAATGTTAGGATAAAAAACGAGAAAATCAAATTTATTTTTTGTTATTCCGACTGGTGGTTCTAATGAATCGCCTCTAGCGATGTCCACATTAAATTTAATCAGTTCTATGAGCCATTCGTAAATTGTTTTTCTGTTAAATCGCCTGCAAAACAATAATGGTTTAGTGTGTTTCTAAACTTGCTCAGTCAATTTCCCTGAACCAATGAAAAACTCATATCAAAACAAACTCTTTCACGACAAAATGTGACAGATCAGTCACTACCCAAGTAACAATTTAAGTTCTATTCCAGCCGTATAGCACTCCTCCCGGCTTTGTTGATAAAACTACATTCAAAACTGTTTTGTCCACCAACACCTCCTCTATGCATCTTTAAAGCCGAAATGTGCACAAAGTGGCCCACTCTATAGACGGTTGTGAGAACAAATGAATAAAACCTTTCCAAGACCATAAAGATTTTGAAAATGTTCTAGTGCAAGATGTTATGACCACTTGAGAACCATCATAAAACCTATAGGCCGTAATCAAAACCAGTATAGGGCCGAATTCTTGGTTGGTTTTTGTTTTTCAGCTTTGTTCGATTCTCTGCTCTCCTGATTCATTCAACAGTAATAATGGCTAATATATAAAACAAATTGAGTTTTTTTTTATAGCGTTTCATGCTCCAAATACGAACGAATACCGAAGTTTGTCTCAGATCTACAGTTCAATTGCATTACATTTAATTTTATTTTTTATTTTTTTTGGTTTTTCCACATTTCAATTATTTCATATATTTGGCGATTGCAAGAAATCACAGTTTTACCAAAAAGCGAATTAGCAGTGGCTTCTATAAAACTATCTGGTCGCTTGGTAGCTTTCTTCAAAGCCAATTAGCTGTTTAATGCCTTTACTGGAAGCAAACTGGTTTTAAAATGCTTTTTCAACTGACCATAATAAGATAATATGAATGAGTCCTAAAACGGCATTTCAAAACAGCATTTTAAGAGTTTACAAAGTCAAAATAAAACCTTTGAAAGGAGTAAAAGGAATTTTAGATCGTTGTTAAGAAGCTGTGTAGGTTCTTATAAACCTGACAAAAATATTAAACCTATTGGCATCTCTTGCTGCCATCATAAATCCGAATTGATTTCTAGTGGCTTTCATAAAATTTAAGTAAAACCTAATAAAGCTGGATGGTATTGAGAATGTTAAGGATAGTTAGGATATGATTTCCCAAATAACATTGCCAAAATCATCCAGATTTATTAGGTTTCATTAAAGTTGTATGAATGCCACTGGAAATCAGTTTGGTTTTATTATGGTATGGGTTTTATATTTAAATCAGGTTTATGAGAACCTACATAGTTTTTTCACAACGATCTTGAAACTTTGTCTTCCCAAATTCCATTTATTTCTGTCAAAGCTTTTATTTTGACTTTATGAACTCGTTAAATGCTGTTTTGAAATGCTGTTTTAGGACTCATTCCTATTTTTTTTATGGTCAGTTGAAAACGCCTTTCGAAACAATCTTGCCTCCAGTAAATGAAAATTGGCATTGAGAGAAATCACCAAAAGACCAAATAGTTTTATAGTAGCCACTCCGAAGAGAAATTGGCTTTTAAGAAAAAACTGTGATTTCTTTCAATCGCCATATTGAAATATCAGAAAGCATATGTGGAAAAATAAATACATCAAATAATAAATTTAATGTAAATGAACTGTACATCGAAGATTAATATCAGCATTCTTTTTAATAACCTGATTGAATCTCATAGTTTTTCAGGAAATTCATGATTAATTAATCGGATATATTTAATATATGATGTAAAGCACGATACGCTGTAAAAAAACTCAATTTTTTTTGATATTTTGCTATCAAACAAAATCTCCCGCAACCCTCGAACGTTTTTCCTAGACATTATTTGCTATTAAATGAATCAGAGCAAAGAATCGAACAAAGCTAAACAACAAAAACCAACCACGATATCACCGTGAAGTTTGACAACTGTGGCCATTTGGCCCTATGCTGATTTTGATGGCAGCCAAAAGGTGCTATGAAGGCCCTCATTACATTGCATGGTCATTACATCTTTTAGTAGAACATTTTCAAAATCTGTATGGTCTTATAAAGGTTTTATTAATTTTTCATCACAACCGTCTATAGAGTGGGCCACTTTGTTCACATTTCGGTTCTTAGATGTGAAAATTTTCCCAGTCTTCAACAAAAACGATCCGAACTGGTTGACGTTCACGACAAAAGAGAGCGAACAAAAGCAGCACCACGTTGAAAAGATATACGTTTTCTAAGATGAACAGACTCTCCACAAAATGAACACGTATCTGTCAAAAGAAAGTCATTCCGGGGGGTGCATGGATGAACAAAAATGTCTTGAACTTTATTTCAATATATCACTTAACAAGTTGCATAGAGGATGTGTTGGTGGACAAAACAGTTTTGAATGTAGTTTTATCAACAAAGCCGGGAGGAGTCCTATACGGCTGGAATAAAACTTAAATTGTTACTTGGGATGGCTTTACATCAGTTGTTTACTTTAAGAATATTAATTGAGTATGTTTGAATATTTATTGATACTTTGCATTTCCTTAAAATTACTGTTACAACTGCAAATCTTATGTTCTGAACGCCAGGATAGTTTAAAGGACCGAAAGGGTCAGAAAGTTATAGATTATTGACTGTGAACCTTCCAAGAGATTTAAAGAATATGTTTGAATACATATAGTCATCTTATATAGCCCAAACAGCTTCTATTACAACTGTAGATCTTATGTTCTAAACTTAGGGACAGTTTGGTTGGAGAATATTCCAAGATTATCGGATAATATCTGTTGACGTTCTACACTATTCAATTAATATTGTTAAATACAAATTGTTTCTTTGCATACTCCTAAAACCTACTGTTTCAACTGTAGATCTTATGTTCTAAACACATAGATAGTTTGAATGACCCCGAATATCACAGTTTCTCTCGTAATGTTTGTTTACTTTCTAAAATATTCACAAAATATAGTTGAATACTTAGCGTTACTAAATTTGTTTAATGAATACTGTATTATTGAAGTTCTGAACTCAAGTGCATTGTACATAACCTAGAACACCCAGAAGGATACAACAGTATATAACATTTATCACCAAAAAATTAATAATTCGTATTCATATGTATCGTACTCAAACACAACTCTTTACATTTTTAATAAGGCATTTATTTGTTCTTGCTGAACTTCTTCATATTCAGGATGTTCTAGTTCGTCAATAATGCCATAAACTCGAATGTTTTTTTAAATTTCTAACACAGAAAAATTGTTGTGTAAATTGTTGAACTGCAATCAATATGTTTCTCTAATGAATTTGATGCGTGGAACAATTTTCGATCGATCGGTGCAAACATTTTGTCAATCTTCTGACAAATGACTGAGATAATAACGCTCATAACCTGATCACTTTTCGTGACGATCGCAAAGCAATTTTTTTTTAAATTGTACCCCAATATAGAAAACAACGACGTTGTCTTTCGTCAAAAGGTTCTTTGGTGCTCCGTTCCATATTAATGAATTTTAAAAATAAATGGTCTCCAGGAAAATTGCAAAATTTCAACTCAGGTTGTACTGGAAAACTGGCAACACTGATTAAAAAAAAACCCTTTCTATGTATTCATGACATTAACCAAAGTTTTATAAAAATCAGACACTCATCAGCCCAAACCAATTAAGGAAATCACTGTTAATATGATTGTGTATCAAAAACAATCATAATCTATGGCCAAGAGTCCAAAAAATTTTCAGCTATGAAAAATAATTGGGATTTCGAACCTACCCATCTCCAGCATGGAGTTGCTTTGTGGTGTTATCATTTCCGAATGAGCAATGGGAGGTCTTTAGGTACATGATCCATATATTTGAAGGGTTATCAACGTTGAAATGAACCGATTTAGTCTTTCAGGACTCGATGAGCCCATTCACATTCGCTATAGGGAAACGCTCGACTAAATCACCAAACTGGCTATGCACGTCAGAATTAAAACGTGGCAAACTGGCCATCCCGATCCACCATCCATTACCACTGTGAATATTTCCACCCGGCAGCAGATGCTACTATACTTCTGCAAGAAAAACAAACCTGAACTGGCAACAGAATGGGAGAGCATCTCCTCTGCTTCATCGGTTTCCGGTTTCAGCTAACGAGTTTTATTTTTATTCTCCTTCTGCCGTGGGCTTTGCAGGTTATGTATGTGCGGTGTTTGCAAGAGAACAAGATACTTCCCAGTCCGTCTCTACTTTGCATCGGTGGTTCGGCTGGGTTTACCCAATTGACCCCGTCTTCTCCAGGAGACTCTCTCAACCCCGCCTCGGCAGACGAAGCTGCTGATTGGGAATAATTGAGCTTACAACTGTTGGCGTGGGCTGAGGCGGACCGCCATCCAAGCCGGAGCACAACTCTGTCTTATACTCTTATACATACATAGACTATTTACAAAGCTAACAGTCCGAGTCCAGTCAGTATCAGGATCGGGAGCGCAATTATGTTCGGAACAGACTAAGGAGTACCTATCCGAAGTCTGCTGCACCTTGAAGAAGACGACGACGACGACGACGACTACGGCAGGTAGCTATCCTTTGTAATTGCTGCAGTCGTTTAAATGATGAGTTTTGCGTTTTGTGGCGAAGCAGTTCGGAACGTTCAACTTGTGTGGTTGGACTTGTTAAAGTTTGGAGATTACCGTGGTGAAATTTCAATGCAAATGAAAGGCTATTTTAAGGGATTGATTTTTTGGTAGCGGAGTTAGGAGAATTATGTAATTAGGGAAATAACGTCAATCATCCGGCCAATTGAAACATTTGGCTTGGCAAGTTTGAAGGACTCCTGTCAGAGAAATCGAATCATTCAAGCCAAAACTGCTGTGGGACGATGCGATCAAGGATGCTTCAAAGAATATCGGCTTATCAAATTTTCATTTCCTTCAGAGAAAAGAGAAATGGTACAATTACAACGATTGGACGGAAAAGCTTTCAAAGCGATTGATGGCGCGCGGCCATGTTTGCCGATGGAATTACCCACGCAGCAGGAAGGCAGAGATGCGTAAGGGGCGGTGTTTTGTAGCGGCACCTGTCGGATATAAATTTGCGATGTCAAGGTAGTCAACTGATCTGATGGTTCCGGGGGTTGTGCCTACGTGCTGTTATTGATGTTGCTGCTGTACTGTGGTGGTATTCGTTGTCGTTGTAGAATGGCTATCTCCCTCCACATAGTGTCAGGATATTTTCACAATAAATCAAACTCAACTTGCTTTGACAGGGCTGATGACTTTTTTTTTCGAAGCTCATGGATGAATTCGTTCTGATCTGCGGGAGATGACACCTTTGTACTTCAGTCGGAGCACGTGCTTGCTGATGATTGGATGGAACAGACAAGGTGGGACAGACGTTTCCGCTCCATCGACTGATAAGAGTGTATTAGTTTAATGAATATCGATGAATATTTCGTCGTCAAGCAAATGACGCCTTCCTAAATCATTGAATTGAACTGGAAAATAAAAAAAAACATCAGACTAAAATTTAAATATTCGTGGAAACCTCAGATTAATTCAAAAACATCTTTATTCACCAAGTCTAGCCCAGGGATCCGGAAAATCGATTCCATGCACAGTAATATCGGCGAAAACATGTTTGGATGCATTATTTAGTTTGGCTTACTTCCAAACACCGGTGCAATAATTTTCCATCTCATTAAAACTTTTTCTAATTAGATCAACAATAACGATAACTTTCCCCAGGTGGAAACTCCTGGATCTTGCCTGGCACTGACTGTAGGGGAGTGAATGTTGTAGATAAAAAATGTATTTCGACGAATCTGTATTGTACGTCATTGGGGAAAAGTTTTCCATTTACCAGGTTTGTTATTGATTCTTAGGAAATGATGGAAATGAAAGGTTAATTGATACCATGTGGAGGATCAGCAGGATCTTATTCGGATGATTGAAATGTCAATGTTGAGTTGAACTATGTGTTCATGGAAATTCAAAATTGATTGTATCTTTTTAACTGATTGTGTTTATCCCAAGATGGCCAAAAAGGTCATAGCAAAACGATACAGTCTGGACTACATGCCTACAAAGAGTAGAAAGCTCCAAACCGGACTGAAAATCAAAATATTGCTGGTAACTCAACTATCCGGTAGCTCACCAGTCCACATTGCATCGTGACGGAAGACGTGACCTGCGGCATGGCCGACTTTCGTCCACAACCTGGACCGGAATATTGCATTGCCGAGTCCAAGTTTGACGTTTCAGGGGATATTCGATAGAAAAAATTGTCAATTCCAAGCAATTCCCTATCTGGCTAGTGATTCGCGGTTGCTGTAAAAGGAGCGTTTCCGTCATCACTGCTGGAATCATAAATGGCAAAATATTTTGGCAAGAGTGAGTGTCTTCAAAAGCGTCTTTTGCCATTCCTGAAGGGATTGTACTATATTTTGGACAGATCTTGCATCAAGCTTTCAAGCAAATAACAATTTCTGTTCTATTCCAGCCGTATAGCACTCCTCCCGGCTTTGTTGATGAAACTAAATTCAAAACTGTTTTGCCTACCAACACTTCCTCTATGCATCTTTAAAGCCGAAATGTGTGAAAAATGACCCACTCTACAGACGGTTGTGAAAACAAATTAATAAAACCTTTCTAAGGCCATACAATTTTTGAAAATGTTCTAGTGAAAGATGTTCTGACCACTTAAGAACCATCATAAAACCTATTGGCCGCCATCAAAACCAGCATAGGCCCAAATGGCCACAGCTGTCAAACTTCACTGTGATATCGTAGTTGGTTTCTGTTGTTCTGCTTTGTTCGTTTCTCTTCTGATTCATTCAACAGTAAATAATGGCTAAGAAAAAAGTTCTAGTGTTGCGGAAAATTATGTCTGATAGCAAAATATACGAAACAAATTTTTTTTTTTTTATAGTGTATCATGCTCCAAATCATATGCGCATTTAATTGTATGGTGAATATTGGGACCGCTCCAAAGAACTATTGGGTGAAGTTCTGAACAGTTTGGTGAATTGGCTGTTTTTGGCACATATTTTACCTATTGTATCTTATACCATTCCAGGACGGATTTCACATAGTGACAAGAGGCCAACCCAAGTAGCACACAACGATCATTATTAGTTGTAGTAACTTGATAATGACTTAAGAAGTCATATTTATGATGTCTCTACCAAATGGCAACTAGTGTGCTACTAGCGAAGCACTTTTACAGACTACGAACCTTTTATATTTTCGACCACAACTACTTATGGCCTGCTAAATTAAGTACTTCTTCGAGAATTTGGATAAGCGCTGGTCAAATGATTTCCTAACACAAAACACGGTGCTTTTTGTTAGTTTTAGTTTCTTGCCAAGATCGCGTACCGATAAACTCGGACGTTACCGCCCAAGTAACATTTTAGTTTTATCATGGTTTTCTAGCTCTCTACAAGTCTAAATCATAGCCTTTAGAACCTTCATAAAACCAAAACTGTTACTTGGGTGCCGTTCGTACAAAATGCGTTTGCGCACTGAATGTAACAAGAATGTAAACAAATTGTAACAAGAAATAAAGTGGAGAGTTTCTGCTGTCATATAAGTGAAACGTTTCAGTGGTTCGTGAACTAATTCAAAATCTACACTGAAAAAAAAGAGTCAAAAATTTAACATGTACATGCTTAAATAATGAGTAGGTATTCAGAGAGGAGTGTGTTCAGAAGCGACCACTGCCATTCATTACATCGCACGACGGTCCAGTGGAGTTCTGGCCTGTCTTAACAGCTGCCATTACAGCCGGGATAAAAACGAACTCTCAACACACAAAATGGTCTAAACTTCCGTCGCATCCAGAAACATTGACCAATTATCAAAAACAAACTGAAGATATGTGGAAAAACATTCGAAAATCCATCTATTTTTCAAAAGTGCACTATGGTACGAATGGACAAATTTCGCGACGAAAATCTATAACTCGAAAACCATTGACCTCAGAATCATAACGTCTTCAAGAGAATTAATTTAAAAAAATAAAATATATCTTTTGGATATTTTTTGGATACATCCTTTTGTGTTAGTAATTCAAAATTTAACCGTTTTGCTTATGATTCTGAGAATATTTTGCATCTTCAGAATTGTGGGTTTTAAAATATGATGAAACTTCGCTGAAGAAATCTCATCTACGTATCGTTTTATAACAGTTTTTCTCACTATCATTAGGGTGGGACATGCAAAACCCGTTTTATTTTTTTATTTCAATTTGAATCTATAAACTTTGCAGAAATGAGTTTTAGGACATTAAATGATACACAATTTGGAGATGCAAAATAGGTGCTAGTTATTGCATAAAATAATTTGTGGAGGTTGAAGTGTAAAAAAATACGTTAGTGAAAGATATCATACTCCCTTATTTGCAAATATTTGCAAACACGGAGTACATGAACTGGAAGCATAAACTTCCATCTTCAAGAACTTTACAAAATGTCCCCTTTTGTCCCATTCAGAAAAAAAATGTCATTTTATAATTGGTTTGCATTTTTTCTGCATAATTTTCGATCAGCAGCATCAACAATTATTTCCAAAGAACGAAACAACTTGAGTTTATTTTTATGAAAATGGGTAGGGGAGGGAGGGGATGCCAAATATTTTTCCTTAATGTCTGTGATAAAAATTTGAAATGTCTGGGAATGTCTATAAAAGTCTGTATTTATTTTTACAAAATTAGACTTCTTTCAACGAAAAGACGTAATAAGAGAGTCATTTTCTCTATATTGTGATTATGTAAACATTTCTGCATCTATTTCTTGGATTATATGCAACCTTACACTATTGTTTCATACTTTTAAAGTGACACTGAAGCTTGAAGCTATGTGAATGCTTCTGACACAATTTTCTGTAGCTTTTTTCTCCGTGTAAAGTTCTTTCCAGTTTTGTATTTAAAAATCACTATTTAGTTTTCTTTTCATAAATTCAACAGACTTTTCTTTGGTTCAACAATAATTATTGAATTACAATAAATGACAGAGTCAATCTTCCGTTACATAAATTATGAAGTTGAATTCAAAATTTTAATTTAAAATTAAATTTAAAATAAGGTGGATTAAAATTTTAAATTTTCAATTATAAATAAGTAAAGAAAAACTACAATGGCATTAAAAGGATTTTTTTTTGTAGATTAAGTCGAGGGGCTGTCATTTTCGATTAATATGTTTGTGTTTTATTTGTATGGGAGCCACCCCTATGAACTTTGGAACCATTCTCGAATACTTCGTGGATATATTAATAAACTTCTTGAATTTTTCTTGAAAATCAGTTAGTCAGTGATTATCTTTTGAATTTCAAGTTAGCTCTCTCCTGATCTTCTGCACGGCTCTATGTTAAAATTCTGGGAAGTTTCCTCCTGAAATTCAGGCTAGTTTCCGCATGCCTTCTTGGCAGTTACTCCTTATTTTTTCGAAATTCACATTTAAGAACCCATTTTTACCTTCCCGAAACAATTTTTAAGTTTTTTCCTGAACATAGTTACTTTCTAAACTTCTGATAAGTTCCATTATGAACCACAAGGAAAATTTGTAAAAAAAGCAAAACTTTGGGAATTTACTCTCCAGAATATCTTGGAAAATCTTCTAAAAGCTGTTAGAAGTTTCTTCCTGAACTTCTGAGAAGTTATTCACTGAACTACGAGAAAGTTCATCCTATACTTCTGAAAAGTTTCTTCCTGTTTTTTTTTTCAAAATTATCTACCTGAACATCTGGGATTTCCTGAACTTCGAGAAGTTCTCATTCTGAAATTCTGGAATGTTCGATTTGGAATTTTAGGGAAGCTCTCTAGCACTTCTGGGTAGTTCCAACTGAATTTTTGGTCTCTTCGGAACTTCTGAGATTCTGAGATTCTGAGTCCTCTTGTGAACCCAAAATTTTTAGGAAAATTCCCTTAAGTTTGTTCTTGAAGATTCTTCCTGGACTTCTGAGAAGTCTTCTTTTGAACTTTTGGGAAGTTTTCTACAGAAATTTCGTGCTCAAATAAGAAGGAAGCACGCCCAATGTTCCTGGAAAGTTTCATTCTGCTCTCTCTTAATCGTTTGGAGAAATCCGTTTTCTGAAATTTTGAAATGTTTACCTCTGAGATTTGAAAAAGCTGCCTAGCACTTCTGGGAAGTTTCAACTAACCTTGTGAGAAGTTTCTTCCGGAACTTATGGGAAATACTCTCCTCAACTTCTATTACGCACCGTCCGGAGGAATTTTTTTCCTGACTTTCTGAGAAATTAGAGGTAGTGCCCATCCTGGTTAGTTCCCATCTGAAATTTGGGGAAGTTTTTTTCTGAACTTCTGGGAAGTTCAATCTTGAATTTCTGGGAAGAACTCCAAAACCTCTGAAAAGTTCCCAACTCCAAAGAAGTCCTCTTCCCTATACTTCTTCATGAAGCTCTGATAAGTCCTCTCCTGTTTTTTTTTTTCAAAACTTTCCAGGATATGCCTTAAATTCTGGGCCTTTTTTTTCTATACTTCTAGGAATCTAGGACTGATTCAGGGATATACTGCTAAATCCCTACTGCAAATGTTCTAAGATGCGTTTAGTAGTACTTTGGAAAAAAAATCAGAGCTTTAAGATTTATTTCAATAGCTTTTAACCTTTACTGTTGTTCTGTCCCCGAGTGGCAACCGGCTGGGCTCAAGAGCAAATGTTGCATCACAAAAGAAATAGTATTCAAACGATGAAATACAGTTTACTTTTTGTTATAAAAATAAGAGTAAATGATTTTGGTTAAACATCTTCCAGTTCATACCCTTGTACGTTTTAAATCCAAAATTCAGAGAGTACCTTTATTTGAAATTTAAAAAATATTTCAAATGTCTGTAAAAGTCTGCAACTTAAACAAAATGTCTGCTAAATGTCTGCATCGTTAAAAAAATCTGCAACAACAAAAAAGTCTGCAAATTTACAGACATGTCTGTGAATATGGCATCCCTGATTCAGACCGGGAGGGTAAACCCGACCGTAGATTTTTTTTTTTGCAATGGCAGCACATGGAAAAATCTCAACCTTATTATCTGACACGTTATGCGGCACCACTACTTTGACAAATATATACATTGACTTCAGTCGACCTTGAGGTGCGCCACCGCGTAGTTTACTTTTCAGTGTCTACAATAATAGGAATTGCGCACAAGAAAAAATCGCGGTAAAAGCTTCCAATTTTGAGCTAACAAAAAACAGGTATGTGTGTAGCATCACCATCACCTCTGCAACATCCACGCAACATTTTCTGTATTGCTTGATACACACGAAAAGTGCGCCAAAGCGCCTGTTCGAAATAAAAACAGAATAGTTTCCGTCTCTTTTATATTTAAATATTATTGACCATGCTTCCTTTTGAATTAAATGAATTAATAGTTTGACAATCTATAAAAGCAAACCTGGTCGATGGAATAAAGCTAGTTTTTTAGTCGAAATCGAACGCTCACTTCTTCATTCGTTACCCACAAGACAATCAACGTATAGTTGTCTCATATGTGTTATAAAAAGCTTACAGACTCTGTTTAAGCAATTAAAAGAAACTTGAATCAAATTTGTGTTTGTTTTATGGTGAACACCATAATGCGTAGAAAAGGTATGTGGGGCTATTCAGACCACCAACATGCGGGGTAATTCAGACCGCCTTGTTTCGCATATATTTTAACGCATAGTTAAGCTTGTACCAGTAAATATTATTAGTAATGCAAAAATTGGGATTCAGGTTGCATTGGTCCGCAAGACAAATGTTCATATTTTTATACATCATTTATCTTACAGCTAAAGTTAGAAGGATAGAGCCGATTACTCGTGGCCGTCTCGAGGTAAATTTTCAAATATTAACTATGGCATTTTAATTTTGTTGATGGAATAAATGATTATTTTCTATGAAACCTGAGTTTTTTGGTTCAATTACAATAAAATTGCATTAAAATTGCAGTGGTCTGAGTTCTCCCACACCCTGGTCTGAATTACCCCACGTGCTTGATTTTTTTTTTTTAAATATGGTTTTAGCAGATCGACGTTAAAATTCAAAATTTACTCTAGCGATTTATTTCTTCATGCCCAAAAGTGTTGCCAATAAAAAAAATCCTTCAAATACTGTCGTTAAAATAGCGTTTTTCTGAATTTTTCAATATTTATTTTTAAATTTGCTTAGGTATGTCTGAATTGCCCCACCCTCCCCTATAATTATCTACATTCGTTTATTAATATTTATATCACATACTATAATTGTTATGTTTGTATTCATCGTACGTAGAGTAACGATTATGATGTAGAAGGAGATGTTCGCTAATCACTATGGGGCCCCAAGAGTGGACAGTAATGTTTGCTAGAATGAAAGGTATGAAGAGAAAGTGTTAGTCAGTGTACGGCAGGTTGAAGATTGAATAGAAGTATTAAAAATTCAGTGAAAAGCTTGAATATAGCAGTGATAACACCATGCACGCATTCCTTTGCCTTACATCCCACTGCAGGGTAGGTCAAGGCACGAACGAATCGGCCACTTTGACAGACAAACAGACCTAACACATTGAACATTTTGCACTACAAATCATCGCCACTAACACACTTGCTCCATTTGTTGAGCACACTGCAATGGTTGATAAAACTGAACAGATGGCGATAGTGTGCTTTTTTTTTGTTGGCGTAGAACCACTGCGTTGAACTTTTTTGGTATAACGTGTGCTTACGTCAAACATAAGAAAATCGACTATGCGTGCTACCTGTGGCAATACTACCAACTAAAAAACATTTGAATTGATCGTTATCAATGCATTATCTATGAAGAAACTTCAAGTGTTATGTATGTTCGTCTGTATTATCATTCAAAATTTGTTTATTTACATTTATTTATTCACATTAATGTATGTTTATTCTTCTGTTTACAGTGATTTATTTACCAAAATATATTCTCAAATACATGTGAACATTAACGCAAATAAGGGAGTAAGACATCTTGCAAAAACGTTTTTTTTACAGCTCAACCTCTACAACTTCTTTTTTACATAGTAATTATCAACTATCTTGAACCTTAAAAATGTGCGTCATTCTATGCTCTAAAGTCATCCCTAGAAAGTTGTCAAATTTCCAAATTGAAATAAAATAAATCCAGCTGAAAAACTGTTTCTTAAGTTCCACCCTTAGAATAGTGAGACTAACTGTTATAAAACGATACATAAACAATACTGTTTAAAAACGATAGAAGTAAAATTTCTTCAGCAAAGTTTCAATTAATTAAAATATCTACAATTCTGTAGGAGCAAAATATCTAAATCATAAGAATAAAAATTAAATATTTTTTTTATGAACTTTAAATGGCCACCCCAGTCATCACCCAAACCATAACAAAGATCTTATTTATTTAAATTATAGCTTAAAATCTTTTTTAATCTCTTTAAAATAAGATCTTAAATTGGACAAATGACTCATTTTGTGGGGCCAAATAATAGGTGAAACAATATTGTCCAGACGAATCCTCCGGACGGTGCTTTTGTTGGAATTGTATAACATGGCCGGGTACCCTGGGTTTAAACGAATTATTTTCAATACCTTCGGAAGCAGATGTTCGTCATATCTACCACTAAGACGCTAAATGCAATCCTTCCAAACAACATGTTCCCGATCAGGGAAACATTTGCAGTACACGGTAGACTTAGACGAACTCAACTAGTTCCCAATTTTCGAAGCTGACCTCGTTGCATCTTCAATATGGGTGTCCAAAATTTTTGTCATCTGTCATAACTTTAGAAAACCAATTTGAATCGTTACTTAACTTTTACCACTGAAGGAAGAGAGTTTCACAATCAATTTTGTGTCACAACATTCGAGAACCAACCACAAGCAGTGCGTCCGGATTTCAAGTGAATCGAGCTTTAGCCACCCTATAGGATCACTGAACTGTCATTAGTGAACATTATTAACTACGTAACCTGTTGGTCAAACGGGTAAGTTCAAAAACCGTGTATCAGCTATGACAGGTGAAGAAGCTATTCATTCCGCCGGGGTCACCTCCGATTCATATGATGGACGAAGAGTGTGTATGTATATGAGAGAATGTCCTGCCATTATTCCACTCGCCGCACCGTGAAGCAATTTTTCACCATAACTACGTGCTCCCACCATCTTCCGGGTACGGAAACGAACATCACTTTCGTTGTAATCTTCATTTTATGGCCATCCTAGGGAAGAAATGTCTTTTTTTTCCTCCTCGTAGCCGCGGCTATGATCGATATCGCTTTCGGCTCCTACACGACCGTCAGGCACAGTACTATCTTCCTTATTGGCTGGTAGCAATATCCTTTTTCCTATGCCGAGCACATTAGCATGCTTCTCTGCATTCTAGGCAAGAACCAGCCATCGGTTGTGTTCCCCGGTGGACCGAAATGATAGATGAAGTGTGCCCCTTTCCGACTCCGGAACTTTTAAAGTTTGAACCGCTTGGCGATAGGTCGGCAGAGAAGATCGATTTTATGTGCGACATTTTTGCTGCATTGATGTCCTCTTTCTTGTTCGGATCATCTGCCAACCGAAGTGTGGTGCGGTGGCACCTGAAGATATATTGGGCCAATTTCGGAATACACCAAGTTGTGGCATCGATTTATGGCTTCCCTATAAATCTGCTTGATTGCAGGCTACTGAGGATTTTATTTCAGCGCTTTAGACAATTTTTGGTAGCAGATTAAGGAAAAAAAGAATCCCGACCAGCTTTATATTGGGGATAAAATGTGGGGGGTGCCCATTACCGGAGATGGTTATGATCTCCTAGATAGACTCAATATACGAAGGTTAAAATCCGGAAAGCATATAATTATTTCCAGAATGGCTGATGCTAAAGCCCGTTTTCACCAATAGCGACAAGCAAGTCATAACTCGAACGATAAAGAGCCACTTTCCCGGTATAATTAAGCCATTAAACGGGTGGCATCATTTTTCCTAACAACAACAATGCCATCTCTATCCTCGTCCAGTAATAAAGAGTAAAACTTTTCCAAAACAACCCTTACGGATACATCGTTTCGATTGGGACTTTCAACTGTGCGTTTGTTATTGTTCCTAAAATGGAATGGAACCGGTGGTGTGTGTGATTCGGAATCGTAAATCCTCAACTTGACCCCTCGAAGTGAGTGGGTGATAGGTGACACGAGCAAATTATGTTCTCGTTTAACCTGAAATATCACTTCAAATCCAATTACGTGGAAGTAAGAATGAACACAGCTCTGATTGGATCCTTAAAATACCCCAAAGTAATTCCATTCAAAACCGAAATTAATCTCACACTTCTCGGAGCATAAAATGAGTGGACAGAACGGGCAAAGGATAATTGATTTCTGGAAGTTCAACAGTTTAGAGCCAAGTTTCCACTTTCTGGGAACAAATTAATTTTCCTTCATCGTTTGCCAGCAACGGCTATCAACGGTGGGGATGTAGTTCCTTGAGTGGTTCTACGAAGAACAATTACCGACCTAGCGGATGCTATTCAAGGTCAAACGATAGACGACGAACACGTTCGCCTTGGGTGATGACTGAGCAGAATGCATAACAAAAGACGATTGGTGGGGTGGGGAGAAACTGTGAAACTTTGTGTCCATTTCTGACCTCGTCTGTGTTCTTGTTTTGTGATGAATCGAAAATGAGTCCATTGTTTTGATTTCGGATGGACTTTTAGGCAACTTTTGTAGTTGTTGCAGCACTGAAATTTAAAAAAAAAACTTGAAAGAACAGTCCAATGGGGTTGTACGCAAAATTGACGTAGGACCACATAGCAATGTGTAATGTTATTGTTATTATTATTTTTATCGAACCTGTATTAGAATTGAGGCGACATTGATCGATTGGAACAAGCAAAGACTTGCCAAAAATCAGTGAGGGTGTATTTAACATACGACCAATTGATGAAGACTTTTATAAATTATTATTATTATTTTTATTATTGAGGCTTTAAACCAGACGGGTTCATTCGCCTTTTTCAAATTTGTTTAGATTAGATATCAATTTCAAAACTGGAATGCTCATCTTGAGTGTGTGATCGGTAAGGCAACCAGTGCTATCTGGATATGCTCAAAAACATTTGGCAGAAAATGGGGTCTAAGACCAAAAATGATAATGTGGATTTATACATCCATAATACGTCCAAAAGTAACGTATGCTGGATGGAATTCTGGCAACTCTGCTACCAAAACTGCTCACGATCTTATATTATCCCGTGATTTTTCCCAATTTAACTGTGAAAACACTTAAAATATTCGCAAGTGTGTGTTAATCGGAGTGACTAAGCGGCATACTACGTTGAACGAGTGCAGTTAAGGTAGGAAAGTGCATTAAATTGGTGATAAGTGTCACTATTGATTCCTATCAAATAGCATAGTGCAATTGCTACAAAGGCAACGAAACAAGCGGAGCAAAGGCAATATCGTTCCCAAGTGAAGCCCGCCTTGCATGCAAGTTTCTCTGTTTTAGGTATCTGTTGTCTCATCCAGCTGTAACTGTGTGTACTATTGAAGACATTTTGTTAGCGAAAAGAATTTGATATTCTTGTGACAACATATAAAATGTTTATGACCCGATGGCAATAGGTTTGTGATCCAATATCGGCAGAGGAAAACAAAACAAATCGAGTTTAATGCAACATAAAAACCTATTGAATATCACACATATCTATGAAGTGGTTGTTGTAGGTACTTTGTAATGCTTAGTTTATTTTGACCCGAACTGCATTCAATTGGCAACAAATAAACTGCCGTACGATTTAGTGGTTGGCATTTGATAGTATGCGTTGGCAGTACCAAAAGGTTACCTTCGTTTACATGCTTCTGATATATCGAGAAGCTGAGTTTGCAATACCAATGCCTACCAATAAGTTAGGTTGTATATAAATTCTACGCAAGGGCGACGCAGATGAAGTATCCCCACATACAATAAAAGAAATCAAAATAAAAATAAAATAGAATATACAGTGTTCTGCATGTGCTGATCGGAGGACAAACCTCTTAGAAGTGGTAGTAGCAATCTGTTTTAAATTTTCGTCTTTCTCACGCTTATACATGAATGAATTTCGCAACTAAATAATCACCGATTGTGTTATGAATGTTTGGTGCAATGAGATGTGAAGCAGTGGTAGAAATAAAACACTCCAAGAATTTTGCTCCCGTTTTCCCTGATTTTTTTTCTATTGTTTTTTTCCTGCTTTTAAATAATTCATAAATTAAGACCAACTGAAGCGGCATGAGAATGATTGCCGAATAGGCAATTCAATGCTCAACATATCGCTTACTGTTGAATATCACATTTTCCCTTTTCTGGTTTGATTATAGTCTTGCCATAAATCATTGTTATTTTTAATATATATATATATGTATAATTTTTTTTTTTTTGATTATTACTTTACTTTAAATTTTATTACTTGAACTATTAAATCATTTTTCCTAAAAAAAAAAAAAAAAAAAAAAATATTAAATATATTTACACAAAAGAAACCGCTACGGGTTTCTTCATAAGAGAACTTCAGGCAAAAAAAAAAAAAAAATGTTTCTCTCTCCCGTCTTACAGGATAGAAGCGCTTATTGAAATGGAGGTCGATAGAGAAATCGAAATCAACGATGTTGAGGTTCAATTGCGAAGTAACTCGTTGGAGGAAACTAGATTCGTGCTCCTCATCAATCCTCGACTACCCCAAGCATGCTGACGCCTATGATGATGATGACGACTATGAGGACGGCATAAATGTTACTCTGCTGTCCACATCTACTAGTACCTACGACTGGAAAGTGGGAGGTAGTAAGAATAAAGAAAAGGAGCCAAAAGCTCCTGTAGTTTCTGCTACGGAAAATTCTGCTAAGCTCAACTTGAAGAGCCCCGGAACATCGGTGCAGAATTCGGTACAAAATGATAAAAAGGCAAAGCGCCTCAATGGAGCCGGTAAAAAAAGGTTTAAGTATCTGATAAAGCACGGTCATAGCCCTGATGAGGCTCGAGTACTGGCTGAAAAGCCTTTCAGAATACCTGTATCGGATCCTAATAAGCGTCGCAGAAATGCTGAACTTAGCGAATCTAATTCCAGTAATATCAATCCACCAAAAAGGATTGCTCGACAGATTCAAAGCGTAAATGTGAATCAAGCAAAGTCCTCGGTGCAAGCAAGGCTAGAGATAGCTAGGAACAAAGTAAATGTAGATTCATCTGCTCCAAGGGCTTACGGTACAGTCTCCCGTAAACCAGCCTATAGTGAAATAGCAAATTCTACTAGGATTTTAATCTTGCATAATGGCTATCCAAATGCCGAGCTCACTACACAACAACTAGTTGCTACTCAAAAGGCAATTCTTAAAAGAGTAGCTGAGGAACGAAAGGAGAAAATTAAACCAAAGTTTGGTAACTGTCTGCTTAGATCAGGCCATTTGATCATCATTTGCAAAAACCAGGAAACTGTAAAATGGTTAAAGGCAACAATTCCCAGCATTAAGCCATGGGGAGAAGCTTGCCTAATGGCAGTCGATGAAAAGGACATACCAAGGCCTGACATTCTTATAGGTTTCTTCCCACAAAGTGTGGAGGATTCCAACGATGAAATACTTGCCTTTCTGGAAAGCCAAAATGAAGGATTGATGGTTGACGCTTGGAAAATCCTAAAGCGATATACGGTTAATGATCATCACGTTGAACTTATCTGCACTGTTGATGCTGTTTCTATGAAAAACTTAGAAAAATGTAGTTTTACTGTGGATTATAAATTTGGAGTTGCTTATTTGAGGAAAAAAACCTCACCGAAATCAAACAGCAGTGAGACAAACACTGCTCGAAATAATCGCGTTGACGACTTAAAGGCAAAGGGCGATTCTGATAAATTCCAAGAAAGCTCTAGAATCCACGAAAATTCCGAGGACGCTGTGATGCAAGAGGGCCAACAATGTAGCACAGAAGCAAGCGGCATCACGAATAATACGTTCTATGAAAGCCGAAATGATTCTGCAATTGTTGAAGGATGCTCATACAAAGCGGATCAGTGTCTCTTAGGAAATAGCGGAGCAAAGAGTAGTGGAAATTCTGCGTTACCCACCTTATGTACGGAATCTAACTCAGATTCGATGACAGACGGTCGTCTTAGACATAAACCACAACTGAATGAAGGCAGTAAGAAATTGCCTCCTAGAGAACAACAGGATCAAATATATGAACGGGAAAGGCATTAAGTTTATACAAGAAAACCTTCATCATGCAAAGGCAGCCTCAGCAATCCTGAGCAAAACATTCATCAAAGGCATAATCGACGTTGCCTTTCTTCAAGAACCATGGACATACAACAGTAGGATTTTAGGAATGCCTACACAATCGTGTAAGTTAATATATGATAACACTCAGCTCAAACCAAGAGCTGCAATTCTGGTAAATATTAATGCCAAAATTACACCTATCACAGACCCAAGTAGCACACAGCGGTCATAATTAGTTGTAGTAGCTTGATTATAACTTAGCAAGTCATATTTATGTTATCTCAACCAAATGGCAACAAGCGTGCTACTAGGGGAATTTATCAGCAGGGACATTGTTGCAGTTTCATTGGAGGTACCTACGACGAAAGGAAAAACGATGATCTACGTGGCATCAGCATATTTTCCTGGGGATATTGATGAAGCACCTCCAGCAGAAGTTGCAGCATTCGTCTCACACTGTACAAGCCAAAATAAGGCTTTCATCATCGGATGTGATGCAAACCCTCATCATACGATATGGAGCAGCACCGGAATCAACAAAAGGGGTGAGTCGCTATTTGATTTCATTTCACAGAATAATATTGATATATGTAATAAGCGGGAAACTTCCGACTCTTGTTAATGCGATAAGAGAAGAAGTTTTTTGGATCTTACACTCTGCAGTTCAATACTTTCTGATCGTATAGTAGACTGGCATGTATCGAACGAAATTTCTCTTTCAGATCGTAAACAAATTTTATTTGAATTCAAGGCTAGTGATTTACTGAAGGAATCCTACAGAGATCCTCGAAAAACAAATTGGGAACTATACACCTCTAGGATGAAAAACCAACATAAGCCCATTACTAATAATTTAGATACGGTTTCAAAGTTAGAAACAAGTGCTAACTACTTAATAACAACTATTAATCGTGCTTACAATGCCAGCTGTCCTACAAAGGAGCGCTCGACCAATAGAGATGTTTCCTGGTGGAACGAGCGATTGGAAAAGCTACGAAAAAAAGCACGGAAATTATTCAATCGGGCGAAAATGACTTCAAATTGGAGTCAGTACAAAGAGGTATTGAGTGAATATAATAGAGAAATCAGAAGATCCAAGCGGAACGATTGGAGACATCTGTGTGAAAACATAGAAAGCACTTCTGAAACTGCAAGAATTCAAAAAGTTCTCTCGAGAGATCACTCCAATGGTCTCGGGACTCTCAAAAAACCTGACGGGAATTTTACTGACAACACAACTGAAACTCTGGAATTAATGATGCAAACTCATTTTCCAGGGTCTCTGCGTACTGCTGATCAACTACCAAATCACAATTGCATGCAAAGTACCACATCTTCAGCACGTGTGGAATCAAATAGATCTACTAGGATGAATGGTTTACTAGTTGGAACAGAATTGTCCAATATACAAGCTGGAAATATTACAAATAAAATATTCACGAACTCTAGGATTGAATGGGGAATAGATTCCTTCAGTCCTTTCAAATCCCCTGGTCCAGATGGAATTTTTCCAGCACTTATTCAAAAGTGCAAATCTGTGATAATTCCTATTTTGATTGACTTATTCAAGTCTAGTTTTTTACTGGGATATATTCCAAAGAAATGGATGCAAGTCCGCGTTGTATTTATACCAAAGGCAAATAAAAAAGATAAATCTTCACCAAAATCATACAGACCAATTAGTCTGTCATCAATATTTTTGAAATTAATGGAAAAACTCATAGATGAATACATAAAATCAGAATTTCTTTTTAAAAAACCATTATGTAAAACACAATTTGCCTACCAAACAGGAAAATCAACAGTAACAGCTCTTCACACTCTGGTTACTAAAATAGAAAAATCATTTGCTTCTAAAGAAATTCTCTTAGCAACGTTTCTAGATATTGAAGGTGCATTTGACAATGCATCCTTCACATCCATGATAAACGCAATGAGAAATCATGGTTTTAATGAAAACATAATAAACTGGATAGTAGAAATGTTATCCAAAAGAGAACTATCAGCCACCCTAGGAAATTCAGAAATGAGAGTAACAGCAGTTAAAGGCTGTCCTCAAGGGGGTGTTCTATCTCCGCTTCTGTGGTCCCTGATTGTTGATAATCTTCTTCTAAAACTAAAGCATCAAGGTTTTGAGGTAATTGGTTTTGCGGATGACATAGTCATTATAGTCCGCGGAAAATTTGATGAAACGGTTTCTGACCGAATGCAAAAAGCATTAAATTTTACACTATCGTGGTGTAAACGTGAGGGATTGAATATAAATCCTACAAAAACAACTATTGTACCTTTTACTAAAAGACGTACCGTTTCAATAGCTAACCTTAAATTAGGTTGTGTAAAGCTTTCAATGTCCTCAGAAGTTATGTATTTAGGGGTAACTTTAAATAACAAACTTTACTGGAACAAACACATTGATCAACAAATAGCCAAAGCGACAAGTGCTTTCTGGATCTGTAAAAGAACCTTTGGGAAACAATGGGGTCTGAAGCCGAATATGATTCATTGGATCTATTCGACTATAGTTAAACCTAAGGTCACCTACGCGTCACTTATCTGGTGGCCAAAAACCAAACAGAAAACGGCACAGATCAAATTGAACAAGCTGCAAAGGCTTGCCACCATTTCTATAACTGGAGCAATGCGTAGCGCTCCATCTGTAGCTCTTGAATCTCTACTTAATCTTCTTCCTCTAAATCAATTTATTGAATTGGATGCATTTAAAAGTGCTCTAAGGCTCAAAAGGTCCATGAATTTCTTCGATGGGGATCTTATTGGACACCTGAGTATCATAAAAGAGTTTCAAATAAGTCCACCAATAATGTTGAATGAGGACCACATTGCAAATAAACTACTTTAACCACAATTTCCATGTTCATGACGTGACGCGTCTGGATTGGCAAACAGGAGGGCCGAATATTCGGCCCGGATCATTAGTCTTTTATACTGATGGCTCTAAACAAGACAGTATGGTAGGTGCTGGAATCACTGGCCCTGGAATTAACTTTTCGGTGTCCATGGGAGAATGGCCCACGGTATTTCAGGCTGAAATATATGCTATCCTAGAATGTGCAGCAATCTGCATTAGAAGGAATTACAAAAATGCAAATATCTGCATCTGTTCAGATAGTCAAGCAGCGCTAAATGCTTTAAAATCAAAAACTTATACATCAAAACTAGTTTGGGAATGCTCAAAATTTCTGCAACGCCTGTCCTGTCGCAACACTGTTAACCTATACTGGGTTCCTGGGCATACCGGAATCGACGGAAATGAAAAGGCTGACGAATTGGCAAAAAAAGGATCAACCACGAAATTCATTGGACCCGAGCCCTTTTTTGGCTTATCTTCTTGCGCTCTTAAAATGGAGCTTAAGTTCTGGGAGAAAACGAAGGTACAGTACAACTGGAACAAGACCTTAAATGCCCGGCAATCAAAACGTTTTATAAAGCCAAACGCTTGTCATACATATAGATTACTAAATCTTTCGAAACGTGATCTGAGCCTATACACAGGTTTAATAACAGGACACTGTCCTAGTAAATATCACCTAAAGCTCATCGGTAAGCTAGATGAAGATAAATGTCGCTTTTGTAACCTGGAGAGTGAAAGCTCTGAACATTTACTGTGTGACTGCGTTGCACTATTTCATAAGAGATGCAGATTTCTTGACAAAGGTACTATGGAGCCTTGGGAAATCTGGGTTGTTAGTCCCAAAAGGGTAATAAATTTCATAAGGAATATATTACCTAGTTGGGATCATTGCCTTTAATAGTAGTGGTAGTTACTAAGAATAGTGACTCGCCATTGCAATTTGGCATACATAAACAGAGGACTCACCACAATAGAACAATTAATGGTCGCGGTGGTATCATGTCCCCAAAACAGGAAAAAAAAAAAAAACGTATGCTTCCCTTGTGTGGTGGCCAAAAACAAAGAGGCTACTGCACAGAAAAAGCTTACAAAACTTCAACGGCTAGTATCCATTGCTATAACGGGAGAGATGCGCAGCACTCCATTAAACGCGTTGAATGCAATGCTAAATCTGCTGCCTTTGCACGAATACGTGCAACTAGAAGCGGAAAAGAGTATGCTTAGACTTAAACGGTTGAAAACTTTCAACTTTCAATCGGTCACCTGAGCATTTCACAAAGCTTTCAAAATGGGCCAGTGATGTATATGAATGAAGACTGGATGAAACCTGTGGAAAACCATGACATCCCTTACAAGATATGTGAAACGTCACGTATAGATTGGGAAGTCGGAGGTCCCACTGTTCGTCATGGCTCAATAAAATTCTTCACAGATGGCTCAAAAATTGGAACAAAAACGGGAGCAGGAATCTTCGGCCCTGGGGTAGAAATCTCAGTGGCGATGGGAAACTATCCAACGGTTTTCCAGGCGGAGATCTTTGCTATAATAAAATGTGTTAACGTTTGTCTGAAGAGAAAATATAGATATGCAAATATTTGTATTTTTACAGACAGCCAAGCGGCACTCAAAGCGTTAAGTAATTATAAATGTACATCCAAACTTGACTGGGAATGCATTCTTTCATTTCGAAAGGTGTGCCAAGAGAACTCGGTAAATTTATGCTGGGTTCCGGGACACTGTGGCATTGAAGGCAATGAAAGGGCAGACGAGCTTGCTAAACAAGGTTCAAATGCACAGTTTATTGGCCCAGAACCATTCTGCGGTATATCATACTGTGCCATAAAAATGGAATTAAAATCTTGGGAAGAGCAAAGGGTGATGACCAATTGGTTGGTCACCACAAAGTGTTCTCAAGCGAAACGATTTATAATTCCAAATGTTAGCTTCTGGAGCTCAATAAGAGAGTTCTTTGTACCTATACTGGCCTAGTAACCGGACATTGCCCGAGTAGATATCATTTGAAAAACATTGGCCAGGTTCAGAATGATATTTGTCGTTTCTGTAACATGGAACGTGAAACCTCGGAACATCTGCTTTGCAGTTGTGATGCTGTGTACAAGAGCAGACTTAAATTTCTGTACAGTGGCTATATGCAACCTAAAGAAATTTGGACTGCAAATCCTGGAAAGGTGGTGGGTTTTATAAACTCAATTTTGCCTGACTGGGAGACGCGTCTTAGGCTGGTCACTTGACAAATGGTGATCTAGCTTTTAGATGCGAATTAGAATAGTAAACAGGGGTATACCACAAAAGTTCAACTCAGTGCACGCAGTGGTTTTACGCCCCAACAAAAAAAAAACCAAAAAAAAAATTCAAATTCTGTTTAATAAGTTACAGTACCGTAAGAATTTAATTAGTTTAATTTCCTTATCATCTATGTTGCTAAGCGCTACTTCAATGTTGTTATTAATGTTGATTTCTTTACAAATATTGTCGTAGGTATTTGATGCAACTAGGTATAACATGATCAACGGTTTGTTCAGTTTGGCAAATATCACATATTAACGATACGTTACGATTGAACAAATGTTCTTTGGTTAGTTTCGTATGTCCAATTCTATGAGTACTTGTTGTTCTTGGCGGTCGTGGCGATGTAACCATTTCTCAATCATTGTCTGAATTCTCTGCAGAAATGTTGAACGGTGAGTTGCCCAGAATCGTTGAAAACATTCAATAGTTGTGGCACCCAATGAATGACATCCCCATTGGGCATATTGTTGAATATTAACGGAGCAGTACGTTCTCGATCAGCTGCCCTAGCCTTATTTCCAAGGATCCCTGAATGTCCGGCGATCCAACAGATTGTGATGTCTTTTTGGAGTGCACCTTCTTCAACGCGTTTAATGAAGGGATGCTTGGAATCTCTTTTTGCTAATGTAGCGACACAGCTGGCAGAATCAGTAAAGATAACGTTGAACAGCGGTTGCAAGAGCGACTGCTTCCGCCGAGAAAACACTGCACTGAGTTGGTAAGGTGCCATCAATGACCTTTTCGTATCCACCGAACCCTAGGCCTACTTCGATGTTTGCTCTGGAACCATCAGTGTAGAGCTGAACATTTTGCTTATATTTCAATTCCAGGACATCGCGCACGATGATACTAGCTTTTTTCATGTTTCTTTCTTTTTTGTATGCTTTTTTGACAGAGAGATCGATTTTTTTAGGGTTATACCATGGCTGTTTTCCAACTCTAAGAAGTTTCACAATATATGTTAACTCAGAACCCGTGGCTTCTCGTAGAACATTATGTGCAGCGTTTATTTGCATTATTTGCAGGTTTTAGCGAGAAGAAGGCGTAGGGGGAGCTCCTCGGCCTCCACTTCTAGACTTCCAATGGGAGAAGATTGCAGTGCCCCAGATGTAGCTCTCACTATTTGGTTGAAGGTGGTTTGGAATGCATCCGGGAGGTCCAGACCAAAGAGTTCGATCCCGTATGTGATTTTGGAAATACACACAAGGAACTCCAACTTGTCTTAGGCGCTACGGGGTTTATATAGTTAATTCGGCCATTAATTGCTTCTTTGGTTTTAGCACCATGGGTTGAGAAGTTACCTGTTTTGTTCATCCAAATGCCTAGAAATCGCGCATAATTAACTTCCGGAATCAGTTCACCATCTATCATAGCCGTTTCTCGAGCATTTTGCCGTCTGTATGATGTCACTTGTCCCAAGTGATCCAGATACAAAGTGTGGAACGGTACAGGTGTCTTTGGTATCGGGTTGAGGAATCCTTCAGGACGGCCTTGCGTCGATTTAAAAAAAACGCGCACTTTGGGCAGGCCGCGATATAAGCACGAACGTATTTCCGCATCTTCGGGAACCAAAACAACTCTTGCATGATCGAAAATACTTTTTGTTCATAAAAATTCCCTTTCTCATCTTGATAGCGCCATACGCCAACATACATTGTTCGGGACTACCCAGCACTTTTTCTCACCAACTCTTCGATACAACCTATTGTTCACCAAAACGTAATTCTGTTGTATCTGGCGATCTTCATCATACCTAGGATCTTGCCGCTGCATGGTTACGAGAAAATCTGTGTTGGACAACTCTATCACCATAATACACTCAGCCACGGTTTCTAACTCCTGCGGTTCGTCAGCCGGTGACCTGCTCAGGAGGTCGACATGTAGCATTATGCTCGATCCAAAAATCATACTTCAGTAACTTATCGTATCGCGTAACACTAAGTATCGCGCTACTCTCTTGTTCAGCTCCTGCTTCTAGTACGCATCACGAATGGCGGAACAGACCGTTTTAATCACGAAGAACCGTCCCATTAGATATTGTCAGAATCGTTCAATGTCGCTACCATAGCTAGCATTTCGAGCTCATAACTATGATAAACAGCTTCAGTTTTTGAATTCTTCTTACTAAAGTAGCTAACTGGCTTTCAACCCGCGTGCACCTTTTGCAATAAAATTCCTGCTACCCCAGCACTCGAAGCATCTGTATGCAACTCCACTTCCGCATTCTGGTCGTACAGCACGAGGATGAGCCTGATCACTAACAGTTGCTTTACTCTCTCGAACGCTTGCTGTTGATCAACTGTCCACACAAACTCGGCTTCCTTGCGTAACAAGCGGAACAGAGGCTCCGCTATTATGCTGTAAATTTGAACGAATATCCTGAAGAAACCTGACAGCCCAAAAAACTGCTGAACTGTGTGCACTGTGTGTCTTGGGAACCACAAGTTCAGAAACGGCTTTAATTTTCTTTTCTCCGGGCCGCACACTTTCTGCGCTCACTTCAAACCCTAAGAACTCAACTTAGCGCTAAAAGAACTAACTTTTTTCATATTAATGGTAAGCCCGTCTTCTCGCAATGCTACCAGCAGCTGCTCAAATTTTGTCAAAAAATCTTCTTCAGTGTTTCCTGGCAAAATCAAATCGTCGATGTACGCAATCACGACGATTTTCCGCTTCCTCATTTTCTCCACGATCTTATTCGTTGCCCTTTAGAACACTGCACAACCGTTTGACAACCCGAAAGGCATGCGAAGAAAACGGTAATGTCCATCCACAGTTGAGAAAGCAGTCTGTCATACGCGGATGTGCTCGTCTCTGGTCTGGGGAATGCTACAGCATCGACCCTATCGATCCACCGTAGCTCTTCAAGCAACTGCTTCACTGTGGACACCTTCCCTATGGTCATCCCTGACCGTTTCACGTACTGACGAAGACCACTATTAATATACGTTACTGTGGTCTCTTCATCGAATCCACCTTTTCTCCCAAAAGCCAGCATCTCATAAACGTACTCCTCCACAGTTTCTCCTTACTTCCACTTCCGTGACGATAGCAAGTTGTGGTAGTATATGGGATTTTTCTTGGATGGGAAGCCCTTTACTATTTCAGCTTTAAAAGATGCCCAATCTCGCATGAAATTCGGGCAACCTTCCAATTACAACTTTCGATTACAATGTGCCAGAGTGAACCCCCAAGATTGCGACCCATCCCGTGCAGCTTCCCTTGCCTGAGCAAGCTTTTGTTTGAGTGCTTCGATTTGTGCAATGTATTGGTTTTCCATCTTCAATCTCGTGGCCTGCTTATCTGCCTTTTTACGATCGGTAACGTTCGGAGGTAACTCGATCTTGAATTGATTGGACACTCCCGAGCTACTATTCTCACCACGCTCGATTTCTGACGACCTATAGCTTTTTCGAACGCAAGCTCGCATTCACTATCACTCATAACCCAAACTCAAATGTGAGATCTCCAAAACGGCGACCCGACGACCCAGCTATGGCCCCCGACGGTATGCTTTTACGAGACTCAAAATCATTTATTTTCATACATAGTTCTTTGGGTAATGCGTGTATGTGTAAGTGTTATAATTAATTCACTGAGGGTTCTTCCCGTTTGGTATAAACTTTACACATGTTGTGAATATTTTTCAATGTTTTTTTATTCAATTTCCATATTATATTCAAATGCACGAGCCTTCTTCTTTACATTACTCATAATGTCCTGTACAACATTTGGACCTCATAATGTCCTGTACAACATTTTCCTCCGATTTCACTTCCTTAGGATACTTCCAAAGTGCTTGCTTTATTATGGCCCAGTACTTTTCAATTGGCCGCAGTTCCGGTGCGTTCTGGGGGTTGAGATGCCTCGGCACGAAATTGACCTCCTTAGTCTTGTACCACGCCAAAACCTCTTTCGAGTAATGGCACGAGGCTAAATCCGTTCAGAATATCGTAGGACCATCGTGTGATCTCAGAAAGAGAAGTAGACGCTTTTGAAGGCATTCCTTTAGGTACACTTGCCCTTTGACCGTTCCAGTTGTCGGAATGGGGTGCTTCGCTTTCCACACGAGCAAATCGCTTGCCAAACCATACATTTTTTTGGAAAACTTTGACATCTTCTACTTTCTAACGTTCCTCAGGGACATCAAATTTATGATAAGCAGTGAAAACTAAAGCCCCGGAAGCTGCTGGAAGTCTGCTTTTACATACGTCTCATCATCCATAACGTGGCAATGTGGTTTCGACAACATCTGGGTGTAGAGCTTCCGGGCATGTGTTTTATCTACCGTATTTTGCCGTTCATCGCGATTAGGCGCCTTATGGACTTTGTACGTGTGTAGACTTTTACAATTTTTCGCATCTTGCATGAAAGTTTTGGTTAGATTCAGTTTATTCGCCACATCTCGAACTGAACTGTTGGGAGTCCTCTTGAAAGCTTGAACTACCCGCTTGTGATCCTTAGCACTATACGGAGTTCCAGTTTTGCCACTTTTGTCTTTCTGGTCGATGGTCAAACGTTCGTGGAACCGATTTAAATACCGTAGAATGTAAAATTCCCAGCTTCCTGCTGATGGCACGATGATAAAGATCCGGACTTGCGAGTTACGTGCGCAAAATTACTGCTGTTCTTCCGACTCCATCTTCGCAACGATTGCACATCTGCTAGTGAAACTTACACAACGTAAACAAATGCGGCTATAAAGTTACAGCCATTTAAAAGTGGTGCAATTTGATTCCGTACAAACTTTACAACTACGCATTCGTATCCCCATGGCAAGACTTTTAATTTGACTCATAATATGAGGTCGCCACACTTGATCATAAGCTTTTGTAATATCAAGAAGGGCAATTTCAGCGTGGGTGTTGGACTGTTCTATCTCTGCAAGAATCTCTTTGAGATCTGCGAAGTACGATGTAGTGCCTCGTCCACATCTAAAGTCATGTTGATTTTTGTTTGGTATGCTGTTTTCTTCCAGATATTTTACGAGGCGATGATTGACCAATCTTTCGTAAATTTTCCCAATACAACTGAGTAATGTGATAGGACGATATCCTTCAGCATGATGACGTTGAGGATTAGATTTTGGAATAGGTGTAACAACACCTTCATTCCAGCTGTTAGGAAACCTTCCTTCAGACCAAATTTTGTTGAAGCTGTTCAGCATCGCCAGCTTGCCTGCGTAAGGTAGGGGATTTGTCATAGGGTACCCGATTCGGTCATTACCAGTGGAATATCCATTAGCAGCATCAATCGCGCGAAAAAGTTCATGTTTGCTGAAATCCACATCAAGATTTGGGTTTTCGCATATATCATTGGCTTCCAGGGATGTTTCTGGTGAAGGATTATCGTCGGAAGGCGATGCGGATGTTTTATGGAAGTAATCCGCAAAATTTTCGGCAATTTCGATGGGATCCTGGACATATTTATCTTTGATTTGAATTCCACGTTGACTACATCCCCTTTTTCCATTGAATCGGTTGAAATTGTTCCATGGTACATCTGCAGGGCTACGTGATTTAAAGCTATGGCTGAAGTTTCCCGTGTAGCCGCACGCACTACTTGAAAAGTTTTTTTAGTATCTTCCTTTCGAGGATTAGACGGATGTAATCGCTTAAGCGCTCGCAGTGCTTTGCGTTGCCATTTAACTTTTTTCTTAACCTGTTTTGTCCACCAGATTTTAGATCTCCCTTTAAAATTTCCAGATGTTTGAGGGATAGACGACTCTGCGCATCAACGAAGATGTTCCTGAGTCGCTCCACATTTATTCCCACATTTAATGGAAGTGATTTCAACACACTGCTTTCGAAGAAAGGCCAATTTACTTCTTTGAGCAGCCAACGTTTGTACTGCTGGGCTACCTACCCAAGCAACACAGCATGTATTAAACATGTTGATAGTACTGTTAAATGACAAAAACAGGGAATAAATTTAGGTGTATAATACTTTATTTCATACCTTAATATGACGTAAAAAGCGCAAAATGTGAAGCCTTATAAAACATAAAATGAAAAAAAAAATTCCTCGTACAAAAATATAAACATCGTCAAGCGTATTTTAAGCTCGACCGTTTGCTCCAAACTTGACATGTTTTGCAATGCGTTTATAATACATTTATAATACAAACAATTATAAATCATTCTAAAAAGACGTTTTGTTTGTTACTTTAATTTGTAACGGTATTTCGTGACGGACGCTATTTTTAGATTTTCATTTGACACCCTATCTTTCTCGTAAGCCAAGGTTTGCGTTAAAAACAAGAACCGAATAGACACACGGATAAATCTCAAAAACTGTATATCCATTAATGCCATTACTCTTATTATAAAAGCATGTGAAAACCATACTATCAAAACTCGTTCATTAATGAATTTATTCTCTAGTTGTGTAGCTCTAAAATAACATTAACCTGCAGATACAGGGTGATACGGTCAAAATTTGGTTAAGGGAAAACGCGTGTAAATCTGTGAAATCGTTTATTTAAAAAATCAAATTAAATTTCTTTTTCAAGTTCAATTAGCATAAAATTCAGGAAAAATATTCAGTTAGGCTTCCGCTTTTCCAAATTCGAATTGCCGGGCCTTACGCTTGACCCCTGCCATCAGATTTTGTACAGCCACCTTGTCCACCTTCTTCGCCGCAGAAAGCCAGTTTGCCTTGAACTGCTGCTCGTCCTTAGCAGTTTTTTGGTCTTCTTTGAGGTTCCGCTTGACAATAGCCCAGTATTTCTCAATTGGGCGGAGCTCTGGCGTGTTGGGAGGGTTCTTGTCCTTGGGAACCACCTGCACGTTGTTGGCGGCGTACCACTCCATGGCCTTTTACCGTAATGGCAAGATGCCAAATCCGGCCAAAACAGTACGGAACAACCGTGTTTCTTCAGGAAAGGCAGCAGACGTTTATTCAAACACTCTTTCACGTAAATTTCTTGGTTGACAGTCCCGGAAGCTATGAAAATGCTGCTTTTCAAGCCACAGGTACAGATGGCTTGCCAAACCAGATATTTCTTTGCGAACTTTGACAGTTTCGTGTGCTTGAAAATATCTGCTACCTTTCCCCTTCCTTTTGCCGTATAAAACTCCTGTCCCGGAAGCTGCTTGTAGTCGGCTTTGACGTTGGTTTCGTCGTCCATTACCACGCAGTCAAACTTCGTCAGCATCGTCGTGTACAGCCTCCGGGATCGCGCTTTGGCCGTCGTATTTTGTTTATCATCGCGATTTGGAGTCACTACCTTCTTGTAAGTCGATAGTCCGGCTCGTTTTTGGCTCGATGCACGGTTGTAGACGGTACACCCAGCTTATTTGCGGCATCTTGGAGAGATAGGTTAGGGTTTCGCTTGAAACTACCGGCAACTCTCTTTGTCGTCTCAGCGGCTTCCGGTTTTCGATTTTCCCCCGATCCAGACTTCCTGGCTGTCGACAAACGTTCCCCAAACACTTTAATTACATTTGTAACGGTTGATTTGGCAACTTTTAGCGATTTTGCCAACTTTGCGTGCGAGTAGCTCGGATTTTCGCGATGCGCGAGCAAAATTTTGATACGCTGCTCTTCTTGCTTGGACGGCATTTTGACAACTGAAGAGTGAATTCCAAAATCAAAATAGGAGCAACATTCTACACACACACACACCTTCAAAATGAGGGGTGTTCAGGTTTTTTAAATGCAAAATTGAAAGAAATACGTCAAGTTGATGTTGACCAAATTTTGACCGTATCGCCCTTTAACAGAGGAATGTTTATGAGATCTGAAATCCACTGATCCATGAAACTCTGTATCGCTTTGACAGTGGATACCATCACCGGTAGTCGATGATCGTATTCCGTTTCACCGATGACAAGATGAAATTCGCATTCAAATCACAACAATTTTTCCACTCATCAGAATCAACGGTAGAAAAGCATTTGAACATTTGTTTTCTGAATAATTCCTCAATTGATGATGGTGCACAATTCCCTTTAACATTTTCATCTTCACGTTCTGAATAACTATCACTACTCGCTGGATCTTTGACAAATAGAATACTTTGATCCGTTGATGAGTGTGCAGGATCTTCTTCTGGAGCAGTTCAATATTCAATCCAGCGATGAATATTCTTCTTGATCAGTCCCGCTCAACTGTTCCTGCGCAAACCGCTTCGTTTTTTCGCAAATAAACGCCACCCGTTGTGCTTCCCTTTTCTGCAGCATCACTCCTCACCTGAATTAATTCAATAAATCGACAATGCCTTTTCATTAGGGCCTAACTGACAAACGTAAACAATGGATTTTTCCGCTGATTTCTCGTCATTGAAAACTCGCCAAATACATCCACTATGGTCATTTCGAAGAGAAAGTGTTCACCTATCCAAAGGAATTGGAGGCTTACATGGGTAGTCTTTGTGCCACGATAAATTTACTGAAGAAGCCATTGTTTACGTTTGTCAATTAAGGCTTTATGAAAAAGTTTTGTCGACTTGACAAAGTTAAACTCGGTCTATGCAAAGATACAAATTGATAAGAGGAATGAATTTATCAGCTGTCGAGCATTGTTGCCAGCTGAGGAAAGAATATTATTTCTATTAAAATTGATGCTCATGGTAGATTTTGTTACATAGAAAAGTAGCAAATATTATACTTCCAACTCCATAAATATATCATAAGACATCGAAAAACATCCGGCACATCATGTTGTGTACAGATGTACCTCAATTTTTGAACATCCCAAAACCCATCAGTTAAAAAAATCAAGATGTCAATCTGGCAACTATCGATGATCTATGATTCTCTGGCTCTCGTGAAGTGTAGTGTGTGTGCTGTCGAAAGTGTGACTAATATTGTTGAGAATCTCGAAGTTGCAAAGAGATCAAATGGATCGTGAATTTTTACTTGGGTGCGAGTGATTTTACGAGTTGCGCTTTTTTGCTACATTGACAATACAATGTTACTCATAAATAGAGTTGTTCCACTTTTTACGAGAATTGAGTAACTTTTCCGTGAGATAAAAAGAGACAGCAATATAAACAAAAGAGAGGCTGTTTTGGGCGTGTATCTCACAGGAAAACCCATGTTATAAAGAAACAAAATTTGGATCAAGAGGAACGATCAGCATAAGAAGAGTTGAAAAAAATGTATAATCGAGAGGAGCAAATCCGGAAAATTTCCTAGTTGAATGATTCTTCAGAATTGGATTTATGATTTGGAATGCATAAATTTATATAATTATGCATTGCAATGCGTACATTTTATTTATGCATTGGAAAACTAATATTTATACAAATGAGCTTTGCAATACCTATTTTTAGAGTATACATTGGAATGCATAAATTTTATAAATGCATTGGATGTCATATATTTGATTTATTCTTATCCAATATGTAAACCTGGTTTATTCATTCCTATGGCTGGAGAGATCAAGTATTGTTTAAGCATAGAATTTACGCTTTTAAGTATATTTATTTTTTCGCAGTGTAGAACTGGAAGTGGTTGGACATTAGCCTATTCAGCACGCCTTTCGAATCACGGTTTACGTGCAGGTCCTTGAACCCCGCCCTCGATGAAACAATAGGGATGATGGAATGTAACAGTCGTCCTAGATTTCCAGTGTTCTAATCGGTTTGTCAACTCGAAAGGGTACTATGACGTACTAAATATTAAAATTTCTCATGTGAAATTTGTCTACAAAGCACCTTTTTACCCTTCTTACATCAATAGAAGGGTATTAAGATCGCTTGAAAACTCGACTTTTTATCCGAGGCCCACAGGGCCGAGTGTCATATACCATTCGACTCAGCTCGACGAACTGAGCACATGTCTGTGTGTATGTATGTGTGTGTGTGTGTGTGTGTGTGTGTGTGTGTGTGTGTGTGTGTGTGTGTGTGTATGTGTGTGTGTGCGTTACAAATAATGTCACATCGGTTTCTCAGCCATCTGTGAACCGATTTCAGTTCTGTTGACGACAAATGGAAGCTACAACATTCCCATAGAACGCTATTGATTTTTTTTTTCATTCGGACATTTCGTTACGAAGATATGAACGAAACAGTACTTGAAGGCCTATTATAATAGTAATCAAACAGTTTAGTCTCCGATTACATACTGAGCTATTTGTGTACCGATTTTAGTTTTGTTGGTGCCAAATCAAAGCTATGATATTTCCAAATAACTGGTCAAAATTTCATTATGATTGGATAATTCTTCATGGAGATATGACCAAAACAATACCTGAGAGCACATAATTGTGAGATGAAAACATACTCGTTGTAGTGCAAAACCGAACAAGACCAATCACACCAATCGATGCCGCTTGCATTCTATTGTGTCGCATCTGGAGCGTTGTATAGCACATACAGCGGACTAGCCACACTATGCTACTGTATAGAATTAGAGCAGCATCGATTGGTTCGAGTGGCTGGTTTTCAACTGCAACGAGTATATTCGAAAATTACACAAAGTCTCCATTTACAATTTTCAACGAATATGTACTTATTTAAGCATCTTGAATCCATATCGATAATCAAAATTGAAGCTCAGGATTGAAGCTTTGTTAACGCCAAATTAAAGTTATAAAATTTCCAAATAAGTGTTCAAAATTTCATTATGTTAACTTCCCTTTTTACCCTTCTTACATCAATAGAAGGGTATTAAGATCGCTTGAAAACTCGACTTTTTATCCGAGGCCCACAGGCCGAGTGTCATATACCATTCGACTCAGCTCGACGAACTGAGCACATGTCTGTGTGTATGTATGTGTGTGTGTGTGTATGTGTGTGTGTATGTGTGTGTGTGCGTTACAAATAATGTCACATCGGTTTCTCAGCCATCTGTGAACCGATTTCAGTTCTGTTGACGGCAAATGGAAGCTACAACATTCCCATAGAACGCTATTGATTTTTTTTTCATTCGGACATTTCGTTACGAAGATATGAACGAAACAGTACTTGAAGGCCTATTATAATAGTAATCAAACAGTTTAGTCTCCGATTACATACTGAGCTATTTGTGTACCGATTTTAGTTTTGTTGGTGCCAAATCAAAGCTATGATATCTCCAAATAACTGGTCAAAATTTCATTATGATTGGATAATTCTTCATGGAGATATGACCAAAACAATACCTGAGAGCACATAATTGTGAGATGAAAACATACTCGTTGTAGTGCAAAACCGAACAAGACCAATCACACCAATCGATGCCGCTTGCATTCTATTGTGTCGCATCTGGAGCGTTGTATAGCACATACAGCGGACTAGCCACACTATGCTACTGTATAGAATTAGAGCAGCGTCGATTGGTTCGAGTGGCTGGTTTTCAACTGCAACGAGTATATTCGAAAATTACACAAAGTCTCCATTTACAATTTTCAACGAATATGTACTTATTTAAGCATCTTGAATCCATATCGATAATCAAAATTGAAGCTCAGGATTGAAGCTTTGTTAACGCCAAATTAAAGTTATAAAATTTCCAAATAAGTGTTCAAAATTTCATTAGGTTAACTTCCCTGTTTACCCTTCTTACATCAATAGAAGGGTATTAAGATCGCTTGAAAACTCGACTTTTTATCCGAGGATCCACAGGGCCGAGTGTCATATACCATTCTGACTCAGCTCGACGAACTGAGCACATGTCTGTGTGTATGTATGTGTGTGTGTGTGTGTGTGTGTGTATGTGTGTGTGTGTGCGTTACAAATAATGTCACATCGGTTTCTCAGCCATCTGAGAACCGATTTCAGTTCTGTTGACGGCAAATGGAAGCTACAACATTCCCATAGAACGCTATTGATTTTTTTTCATTCGGACATTTCGTTACGAAGATATGAACGAAACAGTACTTGAAGGCCTATTATAATAGTAATCAAACAGTTTAGTCTCCGATTACATACTGAGCTATTTGTGTACCGATTTTAGTTTTGTTGGTGCCAAATCAAAGCTATGATATCTCCAAATAACTGGTCAAAATTTCATTATGATTGGATAATTCTTCATGGAGATATGACCAAAACAATACCTGAGAGCACATAATTGTGAGATGACAACATACTCGTTGTAGTGCAAAACCGAACAAGACCAATCACACCAATCGATGCCGCTTGCATTCTATTGTGTCGCATCTGGAGCGTTGTATAGCACATACAGCGGACTAGCCACACTATGCTACTGTATAGAATTAGAGCAGCGTCGATTGGTTCGAGTGGCTGGTTTTCAACTGCAACGAGTATATTCGAAAATTACACAAAGTCTCCATTTACAATTTTCAACGAATATGTACTTATTTAAGCATCTTGAATCCATATCGATAATCAAAATTGAAGCTCAGGATTGAAGCTTTGTTAACGCTAAATTAAAGTTATAAAATTTCCAAATAAGTGTTCAAAATTTCATTATGTTAACTTCCCTTTTTACCCTTCTTACATCAATAGAAGGGTATTAAGATCGCTTGAAAACTCGACTTTTTATCCGAGGCCCACAGGGCCGAGTGTCATATACTATCTGACTCAGCTCGACGAACTGAGCACATGTCTGTGTGTATGTATGTGTGTGTGTGTGTGTGTGTGTGTGTGTGTGTGTGTGTGTGTGTGTGTGTGTGTGTGTATGTGTGTGTGTGCGTTACAAATAATGTCACATCGGTTTCTCAGCCATCTGAGAACCGATTTCAGTTCTGTTGACGGCAAATGGAAGCTACAACATTCCCATAGAACGCTGTTGATTTTTTTTTCATTCGGACATTTCGTTACGAAGATATGAACGAAACAGTACTTGAAGGCCTATTATAATAGTAATCAAACAGTTTAGTCTCCGATTACATACTGAGCTATTTGTGTACCGATTTTAGTTTTGTTGGTGCCAAATCAAAGCTATGATATCTACAAATAACTGGTCAAAATTTCATTATGATTGGATAATTCTTCATGGAGATATGACCAAAACAATACCTGAGAGCACATAATTGTGAGATGACAATATACTCGTTGTAGTGCAAAACCGAACAAGACCAATCACACCAATCGATGCCGCTTGCATTCTATTGTGTCGCATCTGGAGCGTTGTATAGCACATACAGCGGACTAGCCACACTATGCGACTGTATAGAATTAGAGCAGCATCGATTGGCTCGAGTGGTCTGGTTTTGAACTGCAACGAGTATATTCGAAAATTCGCAAAGTCTCCATTTACTATTTTCAACGAATATGTACTTATTAAGCATCTTGAATCCATATCGATAATCAAAATTGAAGCTCAGGATTGAAGCTTTGTTAACGCCAAATTAAAGTTATAAAATTTCCAAATAAGTGTTCAAAATTTCATTATGTTAACTTCCCTTTTTACCCTTCTTACATCAATAGAAGGGTATTAAGATCGCTTGAAAACTCGACTTTTTATCCGAGGCCCACAGGGCCGAGTGTCATATACCATTCGACTCAGCTCGACGAACTGAGTACATGTCTGTGTGTATGTATGTGTGTGTGTGTGTGTGTGTGTGTGTGTGTGTGTGTGTGTGTGTGTGTGTGTGTGTGTGTGTGTATGTGTGTGTGTGTGTTACAAATAATGTCACATCGGTTTCTCAGCCATCTGTGAACCGATTTCAGTTCTGTTGACGGCAAATGGAAGCTACAACATTCCCATAGAACGCTATTGATTTTTTTTTCATTCGGACATTTCGTTACGAAGATATGAACGAAACAGTACTTGAAGGCCTATTATAATAGTAATCAAACAGTTTAGTCTCCGATTACATACTGAGCTATTTGTGTACCGATTTTAGTTTTGTTGGTGCCAAATCAAAGCTATGATATTTCCAAATAACTGGTCAAAATTTCATTATGATTGGATAATTCTTCATGGAGATATGACCAAAACAATACCTGAGAGCACATAATTGTGAGATGACAATATACTCGTTGCAGTGCAAAACCGAACAAGACCAATCACACCAATCGATGCCGCTTGCATTCTATTGTGTCGTATCTGGAGCGTTGTATAGCACATACAGCGGACTAGCCACACTATGCTACTGTATAGAATTAGAGCAGCATCGATTGGCTCGAGTGGCTGGTTTTCAACTGCAACGAGTATATTCGAAAATTACACAAAGTCTCCATTTACTATTTTCAACGAACATGTACTTATTAAGCATCTTGAATCCATATCGATAATCAAAATTGACGCTTAGGATTGTCTAATAATTCATGCTATGGACTGATCATATGAAATTTCTAATATTTATGTAATTTCTTCTTTTATAATAACTAACAAACACAGGTCATTAAAGACTATTAATGGAAATATTTTAATTTTTGTTCAATCCTGAGCAATACGTTCAGGATTGACAAAAAGTTCATTTTATCAACTGAATGTATGGCAAATTGAATATTTCTGAATCTTCTTGGAATTTCTGATGAAAATATGTATCCAGTACAATATTGCCCACATTTGAGTTTGTAATTCTGGTGAAATGTAAGAAGGGTTCAGTCTCACCATCGGTGGATTAATGCGGGTTTTTACAAGTGAGTTCGCTTTCTCATTGCCTCAGATTGAGCAAAGGGTAAAGAGACCCATACAAAGGTTACCAAAAATGGTACTTAAACCAGCACACGCATAAGCTCCCCTAGCTTCAAAAGGAAATCAAACGCTTTGGATTTTTGGGTTCTGCATATAGATGGTTCAAAAGCTATTTGTCTGACAGAACTCACGGTTTTTAATGATATTGTTTCGAGCCCTGTGGAGAACAGCTTTGGCGTACCTCAAGAGAGTGTCTCAGGACCCATTGCAAAAGGAATAATATCTCAAAATTCCAAGACTCGAGTTCTGCAGTGGTATCGACTACCAGGGTTGCCACATGCACAGATTTATCTAGATTGGCACAGATTGTTCTCATTTTTTTGAAACAGATATCTTTACGTAAAGATTACAGATTTTAGAGTTAAGCCAAGATTTTTAAGATTTTTGGCCACAGATTTTTGATGCGCGAAATTTCAAAAATTTGTCGATGTTTGAATCCAACTTCTTAGCAGTTCTACTTCAGTGTGTTGTTTAAGGGCCATTAGTTAAAAGAAATCAATTAACACACTGACACTGCAATAACGGTCTGGAAACCAGTTTGTGTGTGCTTGCCCCTAAATGATTTCGTCATAATTTTTCAAGATGATTTTTTAAGAAAATTTTACAGAATTTCCGAAGGATTCTTTGAAAAGTTCTCATACATGACCTGAGATATTCCTTCAAGCATTTCTAGAGGTATTCTTCAGGAGTTTTTAGGCATTCCTTCGGGGGTTTCTATCAGGAGTTTCTGCAGGCTTTTCATCGGCAGTTCTTTTAAACATTCTTGTGATGTAATTTTTGCAGGAATCCCTTAACTTGTTAAGTTTTGTGATTATAAAGGAGTCCCTGGAAGACATCTGTAAAAACTTAACAAAAACTCTTAGGTAATTCTTAAAGTAACACACTAAGAAAATCCTGATTTGTTGGAAAAATTAAAGAAACATTTCCTAAACCAATTGCATAATCTAATGCATATATATTTATTTCTAAAATTTCAACATTCTGCAAGGGGTTTTCGTAATATATTTTTTTTAGGATTCTTAAATATTGTTCTTCAGAAGATAGGGTAAGGGGATGTAATGTTAGCCTAGCTCCTTCATTCGGCCTACGTACCAAATGTGTCATTAATTTAGCGATAATCAACAAAATTATGTTGCTAATAGGATGACCGATGTAATCCGAAGCAATTGAGACAATAATAATCAACAAAAAGTTGTTCACCTCCGCGTAATTTTCGATTTCTTGAGATTTTGGGGCATCTTGATTTCACTGGTTAAGCTGAACCGATGATCTACACGATCTTCAAGTGATCTAAATTTGGCTTAATTGAATCGATAAAGCAAGTAATGCAGTCTGATGTGCAGAAAATAGTTACACGTTACAAAACTAAAAGTTCACATAGCTAAAATAACGATGATTTTACAAGAAAATCGTAGACCCAATGTTGGGGACATATTTTTTGGATGTTCCTAATTATGGCCTGTAGTATCAATAACGTAGTAAAAACATTCTTGTTGGTATAATTTCATCGTGGAAATGCATGATTTTGAGGTTTTTTATATTCAAATGGCTCATCTAAACAAAAACCGAAGGAACAAAATCATTGTATAGTGAAATATAATGTTTTCATTATTGAATGGCTGATAAATCAAATATGAACATCGCTTAAGTGTTTCGAGGCAGTTTTACTTTTAGTTTGTTTTGTGAAATGTATCAAGAAAATCGAGTACAGCTTACAATGCCTTAATTCATAAAATTAGAAAAAAACCGAACAATGACTGCCTTTAGTAGTAAATCCATCGAATGGGACGAACTTGGATCCATAAATAGACCCAATTTGGTGCCTATAAACCGACATTAAATCCACATCCCTCGAATGTTTCTGACTTTATAAAAAGAGTTGTGTAACTTTTCGTGATACATACTACCAAATGTCTTATCAAACTTATCTTTGCAAGTGTATAACTAGTTGAATCTCGCTTACAGCTCAAAAACTATATGAGTTATAATAAAAAATGTGATCGATGGTTGCATAATAGGCTGAGTCAAGGGACACATACCCTACTTCAATAATTTCTTCAAGTACTCCGCTGGAACGCCTTGTTTTAAAGTTCCTCACGATTTCCTGCAGGGGTTTCTGCAAAAATACTGTTCTTCCAATTAAGAAGTATTTTCATGCACTCAAGCAGAAGAATTTGAGGAAGTTAGAATACTGTTCTCTAATGTTATTTATGCAATTTGAAGCATAGTTCTTTGTTATCTCTAATTTTGCAGTGTGAAAACCTATGTATATAAAGCGCAATTGTTAAAATATTCAGATTGCAAAAAAAAAGATTGTAGGTTTTGGATCAGATGGAGCATAGGTAATGATGGGGTTTGACCGATCCGTTAAGAACCTGTTGAAACGTTACTGTCCTCATTTAATAATTATCAAGTGTACTAGCTCCTAAGGAAATGTTCCTAAATGTTTAATTTGACAATCATTTGCAAGGACATCGAAGTGGAAAAATCAGATGACTCAGAGATTTGTTGGAGAAAACTTCTTTGTTTCAAATGAGCAGATGGGCTTTTCCCTTGCTTAAACGTTTTCATTGCGAACATTCTACAAATTTTCGTATTACTAAATTCCTGTACAAAAAAGATCCGTTTTGATGTTGTGTGATGTAGGAAAACTGATAATTGTACTTAAGCCCTATTGAAACAACCGTTTTGCATCGGCTTATAAAAATAAATGTGTTTTAATGAGTATATTACTGTTTTATTTTGCATTCAAATCAACAGCAAATATAAAATAGAAGTGTATTAGCATTCAGGCATTTGAAGAAGGTTTCCACTCTACTTTTAAAGCACAACATTTGAAGCAAATATTTTTGCTAAGATTTTCTGCAGTTAAACACAGATAAAAAAAAATTTTTTGGCAAAAAATTAAGATGCGAACCGAAAATGTGGCAACCCTGTCGTAATAGGCCTATCTTTCAAAAGATAAGCAATCTAGGGGAATTTAAAGGAAGTTGCTCGCGTTTACTAGTGATAATTTGAAAATGTGTTTCAATGTTTTACATTTTATATTTTTTCAAGTAATAAACTCTTCTAGTTTCCCAATCACAATCGTTCAACTCCAAAAAGTTTTTTTAAATAGAATTTTTTTTAAGTGAGAGCATTTGATTTAGCTACGAAACCCCAAACACGTTGTAAAGATACTGCATTGCATCGAGTTGATTGTGCTCAACAACTCCGAAAAATTCATCCAAATAATCTTGTCACACAAGGCTGTGCATCAAGTGGAAGCGGTTTTGGGAAAATTGCATCTATTTTTCCCCCCTTCTACCGGCATAAGTGAGCTAATAACAGCCTGTTTGCCAACATTCCACCAGCCAGTCAAACACAGCCACGACGTGCAGCTGCTGCTGGAGTGTGTTTTGGAAAAGTGCTTACCATCCGGATCACGTTTCATCATCTTTATGTTGATTTTATCCCTCCGAAAGCCAAGTTATTTTTCTGGTTTTACCTATCCGAACCAAGCCGCAGCAGTAGACAGTCAGTTACTTATATAGACAAACACACTCTGTCTCTTGGTTCGGATATTTGCTCTTCACTTGGGGCCGGGTTTTGGCCGAGGGGAAACTGACGCCGAACGAACACGAAGATGAAACTGTGAAACCTTATCAACTACAGCGAAGGATTAGACTTTGAGGCAAGATTCCTAGGAAAATTCTCCCCGTTCAGATTTTTGGCTTGCGAAAGGAATGGCAACGATTTTGTCTGATTCTGGTTCCGGACGTGGTGCACAGTCTCCGAAGTTCTGATACTTAGACTGTGATGGACTGCTGCATCTCGGTTGGGAAGATGCAGCGTATGTATTATGGATATTATTTGTCAATTTTGCTCAGTTAGTAGCTGGTGCATGGAGTGGAGAGCCAGCTGCAAGAGCTTCTAAGTGAATGAATTATTGCATCTGCTCACTCGAGCAGCTGTGGCCACCAATTTCAGGCTCGTTTTAATCGCATTGTTGGTTTGTGACGGAGTGTATTCGACATTTCAAACTAGTTTGTATATTTAACTCATTCAAGGCATAGTTCTTCTTCCTTTAGCATTTCAAGCTTAATGCTTTCACAATCCGCTTATGGCTTGCTCTCAACTTTGTGTTCTAAATGCACTTCCACAGTTATCAATTGAGAGCTTTTGATGCCATGTACCATTTTTGCATTGGTATGGTTGTATGACAAATACCTATGTCCACGGAGTCGAGGAATTTTCCCTGACGAAAAATTCCTAGACCAGACCGGAAATCGAACCAAGTCACGTTGTAACTGCGTCTTTACTAAAAATTAAAATTTTTGATCAACTAACATGAAAATTAATAATTTTCACGGATGAAAATTTATAATTTTACACGAGACACAATTCATTTTGTACAAAAATCGTAGAACGCAAACTAAGATTTCATATTAAATTATGTCTCCCCACACTGAACTGAACACTCAACTTGAGAATTCGTCTAATCCAACTTATCATAATTTTCTAAAGGACGGTTACATGTGTCAGTCTCGGACTACCAAAACTTAGACGAATTTTTGGAAGTGTGTAGCTATTGATAACTTACTTACTCTACCCTGATCGCAATGTCTGATTCTTTCCATCAATTTCCCAAAACTGTCCAGGCAATGGAACTCAGAACTGTATCTGGACTGAAGTGATAACAGCAGCAAAATCCAAGTGTTCTTCAAGTGTCCGAAAAACTCAATCTTTCATTGGTGGTCAAACGTGACACAATTTATTCCGGTGAATGGCGCGAGCGTGTAAACCGTGAGTGAATTCGTGATCGCAATTGTGATCGGTGACCAAACGGTTGTTTAGAAGTGTGAAGTAGTGCTCAGTGGTGAAACCATTCTCTTCCGTGGTTTGGTGCACCGCTTTTGCACATAACGAGTAGTAATACTTCCGGAGGCCGGCAATTTGAGCTCCACGCTCGAACATTGGTCCTTCGAACTGGATCAGGAGAAGTATCTAAGCCCAAATCGACGTGCGAATAGTTTGGAATTCGCAATCCTGGTAAGTAGTCAAAGGACGTTGACCACAAAAGGTAGGCCACTAAACTTGTACCCTATTGATTGGCCAGAAGAATCTGGCCCCTGGGGTTGGTAAAGCGGCTCCCCCACTCTAGCGCCCAATCGTTGAAGTCTCCCACTATTACCTTCGTTTGGGGTAGACACAACCTCCTGAACCGGGTACTTGCCCGTCGTTCATAATGCCGCCATATAGGACCTGTCCGCAACCCAGTTTCCGTTGCCGGCTGGGATGCGCTACGGGTCCAAAATTATAGCGATATCCAATGCTGACTCGCAAACTGTCTGACACAGCAGTTGCTGGGCGGCCTCACAATGGTTCAGATTTAGTTGGGTTACCTGCATACAACACCCTCACCTAAGGCCTGTCTTGCCAAGTCTCTATACGCCGGGCCCTTTAGCTCTGTAGTCTTTTTCAGCTCCAGGAGCATTAGCGTCCCCACGAATCACTTTCAAGACCTCGAAGTACTTTGACGCCACAGTCTTGACGATGAGGGCCTCTTAGTGATTACGCTTGCGGGCCACCAGTCGTTTTTCGTTTTCTTTTTTCGTCTTGTTTCCTTTTTTTCGGACCTTGTACCAGTGGCTTTTCCTGCCACTAGCGTTTGCTTCTGTGATAACGATGATTGTTGTCGTCGGGCCCCTGCTACGTTCGCGTAGGTTTGCGTCCCTATTGGGGCGTCTGACACAATCGGCTTCTTAGATGTGCCAGGTCACTTTTCGCTCGGGGACTGCCTAGTCCGCTTGGAGGCCCCTACCCCGATGATAGATGGGGTGGAGTCTCCAAACGAGACGGACTCTTCCGTCTGGGTCTGCTTCGAGGCTATCTCCCTTGCCCTTTCCGAGGCTGCTAGCCGTGCCAGTTGATTGGCACTTTGCTCAGCTAGGTGCTTGGCATGGTGGCACCTGCTTCCGATGCCGTGGCACTTCCGCAAGTGTTGGATACGCCAGATTCCACCGTTTTACGTGGTGGGGACCTCGCTAGGCCGCCTTTAGCGAACGGATTCGCTTTCTCCTGGGGGTTTCGTCGTTCCTGAGGTATTACCCTCTATTTTGTTGGGTCCCCCTCAGCCACTTCGCAAGCCACGTGAGTAGTCGGTATAGTGATCCCATGGTTATCTATGTAAGCTTGAAACCGAGCAGGGAGGCCATGCGAGGGTTGACACGGCCCTTCATGGAGAACCGTGTTCAGAGCCTGATCAACGTAAGTCAGGTATAGGGTCATCTGAGTCTACTCCCGCCCGACTGTGCGAGATCGGGTGGTGGATATAGAACGTACTGGAGGCCTGCCAAGGTGATAATGGGACGGATACCACCTGGGCCACCTCTGGAACCTCGCCATTTCGTTATCCTTTTCGCTGCCATTTACCGTAATTAGGGTTTTACTGGCATCCACCCTAATTTGCCGTATGGCGCTCCTTCCATAGTTCGTTTTGCCGTTAAGGGAAGCTTAACGTTTTCAAGGTTCACCGCGGGGAGGCGATCCGCAACCACACCTCTAGATAAAGGGTGTGTCACCTTCCAACAGACCAGAGCTGTCCTTGCTACGTCCTTGCAACTGGTGGAAATAAGGAAGGAATGTTAGTTCAACATTTACTTAAGAGAGATGCGGAGAACTCCATGACCACTCATAATTGTCCCGGAAAATGTTGATATATGTTAGTAAAGACGGTATGTTTTAGGATATGCTCAGCAAGATGTTTGGCAATCTATAAATTTGAATATTTAAGAAATTAAGTTGGTGATTAGTTGATCCGTTGTCGGTTGCTGCCGTCCGTTACCTAAACATTTTGTACGGAAATTTCTTCGCAACCAGCGCTCATGTTGAACATTCTTTTCAGAATAATATTGCTCTCCGTCACTCCGGGCTTCAAATGGTGAGTTGACAACTTGGCAGGAGGGTGCGACCGGCCTCTGGTCACTCCGATGTGTCCTACCTCACGCCCCCCACGGGTTAACCATGATCGCCAGGACTAGACCAGCTGAAGAAACATGGAGACTGGCCAAGCTGGCGTCAGCCCTGGGCAATGTTGTCAATCCCGACAATAGCGAAGTGGGTGCGACCGGTACATCATATCGTAATTTTCCATTCTCATATCTTTCGAGGTCTTCGAGGTCGTCAGGTATTACAAAATAATCTAAAATGTAAATTTCTTTTTTCATGGCGGTCATACGTTGCCTAAATTTTTCTCTGGTTCATAATGGATGCGCAAGTTTGTCTACAATTGCAACAAAGGCAGCAGGTTCGTGCACGACATGTAATTTTCAGTTCATATTACAATATACCCACTTACTATATATTTTATCTTATAGGACATTGTTGTCTTCATAGCCTAATTCTGTATATTTCGTACATTACATTTTATTACGCCAGAGGGGTAAATTTTCTCTCGGGTACCATACAGTTTAGAGAGGAGGTCTTGCGGCGATGGGATGACTCGCTTTCTGGTAGAAGCAGCAGTAAGAATGGGGATCAATTTCTCAGTCTGTATATGGCACCGTCGGAGTGGCCTTCTTGAACAGTAGCAATGGATGTATATATAGATGTGTGAGATACTAGTATGTGTATTATATGATGCATGTTTTTACGAGCTCAGCATATTTTCATTAATAGAAATGTTGACGACCTTCTCAGACCACTCAACCTTTAATTCCTTCATTATATTTCTTCATTAAATGGCGTAATATGACCCTAACATTTCAGTACACGATCATCAACTACTATTTGAGCGGTTCAGAGGAACAACAGCTGTTCATCATTATTAATTGCATATCATAATATAATATTATGGAAGAAGTAATAATAATATATTAAAATTTTAATTGCTTCAGATTAGGTGATCCAGCCGGTATGATTATATTTTATTACATTATATCAGAGATAATAATCAAAATTAATAAATGTCTCTCCATTCCAGAAGGTTACGTATCTATATGTCGCGATTAACATACACAATAATATAATATTGGTTTTACATACAATTGAATGCTTTATTGATATTTATACCTCAATGAATAACTAAGATGACCTCTCACATTCCAGAGATACGGTCACCCATCAGTGATACAAAGTGGTGCAAAGCTGCATATTATTATTACTGCCTTAGTATTATTATTTCAGCGAGGTTAATTAATTTGAGTTTAACATGGTTATCATAGACTCGTGAACTCCAACTATTACATAATTTAACTACAATATCCTTGTATAATTTTTGCTCTACCATATGACTCATATATACGATATTATTATTACATTACATCTATATTTATAGCTAAATATAATAAATACTGGGTTGGGAGGGAGCACCAGGGTATCATTCAAGCTGAAACTGGACGATGGTTTGATTGACGCTCAGGCGTAAGGCCAAACAGTAGCATTTCTTATCCTACCGATTCGAGTGTGGTGCTGGAGTTCTATCCAACAGTTTCAGGGAGAGTGACGCGCCCTTCTTAACAAGCCATCCCCTGTAGAAAGCTTAATGATGTTGCGAATTGTGTTATTCGATTTGTTGGATCATATCGTTGGAAGGAGATTCTTAATTTCCGTGGATTTCGTGTAAGATGTCTCTGCCCGGGTCCACCCCTCCGTTTTTGGCCCCTTCATACAGCGATAGTGCGACCAGATCGGTGGCCCAATTTGATCCCTGCTATTAAGTGGAGCTGCATCTCCAAGCCAAGGGGCTAGAGGGGATGGCAGGCTACCGTACGCTACACACACGCCACACAAATGTTGCTCTCCGTCACTCCTGAAAGTTTTCCTCAGAGTTCCAATGTTAAGAATGTCTACACCATGTTAGCCTCAATTGAATGTTAGATTATGAACCACCTTTGTAAATAAAAATTATCAAAACAGTTTCGAATGACGGTTTGTTCGTGAGAGATTCGGCGTTGTGATAAAAATATTTGGAGACTCTGAATATACTTTATGATTTCAATATGTTTTTCAAATGGTGAAATCTCTGCTCCCTTAGGCACAAAACATATTTATCTATTCATATCCAATAAAATACAGTCACCGCCAGAAATAAGTGCCCACCTACCCCAGTTTCTCCTTTTTGTGCAGCAAACTGTAAAATAAGTGGAAGATTCTAAGTTTTGCTGTTTTGATGGCATTTTGAATCCTGCAAATTCATTTATTTCTACAAGAAAGCTCAAACTATAGTAGAAATTATGCATGTCAAAATAAAGTGCCCACTTCTTATTTTCTTTAAAAAAAAACATGTTGTAGATCCAGTCTGTTGAGTGATGAGTAGTTGATGTGTCCTCCCTTGGCCTTCACCAGTTTTTGCAAACGTTTCGGCATACTCTCCACCAGATTCTTCAGGTGTTGTGGGTCAAGATCTTCCCAGGCGTTCTCAAGAACTTGAAAATAGTTATGTTTGTTGGTAACTCCTGTCTTATCAACTCGTGAATCCAAGATGGCCCACAGATTCTCTATTGGGTTCAGATCTGTACTCTGTGGGGTCCATTCCATAGGTTTAATACGGCAGGAACGGAAGAATGCCTTTGACTTCTTCGCGGTATGTTTTGGGTCATTATCTTGCTGGAACACAAGTTTGTTTTCCAGTCCAGTTTTAACCAACGAAACCTCCAAATTCTCACGCAATATGTCGATGTAGCGAATCTGCTGTCATAGTACCATCGATTTCTACTAAAGCACCAACACCTTGCCCAAGAAAAACACCCCCACACCATCACGTTCCCTCCACCATGCTTAACTGTGCACTGGATATGTCGATCATGAAGCGCCTCCAGGTCTACGCCATACACGCGCTTGTTTTTACTGTTGAACAACTCTAATTTGGACTCATCCATCCACAAAACAGTCTTCCAATATTCAAAAGGTTTATCAGCATGTTCCCGAGCATATTTTGAGTCGTTTTGCTTTGTTGACTTTGCTAGTAAAAAGGTATCACCGTGTTCAGCGATCCTTCTGCGTAGAGTACTGTCCGAGATCGGTTGTTGAATCACTTCCTTGATTTCCCTGAGGGTAACCTTCGGATTTTTTCTCAATTTCTCGAATGATTCTCGCATCTGCTCGGGAATCTGTTCTACGTTTCTTTCCCATTCCTGGGCGACCAGCTACTGAACCATAGGTTTTGAACCTTCGCGAAAAAGTTTGGTAACCGCTGCTTTACTGTATCCATACTTTTCACCAATCTTGTGATGCGATTCACCTTTCTCGATGTCACGAATCTAACGGAAACAGTTTTGCTTGCCACCGTATTATCCATGGTTATTTAGATAACTCGCACTGAATCTTTCTGACCGACAACTAAAATCCATAAGAAGATCAACAAACACTTGGAAACGTCAAAAAAATTGAATACGAGGGGCGTTTGGATGTGAAAATTACATACACATAATATATTTTCAATTGGGCACTTTATTATGACACACCAAATTTACCCCACGTATGGTTCAAAAAATAAATTAGGAAAAATGTGTACTATCCATTGCAAAAATACGCATGCATCTTTAAAATAATAATATTATCATGCTTAGAAAAATATATGAATACTATATAATGAGTTTTTCAATGACTTCAGAGATGAAGCGTGTTCATGAAAAAAGTGGGCACTTTATTTTGGCGGTGACTGTATATACATAGTAAGTTTTGATTAAGAAAGTTCTATTACGCATTAAATTCGTAAATATATACTTCAAGCTCAAGTCGAACTAAGTATATGGTGATTAGAATAGTGTTTGCCTGAAATATTAAACTGTTAGCCAGGATTTTTAGCTAATTGAAAAAATCGGTGGAACAACTAAATAACTAGAGCAATGTGTGACCCGGAAGAACGCCATAATTTAGTTTTCTTGTTAAAAGAAGTGCATATTTGAAGTGAATCAAAATATAATACAATATGATAAGTTTTCATTTTGACTCTTCCGCTCTTTTCAAATGTTAGTCTAGATTTATACTAGACGCTCACGTAACCCGATGCAGCGTGAACCGACACGCCACTATCCTCTGCAAATGCTACGATGTCACCTCACAACCACAGCTACCGCAAATGTGTCGATCAGTATATACTATTTCGATGTTTACACTTATATTATAGCTGCCATTTCACGAAGGATGATTCCATTGAAACACTTATTGAGTTTCAAGGTATTGGTTTGAAAATGAAAACCTATTGAGATCGCAGCACTCCGTACGTAAGTATTATACAAAGCATCACTAATTGCTTCCTTCTATGTTGTCGAAACCGAATGGATCTCGAGAGTACCTATCTGCATGAATAATTGTTTGCCCGACTGATACCAGCAATTGCTCTCCGGGTGATTGGCAATAATATTTGCATAAAATGTTGACGCTGTTAAATGCCAAACACTTTCGCCACCGGACGAATTACTTCATCCACGCGGCCCACCTCCGCCTTTCCACAGCGTGTTTCGCATTGCAGTGCAAAATCACACAGCGTCCGAATACCAATCAGGGCCATTTGTCTTTTCCGTTCGGCATTTGACATAGGAGTGTGGGACAATGACAATCGGATCCAGTCCTCCTCTAGGACCGTATTCCGGCAAACGTAAATCGATTCAATCCTGAGACACTGAAATGAAACACCGAGACACATCATATGCAACAACCAGTTTAGATGAAATGAGTAAGTTTCAGAGGTGTAGTTAAAAGAAAGGGGAGGGGGGTATTAAGTACAGGAGCTTGTTAATTCAAGCGAACATTAACTTTGTTTTTTTTTTCATTTTCCATCATTTTAATACGTAATCTTTACATATAACATACATATAACATAATTATTTAAGGGTAAGATTTATACCAACTGTTCTTTCTATTGTTTTGCAGGAAACTAGATTTATTCCAAAGTGCTTAAAAAATATGAACACCAATCAAATAAAAATCAAAATCAAAATTGATAGATTCAAAATAAAGAATGGCCGATGAGGAGACGAGCCGCTTTTGAGCTTCCAGATCTAGAGAGAAGACTATTTTGAACCATACCAAAACTTAAATTCGCTTGAATGAAATTGATTGATTTGATTTATCTTTATTAAAGAGCCTTTCAGCCACAGCTGGTTCGGCTCCACGAATTGTGCACCAAATTGTGCACCATTAAACAGCACCGGAAATACTGTCGGACATTCTTTTGTGCTACTTATTTCGAATCCTTACTACGTCTTTGTCAACAACATCCAAGCTGAGTTGAGCACACACACAGGACAGCATCAGCATATGTGAAACTTTGCACGCGGATTTTCCGGAATGCAGTCGCCTTCCATCGTCTTGACCACCCGACTGAAGTCGGCGAAAGTGTTTTCACAGCAGCTGGCTCTCCGGAGGTTAAAACGTCGATGCAACGACAAAACGAGCTGTCACTTCGTACACTCGTGACTTTGTGCAGATTTCCTGTGATTGCTTCTTGGACGATATCGGCGATGGCGGTGAAAATACTTCCGTTCCGTCGTGAGAATTGGTTCAGTTTCATCTTCGCTGGGTCGTAATACTGAACTGGAGACCCGAGCAGGAACGAACAACTTGATAACTGGCCTTGGTATTTATGAGCTCAGATTAAGAGGTAAAATACCTGAGGACAATACCATAAAATTGTTCCCACAATGTTAGGCAAATACTAAGTTGAGGTTAGACAATACCAAAATATAACCTCTTAGGTAATCCCAGGTATCAGAAATAACCAATTTTGTTATTCGAGAAATATTTTGCGTGCAATTCTTAGGTATTTTGGTTAGGTATTTTACCTCTTAATTTAAGCTCTTTAATACCAAGTCCAGTTAGAAAGATTAAAATTAGGTATTCATATGTTGTTGTCTCCTGTTCGGGGAATTGTTTCAATGTTATATTATATATAATTATTGAATAAATAAAAAGGATGTTACTTTCCCCTTTTGAAGGAATTTCAATATGAATTCCTGTAAATAAAATATGAGTTCCTATAAATAAAATAAGATCTATACAATTTGCGTAGTAAATATTGCTTATCTTTTTTTTTAAAGCCGTGCCTATCGAAGTTGCTCCTCCAGCACTGGTCAAAACAAATGTCATTGCACAGAGAACCACTTAAATGGAGCATGGCAGAAGTTTCCATCTTCAATGTGCAACTTCACTTATTCAATCAATTTATAGATCAGTACTGGCACTGGCCACGTCCTCACGGTGTTTTAGGAGGGTCAGAACGGTTAGTTCGACAATTGTTGTTAGAGCCCGTGTTTACCCTTTGCGTGTTTACCACAATTGCCAAGGCAAAGATAAGTGAGGTAGGGATACTTTTAAATAGATTCACCGTGGTTAGCAGCGAGGCAATAAATGAAAGCGCAGTAGACTGCTTTTTATTTCAGGAGATTCAGTATCGTTCTAGCGACACGTTCGGACGTGTTTTACGCTCCAACAGGGATGCCAGATATTTTTTGCAAATGTCTGTGATAAAAATTTGAAATAGCTGGGAATGCCTATACAAGTCTGTAAATTTTTAATTTTAGAAAATTAGACTTCTTTCAACGAACAGTTACGAACAGTACGAGTTATGTCATTATCGCTATTTGTGTGATTATGTGAACATGTCTGATTCTTTGATTGTATGCAATCTTACACTATTATTTCATATTTTTAAAGTGACACTGAAACTTGAAGCATTCGCATACATGACACAATTTTCTATAATTTTTTCCCGCTGTAATGCTCTTTCCAGATTTCTATTTTAAAATCAAAATTTAGTATTCATTTGATAAATTCAACAGACTTTTTTTTTATTCAACAATAACCAATGATGGTGTGTACCATATTTTAATATGAGTGTTATCATCACGATGATGATCACATGTCATATATGGACATACGAATGATTTTTGTATAGACTGCTTCTTCGGTAAGCCAGTGAACTATCTCTTTAATTTCAGCGAAACCCTCTCCTAATCTTCTGCAAGGCTCTTTGCTTTATTCTGGGAAGTTTCCTCCTGAAATGCAGGCAAAATTCTTCATGAAATTCTTGGGAGTCACTCCTCATTTTCTTCGAATTTACATTTAAGAACCCAACCTTACCTTTCTGAAACATTTGGTTATTTTTTAAAGTTTGATTTGTTTTACTTTCAAAACTTCTGATAAGTCTTATCCTGAACTACGAGGAATGTTTCTGCAAAACTTTGAGAAAGTATTCTTCAGAATTTCTTGGAAAATCTTTTTAAGTTGTTAGAAGTTTCTTCTTGAACTTTTGAGAAGCTCTTTTCTGAATTGCCGAAATAATCTCTTTTGAACCTCAGGGGAGTGTTCTCCTGAACTTTGGAAAAGCTTGTTCCTATATTCCTATATTTCTGAAAAATTCCTGCTTGAACTACTACAAAGATCCCCCTATACTTCTGGAAAGATTCTTCCTGATTTTATCAAAAGAATCTTCCATAACTTCTAGGATTTCGTGAACTTCGAGAAGTTCTCATCCAGAAATGCTGGAATGTTCGATTAGGAACTTTAGGGAAGCTCTCCAGCACGTCTGGGTAGTTCCAACTAAACTTTTGGTCTCTTCGCAACTTCTGAGAAGTCCTCATGTGAACTTCTGAGGAGCTCTTTACTGATTTTTTTGAAAAATTCTATCGTGACCCTAGTACCCTCTCTGGTAGGTTTTTTCCTGAAATTCGGGGAAGTTTTTTCCTGAGCTTATGCTTTCCAAACTTCTGATTGGTCCCATTCGGAACTGCGAGGAAAATGTTCCAAAAATTTTAGGAAAATTCCCTTAAATTTGTTCTTGAAGTTTCTTCCTGGACTTCTGAGCAATATTCTTCTGAACTTTTAGAAAGTTTTCTCAAGAACTTTGGGGAAGTTTGTTTCGGAACTATTGGGCAATTCGTGCTCAAATAAGAAGGAAGTACCAATGCTCATGGAAAGATTCATTCTTTTCTCTCTCAAGAATTTTGAGAAATCCGTATTCTAAAATGCAGAATGTTCTACTCTGAGCTTTTGAAAAGTTGCCAAGCACTTCTCGGAAGTTCCAACCAACCTTTCGAGAAGTTTTTTTCTGAAACTTCTGGAAAGTTATTTCCTGCACTTGTGAGAAGTTCTTTCCTCAACTTCTATGACGCGTCATCCTGAGGATTTTTCCCTGATTTTTTGAGAAATTTTAAGTAGTGCCCTTCTTGGTAAGATCCCGTCTAAAATTTGGGGATTTTTTTTTTTCTGAACTTCTGGGAAGTTCAATCTTGATTTCTGGGAAGAACTTCAAAACCTTTGAAAAATTCCAAACTTCAGAGAAGTCTTCTCCTCTACACTTCTTCCTGAAGCTCTGATAAGTCCTCTCCTGATTCTTAGGGAAGTTATGTCTTGAAATTCTGGTATGATCTTGAACTTCGGTAATTATTTTTTGAAGGTTCTTCTTGCATGAACTGTTTGCTCCCAATGAACCTTGATTTTTGTTGTGACTAAATAGCAAAGGACCAATATTACCAACGCTTTGACAGACATTTTTCGCATGGGTTTGAATACGTGTGGGATTGAACACTACCATATTTAAGGACTCCATGTTACCCTCGGAAAGGGCCTATACAATATTCATCTCCGGGCCCGTTGTGTCTCCAAGTGGCCCACCGTTTTCGTTTCTTCAAGGATTTCTACTTTAAATGATACCTACTATATTTAAAAATATTTCAACAAAGCTTCTTACCGTATATACTATACTGATCAGATCCTCGTACGTTTTAAATCCGAGCTTCAGAGAATACCTTTATTTGAAATTTAAAAAATATCTCAAATGTCTGTAAAAGTCTGCAACATAAACAAAATGTCTGCTACATGTCTGCATCGTTAAAAAAGTCAGCAAGAAAAATGAAAAGTCTGCAAATTTGCAGACATGTCTGTGAATATGGCATCCCTGCGGTCCAATTAAAATCGTAGTTTTCCTTTTGTTATTTACGCTCGTCGTTCGTCGAGCAAGATGGGAGGAGAGAGAAAACACCGAAAAAGAGAAAAGAAAAAGAAGTCCAACGCGTCATCGGGCAATGAATCGCTCCAGGGGGAAAGCAGCCTTGGACGAAAACGACGAATCGCTCTAGAAGCGATCACTTGTCACAAGTATCACTGGGCATCCTTTCGATTGGTGATGCCTCCGTTTCACCAAGCTGCTGGCCCGTCAAGGCCCACAGCAAACAGTACCCCGACCAAGCTGCTGTATCAAGTCCAGTGAAAATAAAACTTCCACCGCTGGTAGTGAAAAACGTTCCGCTCAGCAAACTCGTGAGAAAAAGGGAATACGCACGAAAGGGGAATACGATTCGGTTAAATCGTTCATAAAAGATTAAAAGGCGGATTTTTTTTACGCATGACATTCCTGGTGAAAAACCCTTCAAGGCTGTCATCAGAGGTGTCCCTAACTACGACCCAAAATCAATCGAAGAGGAAATCAAGGACCGGTACAAGATCGCTCCAACTGACGTCTTCCGGATGAAGAGGAGGAACGAGAATGTTAAAAAGTACCTGGACATCCTTTTCTGGTGCATTTCAAGAAAGGGAGGGTGACGCTCAATGCTCTGCAAGCCATCTGATCTCTTTTTTCAAGATAGACCAAGACAATCAACAACACGGACACACACAGCTCCCCGTCGGGAAACTTCCGGTGCTTCTGGTTCTCCAAGCCCCCTGGCTTCTGGAGAACACCAACACAAAGACAAGCTCAAGCTCAAGGCAACACTCCCGATGTGTTCTCCGCAGACGAGCTGATGGCGATCTTCGTCAAAATGACCGGTGCGCTTCGCCAGTGTCGCAGGCAGCCAGAGCAAATCCAAATGCTCGGTAAGTTTATAATTCAATATGGCGTCTTAACCGCTAACCGTCGTCACCTAAAACGCTCGCTTTATAAGAACGAAAAAGATCGAGCTTGCCGTAACTTCGTCAGCAGGCAAAACACCGATGTGGGCCTATTAGCTGAGACCCACCGAAAGTCTGGCGACAGCTTCTGGTTTCTCGACTGCAATATCATCGCAACAGCTCCAGGGGGTTGGTTTAGCGATCATCGTGAGGAAAGAGATCAAGTACCACATTTTGCCGCATATCCGCACATCCGTTATCGAGGTCCTTGATGTTAAGGTGAAAACATCGACTGGAAGTATCCGGTTTATCGCTGTTTACTGTTCTCGATAGTGTGCTGTCAGCAACGAAGCGTCAATCAAGTTCAAGAACTCGTTTCGTCATCGTCATCCAACGAAACCAGAACTGCCGGCGAACCGGTGGTGGCTGAAGTTGGTGTCAACGTGACTCCTGCTACAAACGAAAAGACTACCACCATGTGGACTGGGTAATCGACGAAAATCCACCACTCGACTCCATCGATGACATCAACCGTGCTCTGTAGAGACTGCACCAAGCCATAACCGTGGCAGACGAGGCGTGCGTCCGACAAGTTCCTGTGAGCGGTAAGTTTGTTGCCATTGGTTCCCACACCCAATTTTTGATCCGCTTACGAAATGTTCGTAGACGCCAGTTTCAAAGGACAGGAGATCTAAATAGGAATCAAGAAGTGGCCGATCTGAACCGACCGGTTGCGTCCAGAATCCAAAACGAGAGTTTCGGACGTGTCATCCAAAAATTTGGATGATCGCTCGAGATCATTCTGGAAGATGGCCAAAGACCCAAAGACGCATCGCAGACTTCTGAAGGTTGTCGATTTTATTCTGCTATCCCCAGCGGATAAAGCAAATGCGATGAGCAATCATATTTCCGCATCGCATTTGCTTGAGTCACACATCCCGAGTCCGCTTGAAGGTCAGGTTGCGTCAATGCGTCAATAATTTAGATGCCTTGCCTTGTGCCATGCCCTCGGAGGATAGGATTACTATCGAACAGATTTGCTCAGCGCTGAAGAACACTATAACATGAAGGCTCCCGAGTTTGATGGGATCTTCAGTGCTCCTGAGTACTATCTTCAACAGATGCTTGGAACTGCACTACTTTCCAAGCATCTGGAAAGAAGCCAAAATCATTCCGATCCACAAACCCGGGAAAGATCCAATATCGCCTTCTGTAGCTTACCAATAAGCCCCCTCTCAGCGCTGGGCAAGTTGTTCGGGAAGCTGATTTTGAATCATTTGCTCAAGTGTGTCGAGGAACATAATATTCTCCTTCCGGAACAGTTTCTCATCAGCTTGTTCAGGTAACATCCAAAATAACAAAGCTGGTGTCCATGTCCACAGCCATGGCTTTGTTAGACGTCGAAAAGGCGTTTGACAATGTCTGGCACGACGGGCTTATAAAGGGTGTCCACAGTTAAATTGTATCACTTTCAATGAACTGCAACATTTCACCCTTTGGTTTGATTTCAACGAAATTTTGTGTGTATATTGTTTACACTGCGTGAGTTTCTTTGTGAAATGTGTCGTAGTTTCGGAAATGGAGTCGAAGGAATATCAAGAGCACGAGTACATTCGGCACACACACCTCGACAACCCACTTCTTTCGCACGGAGCCATCGGAAAGATGTTGAAAATTCACGAGTCTACAGTGTCCCGTGTCATAAAACGTTTCGGGTAACGTTTGACTGTCGATCGGAAGACGGTGAGTGGTAGAAAAAGTGTTCCGTATTGTGTGAAGGATCACAAGCGAGTGGTTGCTGCCTTTGAACGCAAACCCAACTGTTCCGTTCGGGATGTCGCGTAAAAGCAGCACTTGTCCAAAAGTTTCGTGCAGAAATCCAAGAAACGAGCCGGGCTCCGTTCATTCAAAGTTCAGAAAGCTCCAAACCGCAATGAAAAACAGAATAGGAGAGCTAAAACACGTGCGCGTAAGCTGTACACACAAATGCTGCATCATGGACGATGAAACACACGTAAAAGCGGACTTTAATCAAAATCCCGGCAACCAGCACGTGACTGCGAAAGACAAGTTCGATTTTCCAGAATCTTTCAGGAAACAATAAGTGTCAAAGTTCCCCACGAAATTCAAGATTCAAGCCTTTCGTGACAACTTCAACTGTAAATGGCCTTCAACTGTAAATGAATGCCTGAAAAAACGACTGATCCGTTTCTCAAAACACATAACGTTCCTACATTTTTTTGGCCGGACCTAGCCTCTTGTCACTACTCCAAGGATGTTCTGGAGTGGTACATGACGAATGGTGTCAATTTTGTTCCGAAGGATCTTAATCCTCCAAACTCTTCAGAGATGCGGCCAATTGGGCTATAATGAATCATGAACTTCGTAAGCATTCTGAAGTTGTCACTACAGAACAGGAAGTGTTGAAGTCATGGTTGAAAGCGGAAAAAATGTAGGTTCAAGCGTTGTACAAAATCTTATGCGTGGTACAAAGAAGAAAATTCGGGCTTTTGGGTTTGGTAAAGAAATACAGTTAAATAAAAATACCTCAATCAAGATTATACATTGAATTTTATTCCCTGAATATTTCATGACAATCGGTTGAGAGACTTGTTTTTGAGGACGAGTTTAAAGTGATGCAATTTAACTGTGGACACCCTTTATACCAGCTCTGTAACTTCAAATTCTCACCACACCTTGTGAAAATCACCCGCAACTACCTCCAGCAATGGTCGTTTAGGGTATTGATGAACGGTTGTTTTTCAGACGGGTTTTCGATCCCAGCAGGAATGCCACAAGGTAGCCTGCTGGGCCCGCTGCTGTATAACATCTACACTTCTGAAATTCCTCCCCTTGGTGATGGTTGCGGGTTTTCCCTGTTCGCAGATGACACAATACACAATAGCCGTCGAGGGAAGGATGCCTCAAGAAATAATAAACAAACTTCAACGATGCTTTAACACCTTTGCCGACTATGCTGAGATGTGGAAAATCAAAATCAATGCCTCTAAAACACAAACTATTATGTTCCTCCACCGGCAATCACCCAAACTGAAACCTGCTTCGGCGTGTACAGTTATCATGGATGACACAAGGGTTGAGTGGTCCGCCGAAGTAACGTATCTAGGTTTACTGTTTGACGAAAAACTTCTCTTCCGATAGCATGTTGAGAGTACGTTAGTCAAGTGCTCCGCCTTAGTTATGTCTTAATATCCGCTGATTTGTCGAAGATCCCGCATCTCAGGAGTGAACAAACTGGCAGTCTACAAACAAATCATTGCGCCTGCGATCATTTATGCAGATCATACTAAACCGTCCCTTCGATACAAGAATAATCGACCTTCATCGAGAGTCGGACATCCTTAACATAAATTTGATAACTTGTGATATCAAGAACAAATTTGTATATAAATGTAAGGGCATCTTCAGCGATGGTCTATATTTCGAACAACTGTATAACTGATTTGCATGAGAAAAACTTGAATATAACCAGCTCAAATAGACCAACTTTGCGTTTCCCACACTGGTCTTGTATTTCTTATGTATAAGCCTGCCAACACCTATCATTGAACAACAGAGATCAACAGTTCTTTTTTCAGAGATTGGAGATTTTTCGCCATTGGTTTGACCAAATCATTTTCACTGCCAGTAGTGCGTCATTAGCAGACAACGAGGAATTCTTGCTCTTTCGTCTGACTGAAAATGAATTTGCGAATGCATGCATTTATTTAAAACATGAACAACCCATCAATAAAATGATTGTTCACTTCGAAGACTTCATTACTTTTCATTTCCGAGTATGATGATGTATGATATGTACTACCACCCATTGTAGCACGGAAACTACGTCCGACAGCAATAGGCTCTCCTCTCTGTTAGACATGATCAAGCTTTAATAACCACTGATTATCCTAGTCATGTCATTGTATGAAGGGCCAAAAAGGTGTTGGATGGATCGATAGGCAACATCACTTATTCGTATCCACAGGGATATAAAGAATCTCCTTCCAACAACAAGACTGAACAATTGGTCACAAGAGCAAGCTATCTAACATAAGGATGCCCCAATGGGCGGGGAGAAGAGCCCGCCCTCTATTCACAAACTGTTAACAATGGGGAGTTGGCATTTCCACTCTCCCCATCCAGAGTGCTTCAATCGGGTGCCCTGATGGTCCCTCTTATTCCCATGAAATATTTATATAATAGTGTATATATTTATGTAAATGAAAAATAATACAATCATTCATATCTATTATATACGATCTCCATTCGGTTGATCCTGAAATGCAAGAAATGTTGTCAAGTGCTTTAGTGTAGAGTTCTGTGGTTAGCGCTTGAGCGCGTTTTAGTTCGTTTTCACTGATAGTAGCATTTCACCAAAATTTACTGTTACCATGGTCACTATTTGCAAGCTTGATGTTGATTTTATAACATGAATCCGCTTTTATTTTTGCTGGCCTAATAGTTATTGCTCCTGTGTTGAGAGAGCAGGGAAGATTTAATTGACAGAAAGTTAAAGACAAATGGACAAAAAAATCAATAAGCAATGGTTAAATCATCTATGAAGTAAAATCGATAAAACAATATCATCAAATATAATGATATTGTGAGTTATGGTACAGTAATGCCACAAATTGAACTGTAACAACAGACACTTGTCGAATGGCAAACAGCGCTGAACGAATCAAACCAGCTCAGATTTGGAAGAAGGTCTATTCGCAAACAGGAAATGAAAAACACATTAGGTAATAAGTACAAAATCCTACCATAGATTCCGTTGCAGCTTCTTTTAATCAAGGTACTAAATACTTCTCAATCATAATGATAATTCGACATAAAGGACAAAATAATTAAAAGTATATATAACCTTTAAGGTGTATATATATATAACCCTTAAATTGTAACAAACAAATATTTATGTTAGAATATAAATCACGAAAACACAAGTAATGATAAAAATGATAATAATGATGATAAAGATGATAGAGATGAATGATAATGGCTATGAATAAACAATGTCCTATAAGATAAAATATATAGTGAGGGTATATTGTAATATAAACTGAAAATTACATGTGTGCCGACTGCTGTTTTGTTGCAATTGTAGACAAACTTGCGCATCCATTATGAATCAGGAAATTTAGGCAATGTATGATCGCCATGAAAAAAAAAGAATTTTAAATTTTCAATTATTTTATAATATTTGACGACCTGGAAGACCTGAAAGATATGAGAATGGAAAATTATGATATGATTTACCGGTCGCACCCCCTCACTTCGCTATTGTCAAAATATCAACATTGCCCAGGCTACGCCAACCAGCGTCTCCATGTTTCAGCTGGCAGTCTTTTGTGATCATATGACTCGTGGAGGCGTGAGGTAGGAGCTTGTGAGGACCAGAGGTCGGTCGCACCCTCCTTAGAAATTGTCAACTCGCTATTTGAAGCCCATTACTTTTCATTTCATGCTGAAACGCTGAAATTTTACTCTTTAATTGGTAGTATCAAGCAGCCTGTAGCGTTTTGGAACTGTATTTTTCTTGTTCCAAATTGCTAAGAAAAGATCAAAAGATATACCAGTTTTAAAATTATTCAACACGGATCCGGTATGAAAAAAAATTTACAACACCGAAGCGGTGTTTTTGCGTATGGTCTTAAAAAATAAATCCCATCCACGATTTGGACCACCGTTGAAGATGCCCTTATATATCGGAACATGAGCTGAAAAATCTATACATAGTAGATTAGGTAGTTGTAAGTTGTATATATTAGTTTTATGTAGTTTCTTTTTAAATTAAAAACAAACTAATCGTGGTGGGGGTGGTAAATCGATAACAAAATCTGATAGGACTAGCTATAACTTTACTATAACTTATTTTTATATTATTCGCAAAACCAAAGATTGAAAGACTAATCTGTATCGCTTAAACTAAAAACACGTTGAACCAGCAACAAACAAAAGAAATAAAGATCATTTTAAGTTAAGTAACTGCTGTTTATTCAAACTTATTGGGGACAAAGTGACAAATGGCAATGAAGGGGATGGTCCTCTGCTCAATTAAGAGGTCAAAGATTATACAATACTGCCTAACAAAAATAGAGTACCAAAACCACTTATGTGATCATTGGATCATCATCCGATATGGACGTTTCTGAATGCACTTCCACTGTTATTAATTGAGAGCTTTGGTCTTGCATTGTTGCTGTGCCTTTACCGACTCAAACAGCAATCCACCACTAAGGGGTGATTCAAATATGACGTCCATCAAATTTCAGATTTTTATACCCCCCCCCCTCCTCTGTCACACTTTGTCACAAATATGATACCCCCCCCCCCACTCTGTTGAATGTCACACTTCTGAAAAAAAGAATGTATGCATATTGGTGTTGTCGATTTCAATAATAACGTGTATTTTAGTTCAAATTGAATCATTCACATAATTACATGTGTTAAGTTCTTCTGTCCACGAATAGGTGAAGTGTGTTTTGATGGAAATAACTGGCAGAGATAAATCAAGATATTCGTAACAGATGGACTTATCGTATGACAAATTTTGTTCTGCAAAAAACGTAGTTTTTTTTTAATATTTTAGTTTTAAACTGCACTCATTAAAGAAACATGTCAGTTTGGAAATTGAAATAATCTTAGTTGACAAGTAAAAACAAACTAGGCTGATTCTTATTCAGAAATGAATAATTTCATTGTATATTTTTATTACTCTTTATAAATATTAAAGGTGCGATAATTTTTGAAGATCCAAAAGGTATATTAAAATATGCAGGTAAGTAACTTTCTTTCTAGATCACATCGGTATGAGTGATTTGGGCTGCAAAATGGTGAGTCAACAAATGTGATGGAGCGTTCGTCCCCGCTACATAGTTCTGGTCCTCACAAGTTCCTACCTCATGCATCCACGGGTCAACAGATGACAAAGACCGCCAGTTAAGGGTTGCGTACTTAGCTGGTAGTGCAGCCTGGGCACTGTTGTCCTTCTGACATCAGCTAGATTGAGGAGGTGCGTGCCGAGCGTCTGTCCACCAAGGAGGTGCGGCTCAAACAGCGGTTGAGTAAGAAACGCTGTATCTCGTCAGCTATACCTTAGGAGGCAGTCCCACCAACGCAATGTAGGCAGCGCGACCCCGGAAAGCAAGTATGCTGAAATCTTACCCTACCACGAAAAATGTAAGTATTCTTTATACGGTATATAATTTTGGATCATCCATGGAATTTCCGAGTATTGTATGATTTTTTTTTTTTCATGGCAATGATAATGCAAGTCCATCTACAATTGTTGCAGGACCACAATCGAAAGACATGCAGACAGTACACATTTTATTCTCATTTTATATTATAACATCCCTTCACAATATTTTTTATGCTATTTTCAGCTTCGAATTTATCCGTAAGTTTTAGTCCACCATTGAGCGAGATAAGGCGCTATAACCTTGGCAATTATTGCCAGGCTTTTGGTTCAAATGCCAAAAGTTCATCCACAGGCAAAAGGAGCATACACCAATTTTTCTAGCATCTATGCTCCCAACGATAAAGTACAAATTATCACACTGTTTAACTCTACATGGAAGCGTTTGGTACGGGAGGTCCGCGCTTTCCTCCTTCCCTTGATTCAAAGTAGTAGAGCGATTCTAGATCTTTCTGGATTTGCTCTAGTGCTTGGAATCCTCTCTGCGGCACATACTACGCAGTTGGCCTGGCCGATGACAATAAAAATGATGTATTCAAGAAAACATCATTTTCCAGGATGCCTTCAAGAATTGGCTGCGTTAGTGTGAGATTAGATTAGATTAGATTAGATCACATCGGTATGAGTGATTTACATTAAAATCTTTACAACCATCGAAATAACGAGATTACGATGGATAATATTTGAAAAATGGTGAGTTTCAGTTGAGTTTAAAACAATTTTAGTTTTTCCAAGGATACTTACATTAAAAATTCATAACTCATGAACCACACTCTAAACCGTTTTTTTCCTCACTTTTGTGCCTAAGTAACACATTTTTGAGCAAAAGTTACCCCATAATCGGGTAAAATCTAATTGACACACCAGTGACTGATCGCAGTTCAGCTCAGGTGTATAATTTAAGTTTGCAGTGCAAACTTTGTAAAACATAAATTGAGTTGTAAAAAGTGCTTGAAATTTCAATAGAAAAAAAGGTCTGAAAGATATTTTACACAACATTATTTCACGGTTATTGTTTGAAACAACCAGAAAATCACCGTTTGTATCGCGAAAAATTCAAACCAACTTTTTTGCGGTTGAAAATTTTGATATCTCGATATTGGATGTTTTATCCATTCTCGCGATATGGAAAATTATATGGAAATATACATACTTTTTCTTATAGGGAAGATGCGTAAAACATCATGACTCGTAGAAAAAAGTTTTTAAAAAGCTTGAAATTACTCAAAAGTCCGAAAAATAATATGATCGGAAAGTGGAAAAGAAATGGAATCATGAATATTCCAACAGAAATAATTGTTTTTGGTTGCAAACTATGATTTTAAGAACCATGCAAATTTAAAAGCGGTGATTTTTTGTTTTTGAAATGTATCGAGGATTTTCGAGATTTACCTTGAACAGTCTGGGAAATTTCACTGAAATTCTCATACCAGGAGATTCAGAAATGATCCCACCTTGACATGGGTTTCACAAAAATTCATATATCGTTTTGTGGTAGACGTTTGGTATAGACGATCGCATTTATATTTCAATTTTTCTGTAGCGCCCTAACTTTTGCATTGTAAAAAATTTACCATTGCATTATGACCTTTTCAGCTTTGAAGAAGTTTAAAACATTTTGCCACCATTTCAACAATGCTGTATTGGTGCCATGCGGGTTCTCGTGTTGCTCCAAAGTCTGGAACATCACCTCTCTGCCCGGCTTCGACACTCCATGCTGAGCTCGGATCGACCAACGTCTCGAGCAAGGCTATGGCTTGGTCTCTCTCATCGGAGGTGGGCTATTTATCGAGCTGCATCACTTGAGACGCTTGGCCAGAATAAAGCGCATTTACTTCGGTTCATCCTCCAAGAATCTTCTTTCGGTTCAATCTGCTTTGTTTTTGACGTTGCTGATTTGATTTCTTCTTCTCTAGGGTCCTTTTGGCGCTTTCTGCGGTTGATCAGGTCAGACAACGTCTTTTTTCTGTACAGCCGAAAGCATATTTCGCTCTCTAATCAACGGAGGCTGAAATCTCGGAATTACTAATATCCAACTTCTTTGAGGCCGCATCCTATTTGGGACATTAGAGGAACTTATTTGTTTGAATCCAGGAGCTGTGAAAAACTAAAAGGTTGGAGTTCCTTCATCCGGTGGTATTTTGGAACATTTTTAACAATCGCTCCATTCGCAACAGAAGGTCTGCTGGCTTAAAATAACACCTTCAGTGTATCTTTCGGTTTCGAAGCTTCCGTTTTCAAGGTTCTGATTTTTGATTTCTTCACAATAAGATTCGTTTTTTATATCTCGCCAGTATTCACACACCACGGTTGGATTGTTAATTACGCAGCGGGTATGCAAATCAAAACTCAACGTCACCAAAACGAACACAATAGGATTTTCAACAAAACCAAACTTTGACGAAGTTTCAGAATGAAGCACAGCTCGTGCGGTTCGTGCTCATTGATGATAAAAACATATATGACAACAGTAAACAATTTTTTGCACTCACACAACTATGTAAAGTGTGTATTTTCATTAATCGTACACTCAAAGTTTTCGACGCCTTTGTTTTCGTATTAACGCTGATAAATTTAGATAACCTTATACAAAATTGTTGGGTGTCACGTTTCTCATAACCCCTCCCTCCCCTGTCACATATTGTCATTTTGATACCCCCCAAATTTGATACCCCCCCCCTCTCTAAAGAGTGAACGTCATTTTTGAATGACCCCTAACTTACAGGACATTTCTCACTAAAATGCCGTTCATTGACACCGAATGTGAAATCTCCAGAAGCGAAAATCTTTGATGTGTAGAATTCATAGTTTGAGTAGACGAAGGCAAGTTCAGTTCCTGTTATGAAGCAGAATTTTCCTGGAAGGTGAAAGATGCGCAGTTGGGACTACTTTCGACATTATTTCCCGTTGTCGTGAACACGGTGCATGCAGGTGGAAGATGTGTTTTGATTGTGAATTTGTATCACATTTCAAAGTTGATTGATGTGTGGGTTGTGGTTTTTGTCCGAACCGAGGGAAAGCTTTCTTCGGACTGCTTTCAGTGATGTATCTTCGTTCAGTTGCACAGAGTGGTAATAAATTATATTGTTTTCACATCTCGTGGTTTCACATCTTTTGGTCGTGTTAAAAGTTTTGTTTCGGTCGTTCTCAGAAGGTTGTTTCTTCGTAGAGGATTTCGGGAGGATTTTACCAGCCCTCAATTCACCGATGTTAATTATGGGCTGTCTAACTTATTTAACATTTCAATGCCTCTGTACCAACGTCATAAAGGTTAAATGATAGTGGGTTTAGATTTTATGGTAAGACATTCCAAATTTCGCTGCATACTATGGTGCTGCAAAATTAATCTTAAATCAATCGGAATATGAATCTGGTCCGCACTGTACAGCTTTCTACCTTTGTATACGTTTGACTGCTGACTGCAGAAATACATTGATTATTCGTCATTTACTCGATGCAACTAGTTAATTGTTTTCTCATAGTCTGGTAATTTTTGTCATGAAAAATTTCAATATAATTGACTCGACTTTGTAAATTAGGAACGGATGTCTACCAAATCACCAAATGATCTCACCAAACTAAACATAGATATTTCCAAGTCAATACACAACCGTTCTATTAATGCAATTAATTCCACTAGTTTCGTTCAAATGTACCACTTAGAACAAGTGAAAAATTCCAATACCGTAAACCCGGGTAACATTGATTTCAGTTCTATTCGCAGTTTCCAGTGCTTGATGAAGTGCATGTATTGAAAACATATTATGCATTGGGTGAATCATAATTCGATTCGACTGGAAGATCAACTCGTTGTTGCTCTTGTCTGATTCTCATATGCAGAACACATGCTTGCAAAGAAGTGTGGAAAGTGGACAACTATTGTCGTTGGCTCTTAGTTTTACTCTCCATTGATGAGAAGTCTTGTAATTTTACTAAGTCGTTTCCCCGTTAGCTTGTAAAGACTCTGATAAAGCTACGAGGTACTAGATTTTGAAGATTTCTTGGAAAACAAGAATTCTTCTGCGCCTACTCAATCATTAGGTTTTAAAACCGATCAATGTTTCCCCGATTTACAGTACAGAAAAAATCCAACCTCAAACAAGTAGTGCCTCCTTCCTGGAATCGAACGGGCCTCAACTTAATCTGCTCCTGCTGGCATCGATGAAAGTTCCTACCGTTCTAGTTTTATTTTAGTTTTTGTCCTCTACCAGCACATCATCGCCACCGATTGTGCCTTTTGTCCGGCATGTTATGCAAAGCTATTGTCACCGCCAACATTGTCCATGAAAAATTCAATTTGAAGAGAGTTAAATCATAATCCCCATTTGCATTTCTATCCTCTGACGATGCATTAAATTGGTCGTACAGTTTCACATGACTACACTCGTCGATATTCAATGCAGTCACTCACCTGGCTGGGTGGGGCAGGTGTTTGTTCAATCGTTTGTTATCCGTTTCACCCAGTGTGTCGGCGGGGCATCGAGTGTCAACCACAAAGGATTATTGTGTACATAGTCCACTTAGGCTGGTGTCCTTCTCGAGTTGGGTAGGAATTTTCCAAACTGTCGATATAATAAACTTCTTCATGACCTTTAGATAAGGGGAGAGTTGCTGGTTGCCCACACTTGCGTAGTTTGGGTTGTTCAAATAATTGACAATTTGAGAATGTTTACACAATCGATGAGTGGAAGAAATTTGCTGAACATCGTAAACAACACTTCAAAAAGCAAGCGTAGGTTAAAATGATGTGGATTGGAATCCTTTCTGACTAAGCACATTCCAAAAACGCAAGTCATTTTTCTAATAAGTATTCTGAGAGGTATTTAAACAAACAAATTCATTGAATACTTTCAAACTGCCTAGGCATGAAATTCCTCCAGTGTTGTACGACTTAACAGTTAATTGATGTTTAAGGATATGAGGAGCAATAGAAAGCAATGAAAACACATGTCAACTTTTAGTTGTGCCGCGAAAAGAGGTTGTTTTTAAATTTTGGATAATATACAGGGTGCGGTAGAAAATAATGCGAAAATTTGTTCTATTTCTTCCAAATCCCATTTTTAACTAATTCAAGCAATAATATCAACATTTTCGAGTGCAGTTATCTTTTTGAAGTCCATTTAAACAAATTGTGATGTTTTGCAGGCTCGTGCTTCAACATATGCCCAAATCGAATAATCCAACGGATTAAGATCAGGACTGCTAGTGGGCCACAAATCCTTTGGCCAAAACTTAATGTTATCATTCAACCATTGTTGGGTTCGATTGGACGTGTGACACGACGCTCCATCCTGCTGTAGGACAACGTTTCACCTTCACCCACGGAAGCACTTGGTCCTTTTAAATACCGATATACACAGAGGTATTGATTTTAACTCCAGCACCAATGAAAACAGGCGGCATTTTCAAACCGTTGGACGCCACCAAGCCAAACATCATGACACCAGCCGGATGTTTGGTTTGAAACTGGCGTTACTTTTCCGGAACGTTCTCCATTTTCTGCGGTGAAATGAACCGGTCCGTACGGCTGTTGGCCACAGCATCGATGCGGAAAAGCTTCTCGTCTGAGAACAGGATTATCATTTTTTCCTTCTTCAACAAGGAAAGCAATCTCTTGGAACGAGTCACTCGTAGTTTCTTGACCCAGTCCGTAATCAAATGGCGTTTCACTCTGGCTATGGAAGATGCATGTAGGTCTTCTTTGATGATTTTCCGCATGGATTTCTCCAAAACATTGACTTCCTTTGCAAATTTTCTTATGAAACGCACCGGAATGCGAGCAATTTTTGCGCGGACCGATTTGATCACATTCGGCGTGCGTGCAAAGCGCGGACGTCCGCTTCCCGGCTTCCGCTGCTTCTAAGGACCATCCTGCAGCAATTTTTTTATGCGGTAAACTGTTGCGAAATGGCACCCTACCACCTTGGCTATCTCTTTCGGCTTCTTCTGGGCGAGCAACAAACTTCTTTTGCGAACATTTTGACGAATTTGCAATAAAATAAATAGAATATCTCGATGCAGCACTTGAAAGTAAACATAAACAAATACACTTTCGACAGAAATTAGTCACTTGCAACACGAATTATCCCAATACTCAAGTTTGAATATTTTCGCATTATTTTCTGCCGCACCCTGTAATGGTGTAGGAGTTTCGTTACTGTATCTTTTGACCTTCTAATCTGGTTTATCAGTGTGTTAAAATCAGATAAAAATCATGTAAAAAATATTGTCTCTTGATAGATCTGCGTTACAGTGTTTCACCGCCAAACTCGGTTGGGGACTGCTTGCACTGCCAAGATCTTGCTTCACTTCCCGACCAAAAGGAAACAACAAAATTACACTAAGGAGTGTATCGAATATAAGCTATCCACATACATTTGCGTTGTACGCATGTATTTGTGATGGTTTTTTATGCTCTGAACACTGCATGCTGTGCGTTTGACTGTCAGCTTTCTTTTGTTTACTTGTTTGTGCGGTTCAAATTCTGCGTTTTCAAAATGTCGCGTATTGAAAAGGAAGTGAAAATTAAGGTTCTGGACACATGGCTAAGTGAGAATGGTATTACTATGTGAAAATTGGCGAAGCGGTTTGGAATTCATCATGCGAGTGTTAAAACCATCATTAATAAGTTTGGGGAACACTATTCTTTGGATGAGCTACCAGGAAGAAGCAGAAAACCCGGTTCTTCCAACCCGAAACTAGAGCAGAAAGTGGTATCTCTAATCATGAAGAACAAATCAATGTCAATACGTGATTTGGCCAAAAAAGCAGGAACGAGTGTCGGAATGATCCAGCGTATCAAGAGGCGAAACCACCTGAAGACCTACAAGAAGCAGAAAATCGCGAAACAAAGTGCGGAACAGAAGAAGCGAGCAGCAACAAGGGCCCGGAAATTGTATTCGCGTCTTTTGCAGCGTCCGGATGCATGCGTTTTGATGGACGATGAGACCTATGTAAAGGAGGACTCAAAAACCCTTCCAGGTCCACAATATATTACTGCCGTCGTTGGGGAGGATGTGAGCGATGCGCACAGGTCGATTCAAGTGGAGAAATTCGGTCGAAAGGTACTGGTATGGCAAGCAATATGTTCCTGTGGTTTGAAGTCAACCATTTTTACACTACCGGAACTATAAATGCGGAAATCTATCGATCTGAGTGTCTCCAGAAGAGATTGTTGCCTCCACTGTTTTGGTCGGATTTTGCGTCGGATCACTATGCCAAAACCACTCTCAATTGGCTTGCGGAAAAGGGTTAGGATTTCGTTGAGAAAAATATCAATCCACCAAATTGCCCTCAGCTTCGACCCATCGAACGTAACTGGGCAATCGTGAAGAGGATCTTAGCCAGCCGTGGC